>CM045732.1:18310474-18410474 GCA_024760905.1 Plotosus lineatus | reverse complement strand
TCTTCCATGGCCCCCGATACTACCCCCTAAACCCTTTAAAAATTATGAAAGTATAGCTTTTAAGGCCTCCTTCTGCTTCAATATCGTACCGATGGTAGACGGATTTGGCCATATTCCTTTGCGATATCAGTCAACCGCATGCCACGAGCCCGCTTGTTCTTTTCAGTCGCACCAGGAATCATGCACGCACGTGTGTGTGCGCGCATGTGTTGACATTGTCTTCTTAGCAGAGTTATAATCTTACAAATGTTTATGCAAGGTTAAAAGCCTGAGCCAAAAAATAAAGTTGCAATGAGCACACTTTAAAAACTCATGCAACAAGCTGCTGCTCAAGGGAGCTGCATCATCCCTCCGAGCCGATGGGAGGCCAGTGGGGTGGGATTTTGGGAGATAGCCAATGGGAGGCCAGCGGAGCAGGATGTTGAGAGATACAGTAGTCAGTGGGAGAGCAACTCGTGCATTGTTTGAATTTTTTTTGAATTGACCACATCTTCTTAGCAGAGTTATAATCTTACAAATGTTTATGCAAGGTTAAAAGCCTAAGCCAAAAAATAAAGTTGCAATGAGCGCACTTGAAAAACTCATGAAACAAGCTGCAGCTCAAGGGAGCTGTGTCATCCCTGCTAGCCAATGGGAGGCCAGTGGGGCGGGATGTTGGGAGATAGCCAATGGGAGGGAGCTGCGTCATCCCTCCTAGCCAATGGGAGGCCAGCAGGGCGGGATGTTGGAAGATAGACAATGGGAGAGGAGCTCATGCATTGTTTGAATATTTCAATGGCGCATTTTAATGTTTGAATGGCGCGTTTGAATGGCGCGTTTGGTGAGTTTCGTAAAGAAAACTTGTTTCATATACAGAGACAAAATTTAAAAAAAAAATAAAAAAAAAAAAATATATATATATATATATATATATATATAGGAGGTTTTACTGTATATATATATATATATATATATATATATATATATATATATATATACAGTAAAACCTCCGCTGACGAATGCTTAAGATCACGAACTTTTCGCCTCAAGAACATTAAATTTGCGAGCATATAGTCTCTGCTGACGAACTAGTTTTCGGCGGACGAATCAAACCACGCGGTCGAACAGCACCACGGTGGCGGCCACGAGAAGTTGCCGCACGCTCACGGCGTCACAGTTCACCACCCCCCTTTCTTTGAATGCGGAAGTGGTTTGTGTTTGATAGACATTTTGGACCATATTGAGTGTACTTTTGATATTATGGGACCGAAAAAGACCCCACCATAGGCGGAGGTCATTGAAAAACACGAACGAGGTGTGCGTTTGTGTGACTTAGCGTCCCAGTACCAGTACCAGTACAAGGAACAAGGAAGCTATTAAGGGTGCGTGTGTGGCTAAAGGTGTTTCCAAACAGTAGGCGTTTCCAAACACTCCTTCCAAACAGTAATTCCCTCCCTCCCTCCTCCTCCCACTCCATTCCATCAAGCCGTCACTACCATCACAAAGGTAAATAAAACGATTTTATTATACAGTACAGTTTATTTCTTTAATTACAATACAATAGCACATTTATTATACATAAAATAAGGTCTATTTTTGTGTAGTTTTAAGGCTTATTTAGTAGAAAATTATGTTTTATGGGGACCTGGGAACGGATTATTCTCATTTTAATGGTTTCTTATGGGAAATACATGTTCGGAAGACGAACTTTTCACCTCACACACACTTTCAGGGAACCAATTATGTTCGTGAGCTGAGGTATCACTGTATATATATTACATTTAGCAGCTATTTGCTAGCTGGCTAAATCAATAGGTGCAAGTCAGGTGTACCAGTAAGGTTTCTACATGAATCCAAATTAAATATCCTCAAATTCCATGAGAGGTTTGGGAGACATCCAATCAGACACCAGTCTAAGATAACATATTATGGGCCAGTGCTGAGCCATGTCACCAGGAAAATGCTGGAGTGTAATGCATATGGCTGCTCAAACAAGTAAAGAAATTGCAGAAAACATAACATCACATCAGCACAGGATGGTCTCTGAAAACATTCCCTTTCAGATGAAATTCAGTAGTCTGCAAAGACCACTTCAAGCTGAGTGAGTATTGGCGTGACCTCCAGGTAAAACTACTTGGCACAAAGCAAAAGCTTTTACGTCTAAAATTGGACGCCTATGGAATTCCTTTATAAATAGTCAAAAGATGACAACAGACGGGATCAGCACCTCACCTAAAGGAACCAGTAAAAGATGAGAGCCTTTAGTATGTGAGGCATTTTATCACCTAAAATGTCACAACACTGCTTGTTTACTTGTGCAAGATAACACGACTCAACATGTTCAAGTCACTTCCGGGGGGAATAAATGGTTGTTCTACTTTGATTCGGCCCATGGTTATTTATGTTAAAATAACCTCTGCATTGCTTTAACATATACATAATGCAGTATCATACTGTAAGGATGTCCAATACTGGTGCTCTTAATATCTATGATTATGTAATCTTAATCTACTATTGAATAATCTGCAACTACACAGGTGCTGTTTGTGGTGATTTTGTTTTAAATATGTCTGTACAAGACTGAAAAGCTATGTACTTGAAAGCTAATTCATTACCAAGTGAAACCCTTGATTTTTTTAGGTTATAGATGCATTGGATGTAAAAAAACAAGTATCAGCTACTGAACATTGGTGCATTTTACAGGGCAGCAAAAAGGATTCCAATTTTTCTTCTGTTAGCTTTTATTGCATCTTTTTTTAGATACTCAAAAAAAAGTAGAACTACTGCTTATATACCTTTCATAAAATTGTTTTTTTTTTTCCTGTTTGTTTGCTGCACATTCAGGCTTTGCCTGAATCACTGTATGGAAACGTAATGTCAGTTATATGACTGATTGCTTTATAAAATGAACACAGCTCTCATGCAATTAGTAAGCACACTGCTAATTTATATTCGAGCTGCGTGACACAATCATAGCTTGATTGTGTGCCGATGCTTGGTGGTGTTCACATTGTTTCGCACATCAGATTGTGTTGCACAGAAAGAGAGCAGAGATTTCATGCACATGATCCACGAATCCACAGGAACAGCACAAAAGCAAGAGCAGCTGAATCAATCTTTAAAAACCCTCCGGAGCGCTTCTGCTCCCACATTTAGGGAAATACAGGCCAGTGTTTCACGCATGGCTGAAGATTCGCATACCGGCTCTGAGTCATTACCATCAGTGGGCTGAGCTAAGCAGGAGAAATAGAGCTGTGTCCTGGAGAGATGTCACACTCGCTCACTCTCCAGACTCGTTTCTACCTGATATATAACTGAGTCAATAACAGACCTGAGAGGGGTGTGTGTGTGTGTGTGTGTGTGTGTGTGTGTGTATGTATAAAAGGAACAAAAAGTTAAAGCAGTATTAGTGTATAATGGCTCATCCTTTGAGCATAGACTCTGTGACTATTCATGGGTTATTTGTAGGGCTGCGCGATAAAACCGATTTATCCGTTTAAACAGGTTCTAACATGCAAACAATATGTATTGCAATACTCTGAAGCAAAACAAGTTTTTTTGCATTCGGAACACTTCGGAACAGTAAAAAAAAAAAAACTTCGGCTAGTCCCGCTAATTGAACCGGAAGTAATGCTTTTGTTGAAAAAAAAAGGCAACTTCAGAGGTCTCGGCATGTAATCCTGACACAATCGTGTTTCTGTCCTCTTATCTACAGTCATTCAGTGTGTAGAGAGCCCGGTATAATAAGCGCCATGCCGTGATTTGACAGTGCGGATTGTCACGAAGGCCTTCAGCCAATAGAATTTGTTTTTATATGGATACGGAAATTCCCACTAAAAAACAAAACCACGGTTCATGTTGCTAATTGCTCAGAAATTTACTGACCTACTGTATTTAGATTTTCACTTAAACATTTATTTTAAAATGAGCAAAAGAGGGAAGCTGTCCCATGAACCTGATTTCCAACAAGTCACATTAACCATGTAGGGTTTTTTTTTTTGTTTTTTTTTGCTTAATGCAGAAATAATATCTCTGTCGACTTTGAAAAAAATGACGTCACACAACTCGGAGATTCAGCCTCAGGCTCAACATGCTCCAAATCGGTCCCTGATTCCGGTAAATTACATTCCACTTCTTTCAAGCATAATGATCATATTAATGTGATTTATATGATAAACGATATTGCATGTTATCATTGTAAAGTTCTAAAGTTTGACGGACTTTCCTGAGCCGTCAGTGTCACTGTAAGTGTTATACGTGTGGCATGTGCACAGCAGGCCTATAGGATCGCTACGATGGCATTAATATACAGGGATCCCTCACTACTTCGTGCTTCAATTCATGTGGCTACAGTGCCTCACGTTTTTTCTTTAATATTCATCAAATTATAAAATAAGGAGATTGAGGAAGAATAGGGGGAAAAGTTAAAGAAAATACAACAAAACAAGGCTAATTATGCAAAAAAAAAAAAAAAAAAATACAAACAAATAAAAACAAAAACCCCAAAACCCCACATCAAAACCACTTACATTTTTATGTGAGGTGCACATCTGAGTGTGTGCACATGCATCTGCATGTGTGTGTATTTATATTTTATTTGCATCTTATGCATTATTTTTGAATGTTTAATTGTTATTATAAGCATTTATAGTGTTGAATGTGTATTTATATATGTATATATATATATATATATATATATATATATATATATATATATATATATATATATATACACACACACACATAGACACATATACATGTACGTATATGTCAGTCAGGGGGGGGTTGATCTTACTTAGCAGAATTTGGCGGTCACGGGGGTCTTGGTCCCAATCAACCAGGAAAAGTGAGGGATCACTGTATAGACATGTAATGTTAATATTGCTATATATAAATATATCAATCTACTGCTCATAGGGTCCCAGGTCTGATGAGGTCTATTCGTGCATGAAACAGTTTTGCGCATGCGCGGATGATGCTCCACCTTTAATCCCGCCTCAAAATTTTAAAATGCATGCATTAATGATTAAGGCTTCACAATATGCTAATAAAAGCACTAGATGCAATGACACTATTCTAATGTTTATGTGTATTTAATATGTTTAAATAGCTTATCTTGCTCAATATGTAGTTCTATTTCAGTGTTAATGTTTGTGCCAAAGTTTAAAACATTACATTTTCATAAGTAGATTTTTTTCTAATGCTTAGAATTTTTATTTTAATGACTAAAAAGTTTTTAATGTTGTTGATTTCTCTTTTTGAAATAAAGAATAAATACTGTCAAGAACAGCCTCACTTTTAATTCAAAATTCTTCTTGCAAATTTATCACAATACATATCGCAATACATGGTAGAAATCACAATATATTGCAATACATAAAATCTAGGCAATACCCACCCCTAGTTGTTTGCTTATCATTCTCAATGCAAAAGTATGGCTTATGTGTTTGTCAGTGTCTGTGAAGGTGGCATGGTATAAACGTACCAATTGACAAAACAATGTTGGATTCTACCGCAGTCCAACTGAGGTAAAAATCCATATTTCCTGTCAAATTTGAACACGAGTATCAGTCTTTGGCAATATGATCTCGGTTTAACCTGTAATCTGTGTGAATAATGTTGGATTTGAATTTATTTGTTTACATATGAAATGTTTGATAAGGGCAGTGGAGAAAAGTGGTAGTGTGCTGGATTATGGATCCCAAGGTCAGGGGCTGAAGCTCCACTATCAATGAGTTGTCACTGCTGTCCCTGCAGGTCAGCTAACTGGGTTACCAAAGGCCGGACCTGTCTCTCACTGTCTATGGTGAGAGGCATGTAAAAGAACCATTGCTGACTTTCGTGAAGAGTAGCACTGCGATGGCCTGACAAGTTGTGCAGATTAAGTGGTTCAGATTAATGAATGAATGAATAGATGAAAGTTTGACAAGAATAATTCCTTCCACAAAAGAAATGACAATGATGAAGAGATGATGAAGATGTCTGGACACTTGGCTGAAGTAAAAATCTGATGGCTTTTGTTCTTGATGTGACCCTGAAGTGCACAAGACCTGATTTGATCTTTGCTACTCTTGGTGTGAGAAGTGTCTCATCTTTTGTCATTTTGTCTGTAGTCCTACCACTGACTAGCTATCAAATCAAAGCTGAAAAAAATCATGGTGATGATGTATGCTGCAGCAGTTTGGATTCCGTCTGGTCCAGATAAATGGAGACGCATCAAAGTACTGGTGTAAATGCCAAAGTGTACAAGAGTCAAAACACCACTGGGATTCTTCCAGTTCATAGTGTGTGGTGTGTGTGTGTGTGTGTGTGTGTGTGTGTGTTTGTTTAGTAAAGAGGGAATGTGATGTGTATTTATAATAGTGGATTTCAGATTAAACATGATTTGAGTTAGCTTGAGCTAAAGCCCAGCAATGGTAATGATGGTCCAGGCTCGTGGGAAAACCTGGTGATCCATGAAATCTGCCTCCACCTGCTTCTCGCCTGTCAATGCACCTCTCTCACACACACACACACACACACACCCACACACACACACACACACACATACACACACATATATACACACACACACACACACACACACACACACATTCTCAGGGCTGCAGAGATACACCGAGTGGAGAGATAATGTTTCATGCAGAGAAACATGAACAGAACATTTTTTCTCTGGACAAGCAGAGAGAAAGAATTGAAGAGACAAGAAAGGACAGATGAATAGAAGGAAAAAGAGCAAGGGATAAAGGGGAGAGAGACGAAGAATAGTAATGGCAATGAAATGTCTGGTGCTCGCTTAAAAATGTAAAAAAAAAAAAAAAGGATTCTCTCATAAAAGAGAATTAGCTTGAGGCAAGAGAGGCAACAAAGAAGAAATAAAAAACAGGCACATGGATGTGAACACGTGTGTGTGTGTGTGTGTGTGTGTGTGTGTGTGTGTGTGTGTGTGTGTGTGTGTGTGTGTGTGTGGGAGACAGAGTGATAGGCAGAAAAAGAGACAGAGCCCGAGAGAGAGAGGAATATTCTTCACTTGCATGCAGAATAAATGGCTCCTCATCATAATTTTATTAATAGTTAATGCAGCAGCTTTTCATCACACCATATCACACACAGCATACTCTATCACGCCAACAAGTGTGTCCCAATATTCGCCAATTTTCCAATATGTATCACGCACAACACTGAAACGTGAATCAAGAAAATGCAATACACCTACAAGTTTCAGCAATGCCTACAGAGCAAATAAACGGAATTGTTCAATTCACACACATCCTGTCGCTCACTCCTGACAGATGCAATTTACACGTTTACATTCTGTAGGAACAATGTGGATATTTTGGAATCACTACTCAAACAACATGGAGCCCTGTCTACTGTACTGAGCTGTCTTTAGCCAGCCAATTGATCCGCCCCTCAAAAGGTTACAAAGTTTAGGTTTAAACCCCATCAATCATGCAGCACCTCTGCAGAGAGTTTGATTCATTAAGTATTTATAAACAGACACATATAGCTGCATGACTTTTAATTCCAGCAATTAATCATTAAAACAGACATAAATAAAAAGTCATGAATTAGAATCTGTAATGGAAATATTAAACTTGTAGGAAAATTGTGTTACAAATTTATAAAAGTGATGAACTTTTGTTACAGTGATTTTTGTGACATTTATCATGAGGTGAGCTCCACAGTGAAACTTTCTCTGTGACGTAGCTGTGTCACTGTCGGGTTCCTCGTTCTGCTCACTTCTTTTCCTTTCGGCTGTTCCCTTCAGGGGTCGCCACAGCGAATCATCTGCCTCCGTCTCATGCGATTCTCTGCATCGTCTTCTCTTAAACCAACTACCTTCATGTCCTCCTTCACTACATCCATAAATCTTCTCTTTGGTCTTCCTCTAGACCTTCTGCCTGGTAGTTCCAACCTCAGCATCCTACTACCAATATGTATATTCACTATCTGTCCTCTGTACATGTCCAAACCATCTTAATCTACCTCATTCTGCTCACTCTCACTCATTTCTATAGCTGTTAAAACTGTTCACAACCGAAAAATGCTGATTTTCTGCTATGAGGTTCCTTGAGAAACATTTTAAAGCATTAAACGATACTACGTTTACAGTCATACCACTTCATTCATGAATTTTCTGAGCCAGTTAATCCTAATTCGGGTCTCAGGGAGGCTGGCAACTATTCCAGTCAACTCTGGGCACCCTGGACAAATCACCAGGCCATCGCAGGAGAGAAAGATGCTGACAGCTATGCAGACTAGTCTATACAAAAGTCAGCAATTGTTCCTTTTCAGCCTCTCACCACAGACAGTGAGAGACATGGCCAGCCTTTGATAACCCAATAAGCTGCACTGGAGAACAGCAGTGCAACCCATTGATAGTGGGGCTTGAACCCCCATGACTTTGGAATCAGTAATCCAGCACCCGAGCACCACTGCCCCACTGAGTGAAGTTACTATTGATGTACTATTGATGACAGAGAAAGCATAGTGTATACACTTGAATTTATTTTAATTGCCAAAATTAGGGGTGGCACAATTGCATACTAGTAAACACATCCACCTCACAGCAAGAATGTTCTGGGTTCGAACCCCAGACTCAGTGGTGTTTCTGTATGAAGTATGGACATTCTTATGTGCTTATTTGGGTTTCCTCCAGGTGCTCTGGTTGCGTCCCACAGTCCAAAAAAATCTTATGAGGCTAACTGGCGGTTTCAAAATGCCCCAGGTGTAAATGTCTATTGCTGTATGTACGATGGCCCTGTGATGAAATTACTAGCTGTTGAGGTTGTACCCCACATTCTCCCATAGTCAGCTGAGATAGGCTTAATCCTCCCTGCGACCCTAATAGGATAAAGCAGGTTGACAAATACATGAATAAATGAACTCCGAAAATCATGAGACTCAGGATTCCGAGTGTGGTTATATAAAATCTAGGAGTGGGAAATAGGCACGCTGCTTGACAGAACATCGTACCATATCATCGAGAAACCTGCTTGACAGCCGTGTTCCCTCTTCCACCCATCTGAATAGGTATAGTCGGGACACTGAGTATGTTGAAGTGAATGTGGTTATTAAAGCAGTGCTGTTACTATGAAAAGCAGACTGATCAGATGATTTCTCCAGACAGCTACACTGTTGTGGCAGTACTGATCATATTACTGTATACTCTACAGTACACTCTCATGCTAAAAGCAATACTGTTCAGGTTATTGTACACAGCTATAGGGTGTAAGTGAAGGTGGTGACGGTATTGACACCTGATAATTTGATGCCCACAATAGTAGAGTAAAATAAACAGATAATGGTCATGTTGGTGTTGTTGATGTTGTTAGAATCCCAGATGTGTGCTCGGCAGAGCCGCAGTGCAGGTCGTTGTTGCCTCAGGAAAGCGTGTAAAACGCCGTTCATACCTGTCTGGTCCCGGCCCGGGTGCTGCGCGCGCTCCGGTGCTCGGCTCGCTGAGCTGTCCAGCGCGCGGCGGTGCTGAAGCGGAAGCGGCTCCCGGCTGGCCCGCCTCTCCCTCAATGCTCGCCTCGTTCCCCATTTACTGACACGGAGTGAGAGGTGAGAGAAAGACAGAAAGGGATACACGGATGCAAATAGACACGCGCGGCCCGTTCGGTCGACGGCTTTACACCGACACACGAACACTGAAAATAAATAAAAGGATAGAGAGAGAAAAAGACAAGAGTCAGCGCAGCTCCGCTTCCGCCATCATCATTATCATCATCAACCTCATCACCGCTACCTCCACCACCACAACCCGACGATCCGGCGACGAGCGAGCACAACGGCGTAGCATGGGAAGGGCCGAGCTGCGGCGCGCACGCAATCAAACGAGCACGCGCCCGTACGCGCCCTAGATCTGCGCTCGTTCCCTTTGCCACGGCACGAACGGACCCGGATGTACAAAACCTCCCCTTCAACACACACACACGCACGCACACACACACACACACACACAAAGAAAAAAAATAGAAACTAGAAAAAAGGGTGTGTCTAAAAATGAAACGAGGCTGTAATTTGTTCATGTAATAATAATAATAATAATAATAATAATAATATCAATACCACTACAACCAATAATAACATAATAACAATTATAAAATTGTTACGTTTGAGCTTGTTATTATTATTATTATTATTAATAATAATAATAATAATAGAGACAGTGGTGGCCTGGTGGTAAAGTGCTGAATCAGTGCTCCCAAAGTTGGGGGTTCAAGCCTCACTCTCAAGGTTGTCACTGTCTCCCAGTGCAGCGGCCATATGTCTCACTGTCTTTGGTGAGAGGCATGTAAAAGAACCATTGCTGACTTTCGTCAAGAGTAGCTGCAAAGCCGTCAGTGTGTTTCTGCCCTGTGATGGCCTGGCAAGCTGTGACCCTAATTAGGATCAAACACTCAGAAAATGAATGAATGATAGAGACACTGTTTAAAATAGGGGTACAGTAGAAGTCCACTACTGTCCTCAAAACACAGTCAACACCTATGTATTTACATTTTGAGGTCAAGAAAGGTACACTACACTGTATGATACCTAAAAGTGCATTGCCCTACTGACAGAATACCACTATCAGTAAAATTGTGTACTTTATTCTCTATATGTATGTTGCATTCGAATAAACACTAAATCACGAGGAATATTGAAGTTAAAATGATCTCTTTTTTTCAGCAACACCAACTGTGTTGTGGGCTGGGGCTAGTTCAGAGTTGGTTCATCATGGGCAACAAGATTACATCAATACATATCTCTTCTTTCACATCAACAATGAAGGACAACATTCTCTATTTACACTGCTGGCTTTAATTAGAAGCTTTACATCAGCACCCAAACATTAGTTTTGTTCGCCTTGTTGGTCACAAAACTGAAAACAAGTTAGTGCTACACCCAACCAGTTTTCCAGATAAATTTGTTGGCAACTGACACATAAAACAACTGATTACCAACTGGCTCCAACCCAGCCCTTAAACCACCTCGGTGGAAAAGGGGCTGAAGACCATACATGAGATTGTGTGCGTGTCTAAATGCAGATGTAGAAATTATCACGAGACATTTTCCTTTCGGACTCCGTGCGGTGTACATTTCAGTCTAATACTGTATATGTGTGTCTATTTTGTAGAATTTTATTCATGTGACTTTAGACTTTGTGTGTTTCATATCTTGACTCTCTTTGTTATTGTTTTCAATTGCCTTACTTGATGTGAAAAAATGGTCAAAATTGGTATTAGCTTCCTGAAGACTAATTAACTACAAAGCAATCTCAGTGGTATGTCCCCAGAAGACCTTCAATCTGCTTTATTTCTTCAGGTGCTGTAAGGAGATGTCAGTTTGACTGTGTGTCATAAACCCGTCCTGTGCTTTCATCACGCCATCAGTGAGGCGTGCTGAGACACTGATCAAGCTTCAGGAGGGATTTCAAAACTGTTGTTACTCCAGCAAGCTCTCTCATGAGAGAGAACATCATTTACTTACAAGCACCTGCACGAAGAGATGAGAAATGAGACACACAGCAGATTCTGAAAGTCACAAAACTTTTCTGAAAGACGGTCACAACTTCAAGTGAAACCCCCCCCCCCCACACACAAACACACACACACACACACACACACACACACACACCAGATCAATAGATATCTGCTTGAAGCAGCGAATGAGCTTATCTTCAGATCTCATTAATCAACAGAGATAATGCAGAGGCACAAAAACACACTATGCAACAATTCTTTAACCTAAAATTAACCGACATTAACTGACAATGAATAAACAGGCTAAGCTGTGAAAATAGCGTTGTATTCAGTGAGTACATTATAGATGGCCTACTACTTTATGACATCGCAGCAGAAGGCAAGGAAGCAGATTAACAGTTCACCTCAATTCTCTGTGGGATCTGAGCTTAACAGCACACACACACGAAGAGGCTCTTCATACTGCTCATGAGGCTGAGCTACACTGTGAAGATTTCGAACGTCAGTCTCATCAGACTCACACAAGTCAACATGTCATTTATAGTCGCAGTATTGCAAGACAGAACTATAACACTGCTGAGATCACATGACACTGTACCATAGACACTGTAACATAAACACTCTGTTATTTTTTGGTTAATATAATGGATGTATATATTTGTAAAGCTGAAACTATTCAATCCAACTTTGATCATGTTCTGTTGATCTTTGGAGAAACTTCTACTGACTAGCTCTCAGGTCTGACAGTGTATATACAGGGAAACAAACTCACCGCCTACTCTCTATCTCACACACACACACACACACACACACACACACACACACACACACACAGAGGGTCAAAGCTGCATCTTTTTGCAGACTGGAGAAATTCTGATGGAGGCAATAAAATTCCTCAAGGTGGATATTCAGCTAATTATTTCAAACTATTTTAGCATTATATTAATTTCCTGAAGAATAAACCAACGATCTCGTTATAAAATAACCTGAAATAAAAATTAAACCATTACAGGAATCAAGTCCATAAGTCTATTCCACACAGCTGTGATGTGTTAAAGAATGTGTATGTATCTGTGTTAAATGACATTTTTAAAATAAGTCAATAAAAATAAATAAAGACATCAATAGAATATATTAAATGATTGATCTTGCAGTTGGATTCAACTGACCGTAGAGTCATACACATTATACAGTAATTGACATGTTGCTATATCGTCATAATGGTGTGAAACAGTCTACAGAGAGGACCCAGACACTGTTTACACCATTGACAGGCGTTTCCTCAAAATGCTCCTGCCTGAACCTCTGGAGTCGCAGTTCATACATACTTTACATGTTTGTCCATTTTAATAATGCCAAACACACACGCTTACTAGAATACATTAGGCATTTTATAAGGGTACAGGGATACCTCGCTACTTCGCGCTTCAATTCATGCGACTTCAGTGCATTGCACTTTTTTAAAAAAATATTCATTGAATTAAAAAATAAGGAAATTAAGGAAGAATGGGAGGGGGCGCATAAGGAAAATGCCGCAAAAACAAGCCCAATTATGCAAAAAAAAAAAAAAAAAAAAAAAAAGCCTAAACAGGCACAAAACAAAAAATAAAACTTGCATTTTTGTGAGGTGTGCATCTGAGTGCGTATACACAAATACAGACACGTGTGCATGCACACATACAGATGTGCGTATACGTGTATACATGTACGTATACGCCAGTCGTGGTGGTGGGTGGTTGATCCTACTTCTCGGAATTTGGTGGTCGCAGGGGGATCTCGGTCCCAATTAACCCCAGAAAGTGAGGGATCCCTGTATTTGCATCTCTTAGAGCCAATACACTACATTGTCATTAATAATTAATCAATTTACTGTTATTGCTTTATTCCACCTCCTGACTCATTGTGATTGGCTGCCTGCTGGAACATTTACTCACAAGCAAGCAAAATAAAACAAACAGTGAAGAAGAACATGATTTTATAGAGTAACATGTTTATTATATTGAGGACATCTAGAAATCACACGCAAACAAACACACACACAGCCATTCAGAACAAAAAAAAAGTACACATCTCCGGTACATACGTATAAGTCAAAAAAAAAAAATTACACACACACACACACACACACACACACACACACACACACATACCTCCAACACCCAAACAGACACAGACACAGACACAGACACAGACACACCTGTCTGGAGAAGTACGGTTATGACAACACAGTGTTCAGGAAGTTTGGTCAGAATCTGAAACATTTTTTCCCAGACTGAGACCAGCACAACGGTCTTCAAATATATTTCCTTGTAGTCAGAACTCCAACTGGTCCAGCACTTTTATACCAAATTATAAAGACGACATGAAATCTCAATAGCATCCATGATTACCGTTTGTATTTTTTCTTCGTCTTCTTCTTCTTCTTCTGCCTAAATGTTCTGCTGAGCCCAGTGAGATGCGTTCACTTATGCCACAGCATTTTGGTCTCCATACAGGGGCCATGCATTCAGTTCAGAGAGTATCCACAAAAATGCAGCATTATAAGATGAATTGTATGAGTGTGTGTGTATATCATCTCTTGGCTTTTGTAGATGTTGTGTATAAATAAGTAAGCATCCACAGTGCTTGTATTGATAATATGATGGACATTCACAAACATGTATATGTACAAAATTATTAACTCCTCTCTTTTTCTGCATCAGCACAAGTTTTTGTAAATCTCATGAGTGCAAGTTTGAAAGTCTATACATATTCACTCGCATGAGTCTTCGCACAGAATCTTACTTCAATGTGTTTTTTTCTGAGCTTGCCTTAATATGCCTAAATGTATGAGTTAGGCTGTGTTCAGAGGCCATGGGTGTACTGACTTGTTCACTAATGTTTAAGTGTTTATCAGCACCTTTCTAAGAGATTTCACCAGCACCAGAGTCAGGGAGTCTGTGTGCAATCACTGGCGCTTGGCTTTGTACGGACGTGATCGCTTCCTTCGATCCGGCTTGCGCTGTTTATGGAGCCGGCCGATGCTTACCCCTTGCCGTCTGCGTACAGAAATATTCTGCTCCACCAGGCTTGCCAACATACCTGCACACACACACACAGAGAGAGAGAGAGAGAGAGAGAGAGAGAGAGAGAGAGAGAGAGAGAGAGAGAGAGAGAGAGAGAGAGAGAGAGAGAGAGAGAGAGAGAGAGAGAGAGAGAGAGAGAGAGAGAGAGAGAGAGAGAGAGAGAGAGAGAGAGAGAGAGAGAGAGAGAGAGAGAGAGAGAGAGAGAGAGAGAGAGAGAGAGAGAGAGAGAGAGAGAGAGAGAGCAGGGATTAGAGCTAGTGAGCATAAGACATACAAATTGCAGCTTTCAGTTCCACCAGTAGGAATTAGAAAACAATTCATTAGGACTGAATCAAGCGGCTTCTTCAGACTGCTGGGAAAGACATGCTTCAACACTAATGACCATTATCTCTACATGCTCATACACACCAGCACGTCCCTGGAATGGCTTGCTCACTAACATGAGTCACACAACTTAACTTAGAGTGGAGTTGGGGACGAGAATGGAGAGAAACTGAGAATGTGGCGTATTTAATTTTAAACTTCTGGCAGTGGTATTGAGAGAGAGAGAGAGTGCGAGAGAGACAGAGAGAGAGAGAGAGAGAGAGAGAGAGAGAGAGAGAGAGACCTCCGTTAGACTCTGATACTAGTGGTGCATTTCTAAGTGCATGTCGGGTTGATTATTTTTCCTCATGTAAATAAAAAATTTCATTATCATTACCATTATTATAAGTAGTGGTGGTACTGTTTTGAAAACACATTAAATACATTTATTTAAGTCTTTCTGACTTTAAATTCAGTTCGACCACAATCTAACTTCCTTTTTTGGAAGTCTTTCCCTTTTATCAGTTTAAAGACTAAATGACAAGAACACCAATGAACGCTGGCGAATAATTTCTTTTCACACTCTCACGTCATGGCTCTGACACTCACCCTGCAGGTTTGAATTAATAATATATAAGGGTTAATGTACAGCGAGTTGGTCATTATTGTGAAATAAACCCAAGTGTAATGCAGGTCCACAATGTGAAGTAAACCAACCTCCAATCACTCTGAAGGGGTTTATTTCATGATTTTATCAATTCTACCATTGCCATGCTGCTTCTCGACATTGATAGATATTTAAACTGACTGTCCAGTGTAAAAATAAACATGACGTGACTGAATTCTGCAATGATCCAATCGGAATCAAGTATCTGTGTTATTTCACATTTTTCACCAGTTCTACTTTACTTTTACTTTACATAAAAACATACACAACACCCACAAGCACATACATGCACACACACACACACACACACACACACACACACACACACACACACACACTTCAGAATGAGTTGATGAGAGGACATTCAGTTGGATCAGGTGTAAGTGGAACACAGAGAACTTAAAACTGTGCAAGACTCAAAAGCTTGAGCTCTCTCGCTTGGTGCCGCGCAGTAATGTCATCCTTATAAACAATTTGTATTAATGTATCTCTGATGTTTTCGTCTTCAATCTAAAGGGGGTGTTACATTTACATTTATGGCATTCTCATCCAGAGGGACTTACAATATGTTTTTTTATACGACTGAGCAATTGAGGGTTAAGGTTCTTGCTCAAGGGCCCAACAGTGGAGAAAGTGGGAATTGAACCGCTGACCTTTGGATCAGTACCCTATCACCTTTACTAATATCCACCATTGCCATCAGGCATTGAGTTCCAAATTAAAGTGCAATACAAATTTAAGAAAACATCAGCAGTTCAGATCAAAGTCTGGAATCTATAAAAAAATAGAATATGTGTGTCCGTGTCCATGTATAAATATATATGAATGTATATTTTATATATATATATATATATATATATACACACACACACACACACACACACACACACACACACACACACACACACACACACACACACACCTTCCTGTGCCAGCATGGAAATGAAGGTGCAGATGAACTCATCGTAGTTATGAGTCCTCCTCTGGTCATCAATCTAAACACACACACACACACACACACACACACACACACACACACACACACACATTATCACTTCACTATAGTCAGTCAAAAGTAGAATGTAATTTAAATCATCACTGTGACTGTGGCATGTGTTTTAGAAGTCCACTTGGTGTCAAGTTTTTAATGGTCACTAGCTCAGAGATCGTACCTTGTATTTCTTCCGTTTCTCCACCTCTTCTTTAAGGTACACCTCATAGTTGGCGATATCAGCTTCCACACACTTAAGCAAAGCCAACAACTCCTACACATGAAAGAAAGTGTGGATAAGAATAAAACAGAATAATAATAATCCACCAAACAGCAGATGCTTAACATATCACCAAACTAAAAAAAACAAACAAAAAAAATCAGAGAAAATGAACAAATACTGTATTTAATGTGAGAAGCTCATCAGGTGCTTAAACAAATTGGATTGGGTGGGCGCTTAATAAAATGTTTACCAGCGGAGTATAGAGGTGGGAAAAAATGAATAATGACAGAACAATACAAGAGTTTTAATGGTATTTATGTTATTCATTTTGTGGCATCAACCAAATTACTTACATGAAAGCTGAAAATAAACAGAAAACAGCATAATTTAAAAAAAAAAAAAAAAAGACCCTTTAATTTTCCCTCCCGGTGCTGTTCCTTTAAATACCCCCCCCCATGTAAAATCGAGCCAATCAACATGAATGTCAACTTTAGCACATGGCATGTTGAACCAATCAACAAAAAGGCCAATTTTAGAGTATGGTGAGTTGAAAAGCACATGGCCGTGCTTAAATATATGAAGTTAGTGACCAGTGCAGGGGTCTTGAAATACAGTAGTCCCTCACCTTACGATAGTCCCAGCAAACAAAATATTCCTTCACTCTCTCTCTCTCGCGCGCGTGCGCGCTGGCCACGCCCACAAGACGTGAATTCAAAGTGCATTCCCTGCTTGACAAACCCAACTTTAATTTGATTCCTTGAGGGATCAGAATTCCAGATGAGCTCAAATGCGCCCACATTTATTAAACATTTACTGAATTAAAACAACTTAAAAAACTAAACTAAAAACTAAAGAGCGAAGCTTCCTTCTGTCTCTGTCTGGGAGGCCAGCGGGGCGGGATGTTGAGAGACAGCCAATGAGAGAACAACTCACGCGTCATGTGAAATTTTGATTGGCGCGTTTGAATTTCTTTTCGTAAGAGGAGGTTGTTTCGTATCTCGGGGATGGAAACTCAGGAAAATGTTTTTCGTAATCCGGGGATTTCATACACAGGGGTCATCGTAAGTTGGGAGCCGATTGTGTATGTATATATATATATATACACACACACACACACACACACACACACACACACACACACACACCTTGAATTTCACGGATAATATAGATATATAATAATATAATAATAATATAATATAATATAATGTATAATATAATAATATATCTATATTATCCACGAAATTCAAGGGGTGACTGTATATATATATATATATATATATATATATATATATATATATATATATATATATATATGTATGTACTAATACTTTTTCCCCGCCATAATATTCTATATCTGCGATGGCCTGGCAAACTGTCCAGGGTGTAGCCCACCCTTGCCAAGGTCAGCTGAGATGGGCGCCAGCAGTTCAGAAAACGAAAAATGAATAAATACTCTTTATACCACCATATATGTGGCTGGTGGTGTAGTGGTTAGGGTGCTGGGCAGGAGGTTGTGTGTTCGAATCCCAGTTAGAACCCCACTGTGCTAAGACCCCTGGGCAAGGTCTTAAGCACAAGTGTGCCTCTGTTCACCCAGCAGTATAAATGGGTGGTATAGGGTGCTGGATCTCTGATCCAAAGGTTTGGGGTTCGAATCCCACTCTCCATAAGGTTGTCACTGTCCCCCAAGTGCAGCTAACTGGGTTATCAAAGGCGGGCCATGTCTCTCACTGTTTATGGTGAGAGGCATGTAAAAGAACCATTGCTGACATTCGTAAAGAGTAGGCTGCAAAGTCGTCAGCGTGTTTCTGTCCCTTGCTAAAAGGGTTGTGACAGGAAGGGCATCCGAAGTAAAAACCTCTGCCAAATCAAACGTGCGAATCAGATGATTCGCTGTGGCGACTCCTGAGTAAAAGGGAAAAAGCCAAAAGGAAGACAGACAGACAGTGAGATATACTGGGAAGGCAACGTGCCATGGACTGGCGTCCCATCCAGGAGGAGATGTACTCCTAGTTGCTTCATGCTACGGACACCGGAGATAAGCACCGGAATGATGAGCCACTATGGCTCAGGTGTAAAAAGCCCCATACATCATAACATCATATACCACCTCAATACTCAATAAACCTCTATGATACTCCATATACCACATACTTTTATTGTTGTCGTAACCTATGGGGTACTACAGATTCCCCGACAACACATTTTCGTAATCTAAAATTAATCCTCACTTTCGGAGTGTACTTCTCCCCGTGTAGCTTGGGGAGCGCCTCAGGCTCGATAAACTTCAGCCTTTCTGCGATGGGCTTTTTCTCGTTCATCTCAGTCACCTCCTTTTCCTGTTTCAGCTCCCGGCATGCTCCTCCTTTCCCACCATCCATCTCTCCACCAGCACCCCTTCCCTCTGTCCTCTCGCTTGGCTCCTTACTATCTGTTCCACCCACCTTCTTGACCACATCACACACCACGTCTGTGCACAAGAAAGATGACTTAAGGACAAAACCACACTCACACACACATTATTTAATTCAAATGCCTTTACATTCTAGTCCTGGGTTATTATTCTGCACATTACTCCTGGTTCAAAAATGTGTGTGTGTGTGTGTGTATGTGTGTGTGTTGGGGGGGGGGGGGGGGGTACTGTACTTGGAAGTGTGTAGATGGTCCCATCCTCTCGGAGCTGTAGCTGTGCAGAGCTGATCAGGGCTCCGAGCTCTCGAACGGCACGATTGTGTCGAGTGTCCAGTCTCAGCAGGGCATCATCGTCTCCGAATAGCACGCGGCTCAGGTGGCTGGCCACGGGGCTGGAGGGTCGAGTGGCAGCCTGAGGTACAACAAGAGTTCAGAAAGCTATATACATATATACATACATACATACATACATACATACATACATTATATATCAGTGCAATCTCGGTAGTCAAACAACTTGTCAGTTGAACAAATGGGAGTTGATAAAAAAATATGAGGAAAATATGCCTTGCTATTCAAACAAATTATTAGAGTTCAAACAGAGCAGAGCCAAGTGTGTTGTACACATGCTCAGTGTACAGTACTTTGAACAGCCATTGAGAGAGTGTCTCCTACTGCGTATTGTGTTTAATCATTGCATTACGGCTACTTTAACCCTTAACCATGAGTCTGAAGAAAAGCAGCAGTAATTCTACGGGAAAGGAAAAGAGAAAAGTCGTGAGAATGTAAAGAATCAACTGCGATTAAGAGACAATAAAGGGAAAACCGCCACGCCCCCTTAAAGCAATAACGTGTCCTCCATCTTTCCCTTCCCATCCATCCACATACGTTGACACATCGCAACCAGAAAGGTACGTACTGTAAACAAATACAGTACATATTTAGGCTAATTATTACATTCTATTTTGTACTCTTTTGCACATTAACATATTTATTGTATATTAATATGTTTTATAAATACACCTCGTTTTCAAATTATATATAATTGTATTGACATAAGTAGATATTCATTCTGAAGGCATTAAATGACTTTTAACTATATCTTGTGAGAAATATTGTTTCCCTCTTCGAACAAATCAGTAATCTTTGGAACATCTTTGGAACAAATTGTGTTTGACCATTGAGGTTCCACTGTATGCATATACAGGGATCCCTCACTTTCCACAGTTAATTGGGACCAAGAGCCCCATGCACCCACCAAATTCCGCAAAGTAGGATCAACACCCTCACCCCCCAACTGATGTAAATGTACATGTGTATAAAAAACAAATAAATAAATAAATATTCATCGAATTTAAAAATAAGGAAATTAAGGAAGAATAGGGGAAAAGTTAAGGAAAATGCCACAAAAACAAGGCCAATTATGCAACAACAAAAAAAAAAAACCCTAAACAAACACAAAACAAAAAACAACCCAAAATCTCCCATCAAAGCCATCTGGAGATACGAACAGGGCGAGGTCGAAAGTAAAAGTGAAATGAAATTGAAGAACAAATAGAAATGGAATAAAATTTATAGAAAGATATATCATAAATATAATAATTAAATATGATTAAACATTATCCTGAGGTATACTTAATACTAGGGTCCGGGAGAGGGGGGCGTTGCTGATATGGTGGGGTGTGGGGGGGTGATCCTATTTCACGGATTTCGATGATCATGTGGGGATATTGGTCACAATTAACCGCGGGAAAGTATGGGATCCCTGTACTTCCTTTTTCATGATACATTTTGTGACAAGAGAAAGACCTCATTATTTTCATGTCCCACTGAGCCTTTGCTAAGGTCTTCACAGGTCGAATAACCACATGAATCGGAGCACAGGTTCACACACAATGGACCACTGAATTTGCACGTGCATGGCAAAAGTGGTAAATAAGCGCAATACTTAAAACGGCATCGGAGATACAGTATACGTAAATTTCCCTGTCCCTGTTACACAGCGTATCTTGTGTTCCCACCCATCACTGATGTATTGGGATTTATTGACTTTAGTCAATTTAGGCAGTGGTGGTCTAGTGGTATAGGGCGCTGGATCGCTGATCCAAAGGTTGGGGGTTCAAGTCCCACTCTCCACAGGGTTGTCACTGTCCCCCCCAGTGCAGCTAACTGGGTTATCAAAGGCGGGCCATGTCTCTCACTGTCTATGGTGAGAGGCATATAAAAGAACCATTGCTGACTTTCGTAAAGAGTAGCTGCAAAGTCGTCAGCGTGTTTCTGTCCCTTGCTAAAAAAAAAAAAGGGTTGTGACAGGAAGGGCATCCGACGTAAAAACCTCTGCCAAATCAAACGTGCGAATCAGATGATTCGCTGTGGCGACTCCTGAGAAAGGGAAAAAGCCGAAAGGAAGACAGACAGATAATAAAGAAAAGTTGAACATGTCAAGCACCATCAACTGGTGTCATGGAACTAATTACACAATTATTAGCGAAAGCTATTATTAGTGAATTGAAGTGAATATTCATTCTGTCCATTTTACATACTGACATTTTCAGTCGTCCTACTAATAATTTGATGATGATGCTTCTCCAAGAAATATTATTCTGCAGCTACCAGGCTTTCATGCATATTGGCCCAATACATGAAAAAATGGGAAAAAACATTTTTTTCTAAACTTGTAGAAAATGTAAAAGATCAGTGTAACACATTTCAATACACAGTGATCCCTCGCTACTTCGCGCTTCAGTGCATCGTGGGTTTTTCAAAAATATTCTAAGAAAAATAAAAAAATAAGGAAATGAAGGAAAAATAGGGGAAAAGTTAAGGAAATGCCACAAAACAAGGCCAATTATGCAAAAAATCCCAAACAAACAAAAACAAAAAACAACCCAAAAAAACTACTTAAATTTTTATGTGAGGTGTGCATCTGAGTGTGTGCGCGCGTCTGTGTGTATGTGTACAGTCGGCCCCCAATTTACGAAGACCCCTGTGTACGAAATCCCCGGATTACGAAAAACATTTTCCTGAGTTTCCGTCCCCGAGATACGAAACAACCTCCTCTTACGAAAAGAAATTCAAAATTCAAACGCGCCAATCAAAATTTCACACGATGTGCGAGTTGCTCTCTCATTGGCTGTCTCTTAACATCCCGCCCCGCTGGCCTCCCAGATAGAGACAGAAGGAAGCTTCACTCTTTAGTTTTTAGTTTCGTTTTTTAAGTTGTTCAATTCAGTAAATGTTTAATAAATGTGGGCGTATTTGACCTCATCTGGAATTCCGATCCCTCAAGGAACCAAATTAAAGTTGAGTTTGTCAAGCAGGGAATGCGCTTTGAATTCACGTCTTGTGGGCGTGGCCCGCAGCCCAGCCCCTGTGTCTGTGTGTGTGTGTGTGTGTGTGTGTGTGAGAGAGAGAGAGAAGGTAGAACCCTTTAGTTTTTAGTTTTTAAGTTGTTTAATTCAGTAAATGTTTAATAAATGTGGGTGCATTTCAGCTGATCTGGAATTCGGATCCCTCAAGGAATCAAATTAAAGTTGAGTTTTTCAAGCAGGGAATGCGCTTTGAATTCCCATGCGCCCGTGCGCGCGCGCGCGAGAGAGAGAGAGAGAGAGAGAGAGAGAGAGAGAGAGAGAGAGAGAGAGAAGGAATAACGCTTTAGTTTAGTTTTTTAAGTTGTTTTAATTCAGTAAATGGTCAAGCAGGGAATGCTCTTTGAATTCAAGTCTTGTGGGCGTGGCCCACAACGCTAGAATAAATATGTGCATTGTAATGCATTTGTATGTGTGTGTGTGTGTGTGTGTGTGTGTGTGTGTGTGTGGGTGGGAGTGTGAGAGAGAGAGAGAGAGAGAGAGAGAGAGAGAGAGAGAGAGAGAAAGGGGTATGTGTGTGTGTGTGTGTGTGTGTGTGTGTGTGTGTGTGTGTGTTAAGAAAAAATGTTTAATAAAGGTTTAATTAATAAACATGTTAATAAAATAATTTAATATGTTAATAAAATGTTTAAATGGTTTAATAAATAATTTTCTTTTACTTTTAACACATTTCATACAAAATTGGTGTAAGGGTTTGTGGGGTTTATCCAGTCCAAAGACTGGAGCCTTGGAACGAATTAGGCGTTTAACATGCAAGATACGACCCCTACTTACGAAATCCCCGCAATACGAAAAGAGCTCTGGAATGGATTAATTTCATAAGTTGGGGGCCGAATGTATTTATATTTTATTTACATCTTATGCATTATTTTTGAATGTTTAATTGTTATTATAAGCATTTATATTGCTGAATATGCATTTATTGATATTTTATACACATATACATGTACGTATACGTCAGTCGGGGGGGGGGGTCAATTCTACTTCACGGAAATCAGCGGTGGCGGGGGGGGGGGGTCTCGGTCCCCATTAATCACGGAAAGTGAGGGATCCCTGTATACACACACACAGACACATTTTCCTCTGCTTCGACTGAACACAAATAACGTACAATAAGTAAGGATTTAAAAAAGTTAGTAATTGTAAAAATTTATACTTGAGAACGTGCAGGAGATCTGAGAGGCGAGTTGAAGGCACTGCCGATCTCAGAAGCCGTATCCGTGCTTTCATTGCTGGGTGTGGGCGATGGCTGGCAGGCAGGAGTGATGCTGATGCCCCCAGTTCTGCCCTCTGTACGCACGTTTAAAGCAGACGAGCCAGGCGAGGATGTTGCTGTCATGGCATCCTTTCTCTGTGCCTCCTTTTTAAGTCTCTCAGCCAGCATGCTCAGAGCCAACTGGCCCTCCACACCTGAGACTCCACTCCCACTGCTGCTTCGGGCTACAGCCCGTGCACGGACCTCTACCTTTTTGTGAAACCTGGGAAAGACAATCCACAATGGTATGTCATAAGGTGCAAAAAACACAATGCATCCCTGTGTGACCATCTGTATCCCACTCTCGTGCACGCACACACACACACACACACACACACACACACACACACACCTTGCACGCTGGGACACACACACACACACACACACACACACACATACACACAGGCACGACGCTGCAGCGTGCACGCACATGCCATACCTATCCTCCTCTTCCTCCTCATCCTCATCTTCATCATCAGAGTATCGGCGCTGAGGGGGGCCAGGGGCACGTGCACGACCCACTCCTGCAGCCAGGTCCTCCTCCTCCTGCACAGACAGACATACACACACACACACACACACAATACAACCAAACTGATAATAATAATAATAATAATAATAATAATAATAATTTTTAAAATTATATAACAATAATAATATATTTTGATGATTTAGGAAAAAACACATGACAACAGATAAATGGGTAAACAAAACAAAAAAACCCATAAAATATAACAACAATAACATAATAATAACAAAAACTAAACTAAGAAAATCAGTGGGCAGTGGTGGTCTAGTGGTATAGGGCGCTGTATCGCTGATCCAAAGGTTGGGGGTTCCCAATCTCCACAAGGTTGTCACTGTCCCCCCCAGTGTAGCTAACTGGGTTATCAAAGGCGGGCCATGTCTCTCGCTGTCTAAGGTGAGAGGCATGTAAAAGAACCATTGCTGACTTTCGTAAAGAGTAGCTGCAATGTCGTCAGCGTGTTTCTGTCCCTTGCTAAAGGGTTGTGACAGGAAGGGTATCCGACGTAAAAATCTCTGCCAAATCAAACGTGCGAATCAGATGATTCACTGTGGCGACTCCCGAGTAAAAGGGAAAAAGCCGAAAGGAAGACAGACAGACAAACTAAGAAAATCACAACTCTATAATTATATTCATAGTTATATTTAACTAGTTATAAATTTACACATTTTTAGTCTGATTTGGACAGACAGCTTTCATAATGGATGCTTTATCTGATGCCATGTCTCACAACTCACCTGCATGGGAGACTTTGCGTAGTTGTGGTTGTCCAGGAAGGCAGGCAGGCGCTGGGCAATTGTATTGGTGCTCCCTGGAGGTAGAATCGGGGGCTTCACTGTGGCTTTGGGTTTTTCTGAGGTGCCCGACACGGCAGGAATGCTTGCACTGTCCCCTAGTACACATATGGTGCATGTTTAGGAACTTTGATCTGCTATTTATTCAACACACACACACACACACACACACACACACACAGACCTGGAACTGGACCAGGACCAATTGTTGTATCTGACCCCTCCTCTTTTTTTACAATAGGAGGTGTGTCCTCACAAGAAGAGGCGTCTTGCTGTTTTTGTTCCTGCGTGTTGTCTGCTTGAGAAGCTCTGATCGCCTAAAAATAAATTCCTGATGAACATCACGAACCTCAAGAAACATTACAGTACACAAACTCTACAGTTCACGAAAAATACAGCACACACACACACACACACACACACACACACACACACACACACACAACAATGGAGAAACAGTACACAACACTACATCAGAAGGGGATGCTTGTCTGTGTGCTAAATAAATATTTAAATAATATTCCTTCACCTGCTGCAGTCCTTCCAGTACAATCTGTCGGTTCTGTTTGAGCACCTCAAGTCTGGACTCGTACTTCACCCTGCGGTCAGGAACCACAGCCATCAGGTTGAAGCGGATGTCATGGTATGGCTCACTGTTGGGGGATAAACAGCCGAGCAGACACGGGTCAGCAAACATCTAGTGTGTGGGTCCAGGCTCTCAACTTAAATGTAATTTAACTGTATCCATGGAAACAAGGTGGAATAAGAACATGACGATGCCAGATAGACTACAGTACACTAAACAGGGTAAAGGAGCCATTATTTTTATTCGTAAGGATTTATTAAATACATATAATGAAATAAACAACAGATCAGAACAAAGTACATGACTTGGTAGAAATCGAGCGTCTCATGGATAGTGCAGTTAGATGTGGTATGATGGGACATCCAGGACATTGTGATAGTGCTTTATGCAGGGTATTACTGTATATTGTGATATTATGCTGGAACAGTTTAGATGTGTTTAAGAAATGAGAAACAAAAGCAAAGCATTTCTCACCCTGCAGTGGCCAGGCCGATTCTCTCCATTATCACCCTCCGAGCTTTATCGGTCCACTCCTCCTCCTCTCCCCAAGGACCTGCACAGAGAGAGAAAGAAAGAGAGAACCCAGGGTGGGGGGTGGGGGTGTAATATTATTATTTTTAATTAATTAATATTAATTTAGAAGAACTTAAATATTTAGGGTCATCTCCAGTTCTGATGAAGTTCACTGATGAGTCTCTAATAAATTTTACTATCAAACAGAACCACACCTGAGTTGAGCACAGGATCTACTCTCGATACTGAATGCGTTTATGACACAAAAACAGAGCAACAGATAGGAACACCATGGGACAGAGAAGGAGTGTAAGATCTGACCGTGATCGATAGGGTAGGCTTTAAGTCCGTCCAGCTCAAACAGTCGGTCTTTAATTGGAACGTAGCTGACGAAGTGGAAAGCCTCCATCGTCCTCACAGCACTGATGCCATTCTGTTTCTCAGGTAGATGGCGTGGCTCAGGCCTGGGGGGGGGCAAAGGAAACAGCAGCATTAATAACTTCCTGTTTAATAACTTTCAACTTCAAGGAATATTTAGCTAATCTAGTCTCCTCTGTACCACTATGCACTGTTCTGCAAACCTCACTGTACTATCCTGAATGCTGCATTGTACTATACTGTACTTTACATGTTGCACTGTATGATACTGTACTCTGCATACTTCACTATACAGTACGTACTTCACTCTACCATATTATAAGCTACAGAGTACACTGTACTCCATATACTGCACTGTACTTTAATGCATGCTACATTCTACACTGTACTACACTTTACCATACGCACTGCAAGATGTAGTCCTCTACACACTTCACTGTACTGTACTTTACTATGCTGTACTGTATGCCATACACTTCACTACACTATACGCTACTCTACTCGCTGTAAGATATGTATCTTACGGTGCAGTTTGAAGAGTACAGCATAGTATAGTATAGTATAGTATAGTATATGCTGCACTGTAAGATAGAGTACTCAAAACAGTTCACTGTACTATACTGTACATTGTTGCACTCTACCACACAGCATTGTATGATACTGTACTCTTCACACTGAACTACCCTGTACATTGCTGTCCTCTACATAATGCACTGTAGTTTACACATGACACTGTACTGTACTGTACTATACATACTGCACTGTGCTATACTGCACACCACACTGTGCTATACTGTACTCTGCATTATATGATACTGTACTCTACATATTGCACTGTACGACAGTGTACGCTACCATATTATAATCTTCACACTGCACTGTATGTCACTGCATGTAACACTCCACACTATACTAGACTGTACTATACATGCTAAACTGTAGGATACAGTACTCTATGCACTGTACTGCAAACTACACTATACTCTACATTCTGCACAGTAGGCTCTGTATAGTACAGCATAGTATAGTACATGCACTGTATGATAGAGTACACACTCTAAACACTGCACTGTATTATACTGTACTCCAAATACTGCACTGTACAACACTATATATTTCTTTATTCTACCATACTGCAGTGTATGATACTGAACCTTTCACACTGAAATATAATGTACATTACTGTACTCTACATCCTGCACTGTACTGTACTATACTGTATGCTACATACTGTGTTGTACTGTACATACTTTACTGTATTAGACAGTAAGTTACACACTACACTACACAACACAGTAATCTACTATACCATACTGCACTGTATGTACGGAACTGTAGTATACAGTACATACTTCACTGTAATACTGTACTCTACACACTGCACTGTATCACACTCTATTCTATACACTTGCCTGTACTGTACATACAGCACTTTACCATACCGTAGCAGTCAGCGTGTTTCTGCCCCTTGCTAAAGGGTTGTGTCAGAAAGGGCATCCGACGTAAAAACTTATGCCAAATGAAACATTCGAATCATAGAATCACTTTGTAACTGTCTGTGAAAATACTGGTTATGTGCAATAAAAACCCCGTGCACTTTAATCAACCACATCTACCCCACTGACTATGAACCATATCAACCCATCTACTCTGCACTCAGATACATTACACTTTAATATAGGCCAGTCTACAAAGTCGTTCCCTTCTTTTCTTTTATTGTTTATTAATTTATACTATTTATGTATCTATTTATTTATTTACTTATATAATATATATGTATGTGTGTATGTTTGTATATGTATCTATTTTTGCACCCCCTACTGATGGTACCTCAAGAGCCTGTAACAGTGAATTTCTCCATTGTGAGATTAATAAAGCTGTATCTTATCGTATCTTATCTTAGATTCGCTGTGGCGACCCCTGAGAAAAAGGGAACATCCGAAAGGAAAAGAAGAAGACTCTGCACACACTGCCTTATACCATACTCTACACAATGTACTATACTGTATTCTACAGAAATGCACTGGACTGTATTGTTGTCTACAATACTGTACTTTACACATTGCACTGCTCTATACTGTACACATTTCACTGTATACTCCAGTATACTTCATTGAACACTACAATATTGTACTCTACTACTCTCTGCTATACTACACTATATTTCTTTTTCTTCTTATGTACCCTACTCCATTCAAATGTACACAGTAAAGTTTGGAGATTCTGCAGATATTGTACCTGGCATGACTGTTGTGCGCCTTTGCTAACTCTGGAGCATTCCCAATGGCGTAGCCTTTACTCTGCATGTTTACACACACACACACACACACACACACACACACACACACACACACAAAAGCACAGATAGATAAAAAGAGACATAAATAGCAATGAAGAGAATTCCCGACAACATGTGCATGCATGTGTGTACCTCTGGACTGAAGCCCTTGGTGAAGGCCTTCATGCGACTCAATGTGCTGCCCAGCTCCACCCCACTGCAGTTCAGGAGCACGCTCAGTAAGGCATGAGTCGCACAAGAGTTTGGAATCAGCTACACAAACAGCAACCCAGACAGAAATTTCCCCGCATTAATGAAGGTTAAAGTATCAATAACTGTACAAATGGGATTTAAAAGTTTGTATCAGAGAAGAAATAAAATTAAATTAAAAAATAATGTGCAACACTAACCTGGTGAGCAAAGAACATGTCATTGACAATGTCATCATCAATAACCGACGTCTCATCCACCAGAGTGGACACTTTTCTCCTGGAGCGACGTTCCTCAATCCACTTGAACAGGAAGATGAAGCCATATACAGGACTGAACACACACACAGCAATAAATTCTGTATTACTTATACTACTGTTATTGTGTGTGTGTGTGTGTGTGTGTGTGTGTGTGTGTGTGTGTTTTATTGTACCTCTGGCACCTACTCTGCAGATCATAGATCTCCTCCACCTGTACACCCTTCACACCTGAGCAATACACAAACAATAGCTTGAGATGACTTTTGTCTGACAGACTGCATTTCACAATCAAATCATCTGAAGAAGAAAAGTGTGTTAAGAAAAGCAGTAAAAACATCTTCCTCACCAAAATCCTCCACCAGCAGTGTGAAGAGACCTGAGAGAAGACAAAACGATTATTAAAAAAAAGATTATTATTGTGTGTGTCCATTAGGTGTCTAACATTGCCTCCTCTATTGCCTTCTTTAACGAGTGAGAGAACACAAGTAACAATAGTTATGAATAGTAATAAACAGTTTATAAATAGATTTATAACTTCTTCTTCTTTTCCTTTCGGCTGTTCCCTTCAGGGGTTGCCACAGCGAATCATCGGCCTCCATCTCACCCTATCCTCTGCATCTTCTTCTCTTACATCAACTACCTTCATGTCGTCCTTCACCACGTCCATGAATCGTCTCTTTGGTCTTCCTCGAGGCCAGGGGTCGGGAACCTATGGCTCGCGAGCCAGATGTGGCTCTTTTGATGACTGTATCTGGCTCTCAGATGAATCAGGTGGCCTTTCTTAACAGAATAACGAATACATAATCTCACTGTAATTTAAATCTTCTTCTTCTTGTCCTTTCGGCTTTTCCCTTCAGGGGTTGCCACAGCGAACTCTAAACACCTGCAAAAGATTCCCGAGGCTTTTAAAAACTCCGAGCCTGGTTCATTACTCAAAACCGCAATCATGGGTAAGACTGCCGACCTGACTGCTGTCCAGAAGGCCATCATTGACATCCTCAAGCAAGAGGGTAAGACACAGAAAGAAATCTCTGAGCGAATAGGCTGTTCCCAGAGTGCTGTATCAAGGCACCTCAGTGGGACGTCTGTGGGAAGGAAAAAGTGAAAGAAGGGCCGATTCCAGACCTTGGGGGACCTGTGGGAGCAGTGGACTGAGTCTGGAGTAGAAACATCCAGAGCCACCGTGCACAGGCATGTACAGGAAATGGGCTACAGGTGCCACATTCCCCAGGTCAAGCCACTTTCGAACCAGAAACAGCGGCAGAAGCGCCTGACCTGGGCTACAGAGAAGCAGCACTGGACTGTTGCTCAGTGGTCCAAAGTACTTTTTTCGGATGAAAGCAAATTTTGCATGTCATTCGGAAATCAAGGTGCCAGAGTCTGGAGGAAGACTGGAGAGAAGGAGATGCCAAAATGCCTGAAGTCCAGTGTCAAGTATCCACAGTCAGTGATGGTCTGGGGTGCCATGTCAGCTGCTGGTGTTGGTCCACTGTGTTTTATCAAGGGCAGGGTCAATGCAGCGAGCTATCAGGAGATTTTGGAGCACTTCATGCTTCCATCTGCTGAAAAGCTTTATGGAGATGATGATTTCATTTTTCAGCACGACCTGGCACCTGCTCACAGTGCCAAACCCACTGGGAAATGGTTTACTGACCATGGTATTACTGGGCTCAATTGGCCTGCCAACTCTCCTGACCTGAACCCCATAGAGAATCTGTGGGATATTGTGAAGAGAAAGTTGAGAGACACCAGACCCAACACTGTGGATGAGCTTAAGGCCGGAAGCATCCTGGGCCTCCATAACACCTCAGCAGTGCCACAGGCCGATTGCCTCCATGCCACGCCGCATTGAAGCAGTCATTTCTGCAAAAGGATTCCCGACCAAGTATTGAGTGCAGAACTGAACATAAATATTTGAAGGTTGAATTTTTTGTATTAAAAACACTTTTTTTTATTGGTCAGATGAAATATGCTAATTTTTTGAGATATTAATTTTTGTTTTTTTCTTTACTTTTTTGCCAAAATGATCAATATTAATACAATAAAAGGCTTGAACTACTTCAGTTGTGTGTAATGAATCTAAAATATATTTAAGCCTAATGTTTATCAGTACATTACAGAAAATAATGAACTTTTATCACAATATGCTAATTTTTTTAGAAGGACTAATATATATATATATATATATATATATATATATATATATATTATGAAAAAGCCTGAACCCCATCGTGTGCAAAGCCCTTGTATAATGCACGAATAAAATCGTTTTGGTTCACATTTGAGCAGGCGAACTCCTGAGGTAATTAACATTTATATGTTTATTTATCAAGGTTATCCATGTTTTGTTATTGGTGTTTTCAGACTGTCTTTCGAACGTCACATTCAGAGAATGCATCCCGCAATATTTATCCTGTCATCATTAAAATAATCATAAACATTCTAAGTTTTGGACTGAATTGGAAATTGTACTGATTCTTAAACCTGACTGACACCGGGTGTCGTTGAACAGAATTTAAAGCTCATTGTGTGCCACTATCGATAGCTACTGCTAGCTTGGCTAATTTACTCACCGGGGTCGCTCTCCAACTCCAGCCAGCCTTTATTCATATTCATTGTCTCTACTGTATTTTTAAAAATCCAAACAGTTTTATAGTTCACTCTTAGATATCTCCATGTTGCCGTGTTTACATTCGGAGAGCTCGGAATGGTTCGCCGCTCCTACCGATTGCTAGAGCTTTTTAGTAAATACAATAGATCACAATGTCGAGCCTTTGTTGACCGCGTCATCAATCTGCGACAAACCTGCAATTCCAAAAAACACTAGATGTCCCTACAGTCTGAAATTTTTGTCGTGCAAAAAGGAAGTGAAAAATCCGTATGTGTCAAGGTTTGATTTTATTTTAATATGTATAATTTTCCGTGCAATTCAAAAAGAGTCCAATCATGTAATATATAAAATATTAAATAATTGAACAGGTTATACATACATACATATATTATCTTCTTCTTCTTATATATATATATATATATATATATATATAATTAAATTTTGATTTGTCTGAAGCGGTTCAGAAATGAATAAATGTTGATTAATGTTTAATGTTACCTAAGCCGTCTCATAATATTTTCATGACACACTTTCTATCATCTACTCGTTTTAGTATTCAAAATTTATTATATCTTATAATTGTTTTTAAATATATAAATAAATAAACAATGCCTAGCGTCTCTCCGTTCGTCCTCCCCCTCCTTCTTTCAGGAACTGTGTGAAGAACGGAACCTTAAGCCGATAACTCGTGTTGCACTCCGGAATATATTTCTGTGGTGCTTATGGAAAACTGTATAATTTCGGGAAAAAAAAATAAAAGATTCCATTGTGAATAAAAAAAGGTTTTAGATGAAGCACCGATGCCAAGGCGTCCTGTTTCAATCGGGGGGTGTAGAAGGTAAGACTGCAGATCAAACAAGCAATAATATGCAAACTGATAAAATATTGTGCTGCAATATGATAAAAACCGTCAGCCTCATTCTTTCAAGCGGATAGCGCAGGATGCTAATAGTCCTTCCGAACGATTCGCTTGAATCCAGTTCAGTTGGACTCAGAAACATGGACGTGTTTACATGCAGTCTGGCAGAAACATAATAAAAATACGACGAATCAATATATATGTCAGGATTTTAATGACGTATCCGCCTGTTCTCCATGGAGACAATGGAAGTTAGCATGAAGGCTAACTGTTCACGGCCCGTATTTTAGGCCACAGAGCCGCGTGACGGCTGTGTCCCAATTCGAGCCCTCGTCCCTCACTGAATCTCTTTGCGCGTGCTGGAAAGTAAGCCTCTTTACAGTACGAACTAGTGTACTAATCGAGTAATGGGAGGGATTTGATACCGTGCAGGGGTTCTTTGCCTCCTATGATAATCAGCATGTCAATAGAGAGATTGATGTGGTTCTGTTGTCGGAATTGTGCAATGTAGCGCGTAAAAGACGTTATTACAGCACGCGATGTGTTTATAGCGAGTTAACGGAGATGTTCGCGTTGGGCTCTGTACACTGAGAGGGGGGCGTGTGCATGCTTCTCGTTTCTCACTTCCAGAAAGACCGAAATTCTGTTTTTTATTTTTAAATAAAATAATAAATGTTTATGCGTGCATTTGTTTACTAAAATATATTTAGAAAAGTTATTCATACACTTGAGTATTTTAAATGTAAAAATTAAGAATTCAAATTATTTGTTCATTTATTTGTTGCTTGATAATTTTTTTATTGTAATATGCTTCTGTTTGATTTTAAATATCGATAACCCCTCTATTTAAATACTAATTTGATTTATTTACTTGCTAAGTTTATTGTGTCCTTATTCTTGAAAGTTCCTTTTTTAATTCTCATCATTTTCTTTGTAATTCAATAGGTTTTATTTATTTACATGCATCGTGTGTGTATATATATTTCTTTGTCTATTTATTTATACATTAAAGATGTATAGTTTTTTATTAATAGTTAATTTAATTTGAAACAGAGGCTGTAATATATATTATATAAAATAAGTTATAGTTGTATGTTAATCACTCTAAATGGAGGCTGGTGAGTAGAGATCAATTAATTGATATGTGGAAAAAATAAATAAATTAATCCACAACTGGAATTCTTTTAGTCCATATCAGTAGAAGGTGTAAATGCACATACAGGTAAATTTTAATGGCTGTTTGATGGTCTTACACACATGGTGGTTTATTTATGTTTTATGACCTCTTCAGTCTCTGTTAAATTATTTGCCAGTGGTGTGTGTGTGTGTGTGTGTATGTGTGTGTGTATGTGTGTGTGTGTGTGTGTGTGTGTGAGACAGAGAGTGAGTTACGCTGATGGACTTGATCTGACTGTGAAGTGTAAGGAGTGTATGAGGTTGTCATGTTTCTAGTGCATCTTGGTATATGTGACTATAGTATAGTGTTTTGGGAAGTTTCAGTGATTCCAGGCATGTAGAAAGGAGTTTGTGTAACACCTGACTTGTATGATGATGATTGTTTTTTGTTTGTTTTATTTTAACGTAGGTTGCGGACTGCACTGGCAGATCATTACAACTCTTATGTCTGGAGTTCTCTGATTTGGCTCACAGACTAGTCAAAGCTATAATGATGATTATGATCAATATCAGTATTCTCAAATTACACACACACACACACACACACACACACACAACACAATAAGCAAAGTAAGATGTCAGTGTGAAAACACCACAGGTAATTTCTATGGAATCAGAATAAGTAATATAGTTGCACGCAGCAATTGCGGGGTCCAAGCAATGACACAAATAAAGTGCACCCGTGATGAGTGATGGGAAGGGAGAAGAGGAGTGGTGATGAGGAGCTGGTGGAGAGGTGTGTTTTAAGAGAAAGATGATTAATGAAAAGTATGAGTGGTGATGAAGGACAGGATATCCCAGAATCTGTGAAAATATAACAAAGAAGTAGTGATGTCACAAACACTTTTTTTTGTCATGATAGGATCAAATTGGTGGAATAATCATCACGATTACAGTGTTCCCAACCTGATGCTTTGGCCTCTTATTAGAGGTGCGTCCTATGAGATACATACTATGAAAGCTTTAGAATACAACAGTAAATCGAAAAAGAAGAAAATGCTAATACTAATGGAATACTAATAATTTTGTCATGCAGATTATAGGGATAGGTGGCACTGTGGTGTAGTGGTATGAATGTCCACCTTATTCTGAGAAGGCTGAGCAAGGATTTTTCTGTGTTGCTTGCATGTTCTTACTGTATTTGAGTGGATTTCCTCAGGTCCTCTGAATTCATTTCCACAGTTTAAAGACATGCACAATGCTCCAAATAAATATACTGTAAATTTTGCCAAGGGAGTACTGACTTATAATTGAGAGTACTGAACACTTCACCATCGCTGTCTTGTATGAAATGATTGTAAGCAGCTACCGTCGCTGACCATGTATTCCTTCAGCAGAATTAACAAGCAATAGTATTAAACTTCAGATCACATGGCCAGTGTACTTTGCATGAGTCGCAGTGTATGTATTAGCAATTGCATTACCATAATATGATTAAAAAGGTACAGTCTAGAATTATTTAAGAATATTGTACATGTAATTATATGACAAGCGAGTCATAAAACATGCCATTTAAAACTGAAGAAAATAAAGTGCTTCTCTTTGCAATGAATAATGCATGTACTTAGTAATGCACAAACTCCATAAATATACTCTTTAATGAACTGTTCTAAACACAGCTGCATCAGTCAGACTTGCGGTCAGTTCTCAGAGCTCGTCCTCACTATCATGTGTGTACATATATCTTGTCTGATTCAGTTGCACATGCACGTTTAAAGTTTAAGGAAAGTCTGACAGTGTCTTTCTGCTCAGTGCTCTTCTCATGCTTTTTCATAATTGAGAGTTGTACGTTTGACGAACTGATAGTGGCCATAACAGTAGTTTTCTTTCTTTCCTTACAGGTTTTGCAAAATAATTGTTACTTGATTTTCTGATGATTGGGATGATGAAACTCCGCTGCCCTGTTCTTGAATCACAAGCCATGGGAAACTCTTCGCTCACTGAGTTCGCATTGTCTCCATCACATTTCCTGTATGTCTTTTTGTTGAGAGTGCCACTGTGTCTTCACATTTAGCAGTAACATTACCAATTATTATATCTACCAGCGGGAGAAGTATATTTCTTGAGCTAAGTGAAATTTGAGGTCTCAAAAAAAGACATGATTTTTCCAGCTGTCAGCCATAATTTTGTAAGTCGCGCCAGTGGCCTTATGAGTAATGCTATAGCAAGTGTAGCTGCCCTTTGCACAGATTTCCCAATGCAGAGTTGCCGCCCATGTTTCAGCTACATCGTGCGTGTAATGTTCATTATGAATGAATATGTACGTTTAATTTTCATTGGTAATGCGTACCGCAGTTTTTGTGTAGGTGTAACCAATACTCATATTTTTTAACATATTGGCGTACTTGGAGCATGCACATTATACTAATTGTTCCAAATTACCCCCAGGTGTGACTGTGAATAGTTGTCTATGCTGTCCTTCAGTGGTTTGGGAGATGTTCAGGGTGTACCCCATCTTCGCCCAGCATCCCTGTGACCCAAATAGTATTAAGCGGTTTAATGAGTGAGTGATTTTGTGCTTTCTCTTTTTCAATAGATGTTTAGTGAGTATTCAGCCTTCAATGACCTTAAAAAATTGTAATGTGGCCCTCAGTGAATTGAGTTTAAAACCCCTGCTTTATTAACGATGAGATTGCAATTATTTGACAATGTCCCATCAGAGTGTCTTATAACCATGTAAGAGCTGCATGAGCATACACAGGAGAACTGAAAGTAAGCATGACTGGTATGTGTTTTCAGTCTTGCTTGTGGTCATTTCCTGTTTCTCGCCTATAATGAGTAAAAGCACAAATTCTTCTTGTTGCTGTTTATTAAAGAAGTTGTATGTAATTGTGCAAAAACATCAGACTAATCGGGTCATGGAGTCTCCGGAAAGGAGCGCACCTCCTTAGTCACCATTCAGGTTTTTTTCGGGATGTGGGTTTTGCAGGGCATGTGTAAGGCAAAGGATTTCCATATTAGTGTGTTTACTGACCATGTTATGTCACTGAGCTTAAAGTAAATTGTGTATTATGGGGCTCATTTGCATGGTTCATATTAGATTTTCTGATGTCATTATATTTTTATAGTGTACTTAAAACTGCACAGGTTGTGGAATCTGACACAGAAAAGATGGTGCTCGCGGGTCGTGACTATGATGAAGCATGTGTTTGTACAACCTACTAGCCCATATTTCCTGAGGAACATGCCGCTGAAAGCAAAGTACTTCATGACTCACATTATGTAACTCAGGTGTTATGTAATATCTTTCTCTTTCGCTCTCTTGTCCATTTAAACGTTTTTTTATCACTTACTGAAGTTATAAAAAAGTAAATTACAATCATTATGAGCATTTCTTGTGAATATGCATTAAGCTACAAGTGTGGTGAAGTCTGTGGTGTGACATGGGAAGAGGACACGCCTTGTTTCACCAGGGTTGTCAGTGATGTGGTGTGGTTGGTGAGCTGTACAACATAAATGACTTTTGTATTTAATGTGGTCTGACTGATGATCTGTAATAGTGTTTTGTATTAAAGGTGGTCATATTAAGCAGGTGTAATTAATAATGATTAACGTAGACACTCCAGAAACTCTGCAAATGAGGCCATACAAGCCACTGTGCTCTTCCCAAGCCCTAAATAAATGGGGAGGGTTGCGTAAGAAAGGGTGTCCGGCATAAAAACCTGTACCAAATCAAATCAGTGGACACAAAAGCGAATGTCAATTCAAGTTTGGTTGAGGCCAAACAGTAATGGTATGGAGTTCCCTGGTAGGAGAAGACGGAGGCCATAGAGGAGATTTATGAATGTGGGGATGGAGGACATGCAGTTAGTTTGGTGTGACTGAGAGAGATGCAGAGGACAGAGCAATATAGAGAAGGATGATCTGCTGTGGGGACCCTTAATGGGAGTGGTTGAAAGTAAAACGAAGGTATCCCAGTGTCCTTCGGGAACATTGGATCAGCACTTCTGAGTATGTTTTGTATTTAACGTAGTCTGTTTTGTATAAGATGGTTTGAGTGAGAAGTGTAATAATGTGTATTTAAGGTGGTCTGATTGCGGATGTGTAGTACTGTGTGTTGTATTTGAAAGAAAACGTATAAAAACTTTAAAAATTGCATGCATACTGTCTGTTTCTATTAAATTATGCCTTCCATTGGCCTTTTTTTTTCTTCTTTTTTTTTTTCGTGTAGCCTGCACTCAGGGTGACAGCACTGTCATGTGAAAAGTCTCAGAATTAATTTGGATATGAACATGGTGTCATGTTCTTTTATACATGTATCAATCCCATTTTTTATCCCAAAATTTGTTGCCTCTGCATTTAACCCATCCAAAAGTGAGCTCACACACACTCGGAGCAGTGTACTGCCACACACATTGTAGTGCCTGGAGAGCAGGTGGGGGATAGGTGCCTTGCTTGAGGGCACTTCAGCAATGAAGGTGGAGGAATGGAAGGGTCCCACCACCACACATTTTTCCTGCTGGTTTGGGAGTCAAACCAAAAACCAAAGCCACTGCCTTAACCATTGGGCTGAGGCTGGCCCAACTTAACTTGCCCTATATGAACTGGAGGTTCACATCCATTTCTCACAATTTGGCTGACTTGTGAGAGTGAAACAGCAGACTTTTCAAACTGACTAATGCAAACTATCTAACGGATTATAGCAGTTTGTAACTTAGAAAATTTAAATTAAATACCAGCTGATTATAAATGTATGCAAATATATACAATGTATACAAATGTTCATGTGAAACAGGAGGGCTTGCCTTTCATTTCACTTTAAGGTAGTCAGAGTAACTGTGTGTTTTGTATTTAAGGTGGTCTGAGTAAGGATGTGTAGGTAGTGCCCTTGACGACCCAGAGGCGCCATGTCAGAAGAGGCGATCTCAGAGAGCGACCTGGAACCTAGTCTTCACAGTGAAGAGGAGGCAGATGAGCACTTGGGTGAGGAAGGTGATGGCGCAAATGACGCAGATGATGATGATGATGACGATGATGATGAGGAGGAGGAGGATGAAGAAGAAGAAGCAGGTGCGGCATTAGGAATACCTACACCATTTTAAAAATTTTGTAGTATTATAAGGCAGGCTATTAGATCTTCTGAAACCACATTTTCTCACAGACCAAGCTGTTGAGGCCATGGAGATGGAGGAAAGGGCGGAGATTTCCAGCCCTGCCCATTCTTCACGTTCAGGAAGCTCTGCCCCTTCCTCCAGAGCTCCATCACGGTCTTCATCAAAGTCCACATCACGACCTTCGAGTCCAAATGGATCTCGGGGGGCCTCCTCCACTGCTGACTCTGCCTTCAAGAGGAAATCAAAGAAAAAAAGCTCCAAACCAGCTAAACCTGCTCACCGGCGGCGGAACATCAGGTATGACATGAGTGATGGTATATTATATACATAAGGCTGGTTTTTGTCTGTGTAATAGGTGCACTGTATGTTAGGTGTGTGTGTGTGTGTGTGTGTGTGTGTGTGTGTGTGTGTGTGTGTGTGTGTCTGTGTATACACTACATCAACGTCTTCTGTCCTGTTGTGAACAGGAAGTTGCTGGAGGAGCATCAGCTGGAACCAGGAACTAAAGCGGCACAGCAAGAAGAGCTGGAGAGAAGAAAACGGCTGGAGCAGCAGAGGAAAGACTACCCGCTACCCACTGGTACATGCATTCATACACACATTACATCACTACACTTGTGATATCTTGTCCTAAAAGTTTGTGATGTGGTTTGTGGGGGATTTTTTTTGTTTGTTTGTTTATTTTTGGTTCTTTTGTGTTCTTTTTTGTCTTTCTTGACTTAGTGGACTTGCCATCCTTAGTGGCTGTTCCAAAGGGTGAGGTGATTTGTCTGGACAGCAGTGGCGACGAGGGTGAGCCAAGAGCACCTGCACCTCCTCCCAAATCAGCACCTAGAGATGGTATACACACAAGATATTTCCCTCTTGGTTATTTGGTTAGTTAATGTAGTGTTTGCCACTAATATTCTCTCTCTCTCTCTCTCTCTCTCTCTCTCTCTCTCTCTCTCTCGCTCTCTCGCTCTTTCTCTCTCTTTCTGTGTTTGTGTGTGTTTAGATGTAATTGAACTGAGTTCTGGTGAAGAGGATACGTTTTGCTTTAATGAGGAGGATGAAGAGAGGTCGACTTCACCTGGGACAGAGGAGAGTAGTGGCTCACACATAAATGATGCTCTGAATCAGCCGGATGCTCAGGGCAGAGTGCTGGTCAACATCAACCACCCTGCCGAGGAAGCCGACCTGTTCCTTGCCCCGCAACTTGCCCGTGCTGTCAAACCTCACCAGGTACGCCTCACGCTTGGGTCTAAACCTCACCAGGTGCAGTATGGTTTGTAATGATGGCATATCAGTGGTATTTATGTTCAGTAGAAGATGCGTTTAGATGTTTGATATCGATGTCATGGTGTTGTCTTCCTCTGTTACAGATTGGCGGGATCCGTTTCCTGTATGATAACTTGGTGGAGTCTCTAGAGCGCTATAAGACCAGCAGTGGGTTCGGTTGCATCCTGGCACACAGTATGGGACTGGGCAAAACCCTACAGGTCATCTCCTTCATAGACATCCTGCTCCGACACACAGGAGCCAGAACCGTCCTTGCCATTGTGCCTGTAAGAGCCTGTTCAATTTCACATGACAGCTAGCAGGAAGCAAGTGTATCAAAATACTTAGTCTCACTCTGTGTGCAGGTGAACACTCTGCAGAACTGGTTAGCGGAGTTTAATCTGTGGTTGCCTCCAGCTGAATCCTGTTCTCCAGACACAGATCCAGCCCAGGTTTCTCCCCGCACCTTCAGAGTGCACCTCCTGAACGACGAGCACAAGTAATTAATATTATGTACAAACTGCATTGCGGGTTCTTTTAAAAAAAAAAAAAAAAAAAAAAAAAACTCCCCCTCTCTTGCACCTGAGACCATTTCATAAACATTCTCTTCCTCTTCCGTCTCAGGACAACGGTGAGCCGGGCGAAGGTAGTCGAGGAGTGGAGACGTGATGGCGGCGTGCTACTGATGGGGTATGAGATGTACCGGCTGCTCTCATTGAAGAAAAGCTTCGTCACTGGTCGCAAGAGGAAGTCAAAAAAACCTGCTGGGCCAATCATCATCGACCTGGACGAGGAAGACCGGCAACAGGAGCTCATGAAAGGTTTCTTACTTTACCCTCAATGTATACACCACACCTGATACCTTTAATTATTTCCTGTTCATTATTCAAAAGGAACTAGTGGTGGGTAGAGCTTACTATTGCTGAATGTCTCTGATTGGCCATTGCAGGCTTTCTCTTGACATTTACTTTGATTAGTTGTTGATGCTTGAGATACAACAATATATACCTTGTTTGTGTGATTTAAGACATTGAAAAGGCTCTCTCACGACCTGGGCCAGATGTGGTGATCTGTGACGAGGGTCACCGCATTAAGAACTGCCACGCCAGCACATCACAGGCCCTAAAGAACATACGGTCACGGCGGCGTGTGGTGCTGACTGGCTACCCACTGCAGAACAACCTAATGGAGTATTGGTGCATGGTGGACTTTGTTCGACCTGACTTTCTGGGTACGCGGCAGGAGTTTAGCAACATGTTTGAGCGGCCCATCCTGAATGGCCAGTGTATTGACAGCACGCCACAAGATGTCCGACTTATGAGGTACCGCAGCCATGTCCTGCATAGCCTCCTCGAGGGCTTCGTCCAGAGGTGAGTACCATCACCTCACTATAAACATCAATATACACAAGTATACAAGTATACACATTGTGTACGTATACAGAGCAAAGGTTTTCACCTCTGTAGAGTAAAACAAGTGTCCCTTTTTTAATGACCTGTTTTTACAGTCAGGTTGTTTTTGTTATGATGATAATGCTGGAAAAAATCTAAATGAGATCTTGTAAAGGTTTTTCTCCTTTGATGGTGTTATTCTTGTAGGAGGGGTCATGACGTTCTTAGCAGCCATCTTCCTATTAAAGAGGAGCATGTGATCCTGGTGCGGCTCTCCCCCCTCCAGAGGGCGCTCTATAAAGAGTTCATGAATCGTTTCCGTGAGGCAGGGAACAGCGGCTGGCTTGGTCTCAATCCACTCAAAGCCTTCTGTGTCTGCTGCAAGGTAATAATCTCCTTTTCCTCTTTGTCCTCGTCCTCCACTTCATTTGTCCTCACTTTAACGCCTCTCTCAGATATGGAATCATCCTGATGTCCTGTACGAAACGCTCCAGAAAGAGAACCTGGCTAACGAACAGGACTTGGACCTTGATGACTTGAATGCACCAGCCACAGCCCGTTGCCCTGCCCCAGGTTTAAAGGGAAAGACCTCTGATGGCCCTGCTACAAAGGGGGCACTGGCACCTCTGCAGGAACGAGCTAATCAGGTCATCACCTATGAATGGGTAAGAGCAAGACCCTCAAGTCAAGTTCTTCACTCTATCACTCATCTTCCATTTATTTCTTTTACCGTATTCGAAGTAATAAGCGACCTGCTCCAATAAGCCCCCCGTGTTTTTGATCTTACATATAATAACTGCCCATGTATGCTGAGAGCAAAATGGTAGATCAAACTTACCAATTTTATTCGTTCAGTCACTGTCACCGTAAAATGAGGCATTCACTGCCTGTAAAAGTGAGTTTACACGGTATTTCAAGAGCCCCTGCCACTGGGGACTGTCTGTAATGTTCTTCAGTGACAACACATTTGATCGTTCCGCCGTGTTTTAAAAAACAGGAAAATATTTTGCTGTGTTCTCTTGGTAAATGTCCAACAACCGATGAACCATTAGAAATTGCTATAGAAAAACTATGGGATGCTCTGAATGAATGGAGTGATGAGCCAGATATGGACCTATCAGAAAGTCATGAGCAGTATTTTTCACCCAATTCTCCTGCTCACTAACTTCATACATTTAAAGAAGTTCCTGGCAATGTGCCTTTCAATGTGCCATGTGCTAAAGTTGACCTTTGTGTTGATTGGTTTAATGTGTAATGTGCTAAAGTTGACATTCATGTTGATTGGCCCGATTTTACATCAGGGAAAATATTAAAAGGAACAGCACCAAGAGGGGAAAATTTAAAGTTTTTTATTTATTTATTTATTTATTTTTAATGCTGTTCTCTGTTTATTTTCAGCTTTCATGTAAATAGTTTGGTTGATACCACAAAATGAATAAGCCAAATACCAGTAAAACTCTTTTATTGTTCTGTTATTATTCATGTTTTCAACCTCTATGGTAATAAGCACTTACCGTTCCACTCTGCTGGTAATTGTTTTAATAAGTGCCCACCCACTCCAATTTTTTTTAAGCATCCTGGGCGCTTATCACGTCGAATATGGTACTTTATAGCTTACATTTATTTATTTCAATTCAAGTAATACATTTGTGAATAAATGTCTGTTTCCTGGTTTTTTGTTTATCGGAACAGTCTCATTGCTATGTATTATGAACAATAATGGAAATATTATTTAAGAAAGCATTCATTACGAAAGAGGAAGAAGTGTTGCATAATTGAGTGTGTGTGTGTGTGTGTGTGTGTGTGTGTGTGTGTGTGTGTGTGTTTGTAGGCAAAGGAAATTATGAGTGGATACCAGACAGGCGTCCTGGAAAACTCAGCAAAGATGGTACTACTTTTCCATCTGATTGAAGAGAGCGTCAGCAGAGGAGATAAAATCCTCGTTTTTAGGTAACCATTTGTGATCACAAGCTAATGAGAGCAGTGTTGATGTTTAATTTAATAGTTGAATCTGAGTTTATTTTCTGGTTTTCGGCCTCAGTGCCTTGACTCTGATCATAAAACCAGTTTTAACTCTTGCTTTTATTCATCATCTCAAAATTCGTGTCATTGGGTTGTGGCTGACCACACCCTTTCTGGGATTTTACCACAACCGTGTCTTGTTTTTGTGTGTGTGTGTGTGTGTGTGTGTGTGTGTGTGTGTTTGCAGTCAGAGTTTGTCCACACTGTCAGTGATCGAGTCGTTTTTGACTGTAAGAATAATGCCCATCAAAACGGACAACCAGAAGCAGAACTGGCTCCGCGGCATCAATTACTACAGTGAGTGCGTTATGTGTGTGTGGATGCTGTACAGTAGGCCGTTGATTATAAGCGGTTCAGCGCTCACGCCCCCGCAATACTCGCAGATTGGCGACAAACCCGGAAGTAACGCACGTGATTCAACTTTAGTCAGTGGTTGAGAGCTTTTGTTTCTCCCTCCTGCTGATTGGTTGCAGAAGATGTGTCCTTCATGCACAAGTTATCAACTTGATTGCCTGAATTGAGAAGTAAATTTTTTTAGTGTGTTTTTAATTATTGTTTAAGCCCTATGATGCCACTCAAAACGCCCTGCATCTTCTCTAGCTTCTGGTAAGGAGCTCAAGGCAGGGCATGAAATTAGCACCAGCACACCGGCATTTGTCAGCATTTTTGTGGGAGCTCTGGAAAAATCCAATCCACTGCCGACCCCCGTGTCAGGCAGAAGGCCTTTTCAGTAAAATGAACAATCCGCCATCACCTAAGATATGACACTTCAATGTAGGCTCCTTACCAGAAGCTGGAGAAGATGCTGGGAGTTTGAGTGGCATCATAGGGCTTAAATAATCATTAAAAACAGAATCGACGTCCAAAGAGGACTTTTCAGGCAGGACCAATGTCCATACCCACACTTTGAAAGTTTGAGTCAAAGCACTGCTTTAATATAATTTGAAGCTAATTATGTAGTACTGATACTGTAGTAGGCCTGAGTACAATTGTACATTGCAATCACCAAAAAATATTGGTCAAATTAAAGAAAATATGACTTCTTAAACATGTTTTAATTTGATCAGCAGAATAATAAACAAAGAGTTGTATATGATAGAGAATTGGTTTATATGTATGTTTCTTATTCAGTCATAATAGCTATTGTACACCAAACATATAGACAGTTGAACAAGTGAATGAAAAAATAACAACACATTATCACATAATTAATAATTCCAGAAAATGTGGGGTCCAGTAAAATTCTTCGGGATCCTGCAGATTTTTTCTTCTGCCTGCCCCCCTGTCCGGTGGAAATTTTTCTTAATTTTGAGTCCTGTAAGCACTTTATTTGTTAATAAATATTATTACAGTACAAAATTAAAGTTTTTACTTAATCATTACCACATTTTACTACATTATTAATGTATTAATGAGTAAGACTGTCTATAGAATGTGTTTAAGAAGCATATTTTAGTGCATGTAATATCATACATAGGGTTTTAAAACCACGTCAATAGCTCGTGGATTTTCATGATCCGAGGGAAGGGCCAGAACCGAACCATCGTGAAAAATGGGGGCCTACTGTATTCAATTAAGTGAAGCCTAACTGCTTGTTTCGCGTGTGCGTGTGTGCGTGTGTGCGCATGTGTGTGTGTGTGTGTGTGTGTGTGTGTGTGTGCGTGCAGGGTTAGATGGCAGCACATCCGCCTCAGAGCGAGAGAGACTCATCAATCAGTTTAACGACCCAGCAAACACCACAACCTGGGTTTTCCTCCTGTCCACAAGGTTACACACAAACACACCCACATTACTCACTGACTTACTTAAGCCTTTAGCTCCAAAGTGGAGCATGTGCCGTTGATGAACAGCCTCTATTGACGCCTCTTGTCTGCTAGATGTTCCAACTCCCTCCAGGTCTTGCCAAAAGCCTTCATCTCCTTTTCCGTGTCCTTCCGCCAGGTGTTCTTAGGATCCCCTCTTTTCTTTCCTTGGGGATTCCATCAAACACACAGACATGTTACACAAAATGAAATTCTATATACATGAAACTATGTATCTTAGAAGCAAAATTACGGGCAGCATGGTGTCGTCCGCCTCACACCAAGAAGGTCCTGGGTTTGAGTCCCAGGCTTGTCGAGGGTGTCTCTGTGTGGAGTTTGCATGTTCTCTTCGTGCTTACTTGGGTTTCCTCTGGGTATAATTTCCTCCCCCGACCCAAAGACATTTACATTGTTCAGGAAGTCACTAGAGCACGGGGAAATCATAGTCACTGATAGAAATGCGGAGAAACACGGAAATCAAACTAAAGCGGGAACTGGTGGAGCACGGAGCTGAGAGCCAGAGAGATCATGGGGGAAGCGGGACAGTCTTTATAGCCTGTGATTAAGTGGAATCAGGTGTGTGTGTTTAGCACTCCACCCGCGTGTGACTTCAACGCGCAGAGAGAGAGAGAGAGAGAGAGAGAGAGACCAAAACCAGAGTCTCTCACAACACAGACCATAACATATTGTATTCAATATTTTTTTTCACTTAATTTGCGGACCTATGGTATGAGTTACGGTACTGTTAACTTCTGTTCAAAAGACAACGGAACGGATTAAGACCATTTACATTATTTGTAATGAGAAAAGCGGATTCGGACTTTGAACAAATCGGAATCTGAACAGCCGTCTGGAACAGATTAAGTTCAAGTACTGAGGCTCCACTGTACTGTTTATTACAGTTTAAATTTTATGCAATGAAGTTTGTTTGTTTATATAATGCTGCAATGGCCTGGTGAGCTGTCCAGGGTGTATACTCTGCCCTCACCCAGAGTCAGCTGAGATGGGGGCCAGCCTCCCCGTGACCCTAATTAGGATTAAGCAGTTCAGAAAATTAATAGTGAATGAATGTTTTATAATGCCTAAACAAATTAATACATATACAAATTTAAGTGAAGCCGAACTCTGTGGTGCTGAATGATATGTCTGGTTTTAGGGCGGGGTGTTTGGGCGTGAACTTGATTGGGGCGAATCGGGTGGTGGTGCTTGATGCTTCATGGAACCCATGTCATGACGCACAGGCTGTGTGTCGAGTGTATCGCTACGGCCAGCACAAACCCTGTTACATCTACAGACTGGTGTGTGACTTCACCCTAGAGAAGAAGATCTATGACCGGCAGGTATCCAAGCAGGGCATGTCCGGTAAGTAAATGTGTGTGTGTGTGTGTGTGTGTGTGTGTGTGTGTGTGTGTGTGTGGTGGTGGGGGGGTTGTCATGTATACCATATTTAGTTGTTTAGAAATGAAAGATATGTTTGTGTGTAGACCGCGTGGTGGATGATTTGAACCCTGTCCTCACCTTCACCCGTAAGGAGGTGGAATCGCTGCTGCACTATGTAGAGGAGGAGCCTGATCACAACCAATCATTGCTGCTGTCTAACAAAGATGCAGAGCCTGTAATCAAATACGCCTGTCTGCACTATCCACACCTCATCACCAAGGTCTGCACTTCACCACCTACCATTTTCCTTCACCCATCATCTGAAAGCTGCCTGGTTTAAGTCTCTCTCTCTCTCCCTCTCTCTCCCTCTTCCTCTCTCCCTCCAGCCACCTTTTCAGCACGAATCTTTGCTCATGGACCGAAAGGACCTGAAACTCACCAGAGCGGAAAAGAAAGCAGCAAAAAAGAGTTATGAGGATGAGAAGAGAGCATCTGTGCCATATCAGCGCCCATCCTACGCCCACTACTACCCTGCTAACGAGCAGACCCTCTCCAACATCAGAAACTGGTCAGAGGAAGCACAGACCCAATATCTTTTGATAAAAAGATCACACTTGAGCCCAGTCCTATACAGCTACAAATACTTGTTTCCAGTCTATTTTTTTTTTTTCAAAATTACATGGTTTGTTTTATACACACATTAGGTTACATTCTAGCCATGACAGCAAACATGATAGAATTAATCCCATAATTACGTCATAGGAGGCCGGCACCACGGATGGATGAAAAGCCGATTGCCAGCGTTCGCCCGGTTCAGTCCACTCCCATTCCCATGATGCCTCGCCAAGCCAGCATAGGAAGCCCCAGCCCCGCGTTCCCTGTCAACTACTTGCAGAAGGCCGGTGTCCTAGTACAGCGCATCATCACTACCACTGGTACGCATACACAAACACACACACATGCCCACACACACACAGAGCCGAAGTTTTCTTTTAGTCTGAACAGGTTTGTCTCTGCACTGTAGATATCGTAATTCCTGGCACGAACAGCTCGACAGATGTGCAGGCGAGGATCAGCGCCGGCGAGAGTATCCATGTCATCAAAGGATCTAAAGGTAGTGTTATACTGCACAGAATACCACGATACACGCTGTACTACAGACCATACTGATACAGTGTGTGTATGTGTATGTGTGTCTGTGTGTATGTGTGTGTGTGTGTATGTGTATGTGTGTGTATGTGTGTGTATGTGTGTGTGTGTGTATGTGTGTGTGTGTATGTGTGTGTATGTGTATGTGTATGTGTGTGTGTGTGTGTGTATGTGTATGTGTGTATATGTATATGTGTATGTGTATATGTGTGTGTGTGTGTATATGTGTGTGTGTGTGTGTGTGTGTGTGTATGTGTGTGTGTGTGCGTGCATGTGCTTGTTTTCAGGTACATATATCAGGACTAATGATGGGCGGATCTTTGCCATTCGCTCCGGAAAGCCCAGAGTCAGTGAGGGAGCTGCTTCTACACCAAGAGGCATCATTGACCTGCACAAACACTAATATTATTTAATGGAAATAAAAATGTTTATTTTATTAATATTATTGATTTTATACTTCCTCTAATGACTTTCTTTTTTCCTTTTCCCTTCCTCCTGACTTTCTCATCCATGTCAGATATGGGTGGTTCTCTACTCTGTTCGGTCAGTAACGGCCGCGCGTCTCCTCCGGAGCTGAAGCGGTTTTCTCCAGACAGCATGCGCCACGCGTCTCCCTCCTCCAGTCCCAACCTGCTGCACCAGCTCCATCGTTACCCACCCGCCACCACCAACGACCTTGCGATCTCCGACCTCCCGGACCGCCTTGCCCAGCACAGCCACACTTCTGAGCCCCAGCGAAGTGATGTCATTGGCTCCGGTTCTTCCCTTGACATTCAGAGCTTGAAAAGGAAACTGCTTTCAGACTCTCGAGGTTCCAAACGGACCACCAGCACCACAGCCGCCGCTAATTTCCCAGGATTCCCTGTGAGTAGTGGCTATACCATGGGGTCCATGGGCTTTCCTCCGACCCTGCTTGGAGCTTTGGGTCACATGACACCATCTATGGTGGGCGGAACTAATCGAAGTCACTTTTTGACCGATTTGCATAGCATGTTCCCTACCAATGCTTTAAGCTCTGCCCATGGTTCCACGTCATTGACCAGCATCGCTTCTTCTTCCTCTGCACCGTCGTCATCTTCTTCCTCTTCATCCTCCTCCTCTATCCCACCATTCCTCTTCAATCCCAGCATGCTGTCTGGTTTTACAATGCCCTACACTCAGCCTCTCCTGCCGGACTCTTCTAGAATGTTTTCCAATTCCCTGTCCTCATCCTCATCTGGCTCTGCCCCCTCTGCACCCTCAACATTCCTGTCGTCCTCCAGCATCCTGGGGGCAGCACTGAGTCGACCCGATACGCACCACACACTTGCTGAGAACGGCGGAAGTAGCTCAGACGATGATGTCATTGAGGTGATCGGACAGTGAGTAGCAATGTTTGGAATCTGATTGGTCCAGAGTGAAAATGGGTGTATCTAAATGTGGAAATGACTCAAAATTCTTCAGACCATATTTCTACTAATATGGGATCATAACACTGCTCTTCCGCAAAAAAAGGGTGGGGTCGGCCAGTTGTATCTCAACTTTGTTTGAACGCATCACACAGCTGACTAGTGTGACTCTTTCCAGGCAGCAACTGTATTAAAAGAAACTTTGGAGACATTTTTCTGTTTGATAGCACTCGTAGCATCATAGATAAAGGGAGAAAGTCTTGACCTGTTTATTTTTTTTATGATCTTAACATATGAGCTTTTTTTTTGTAAACTGTATTCCTGTGGCTTTGAAAAATAAAAATTACAAACATGGTGAAAGAGGTCGTGATGAACAGAAAAAAAAGCCATCTTTACTTTTTGATTTGGATTTTTAATAAACAACTGAGCCGATGCCAATTATCTGTTGTAGGTTACATCGTCGTGTTTAAAACGCACAATCCTGTTAGAAATTGAAAGTAAGCGACAAATTTGAGGCAACATGACTCACGTCATCCTCAATGAAGGCAGTCCCGGAATTGTGATCGGTCGCTTTAACTTTTTTTTTGTTTGTTTTTTGTTTTTTTTTTAATTCTTTTCTCTCCCCATTCTTGGTGTTGTAATATTGTAAAACGTTTATCTGATTATCGTGATATGAGCGGTTCATATTGGCACATGCCTGACGAAAGCTCAAAGAATGTACCTTCATATTAGCCTTCAGAGCCTTGTGGTGGAGGGAGCCATAGCCGGGCTTAAGCGTTTAGCGTTAGCCTTAAACGATGTGTAAGTAATGTAACGTGACTCCTGTAGCAGTCTGTTTCCCCCCATGATGCTACGCAGACATTCGTGTCGACTGTTACCTCGTACGCTGCTTGGACATGTGTGTGCGTTTTCTTCTTCTTTTGTATGCAGACGTGACCAAAGTGTGAAAATAGTCCAAAATTTCCCACAATCCCATCAATGAATCCATGTCCATTCTGAAAGGAGCGCTTATGTTAGACTCTGCTGACCATCCACCAATTTCCACGACGATGCTTCTCACATTCTGATCCACAGGTTTTTTTTTTTTTTTTTTCTAAAACAGTGTATTAAATTAGGCATAACAGTTTTACTTTCTGTTGGTATTACTGTACCACAATTATTTATTTGATTTGTTACTTTATATTTTTGTACCTTTTTTGGTCTGCTTTTTTAATTATCTTTAACACCATGTGACCCTGTGTATGTTTCTGCTGGAAAGTGTTAGATTGTTTTTTTGTTTGTTTGTTTTTGTGTATGTTTTTTTTCTGGTGTGTTTAAGACCAGTATCTGTGACAGATCCAGATGAGAGCGCGAGCGAGCGTGCGCGCGCGCACACACACACGGACACTCATGAGCTCTTGTATTTAACAAACATGAGGAGATTAAAATGACATTGTATTTATTTAATGTTGTTTTAAACAAAATAAATTCAGCATTTCTTGTTGTATTAAAAAAAGAATTCCATTTTGTTTCTTTACCTACATTTAGTAACGACAAAATCAGGACAACCCTCATGCGTTACAGGTGATTTTTCTGTAGGTAAAAAAAAAGTATAAAAAGTGAAATAATTCTAATTCTGAAAGCAGCATCAAAATCTGCTCACACATTGCTGATCATCGTCTGGATGTGTCCATGTTATTCTTCTTCGTTCTCCATTTGTTTCTGTGGCATGAAATGACTGGAGTGTTGCATTGTTGCTCAGAGGTCAGAGGTCACTTGCATGGTGTATTTTTGGAGAAACTGAACCCCTCAAGCCCTTCACCTCCAAGTGTAGTCCCCTAGCGAGGTTTATCTGTGTGAAAGTGCTGTTGTAGTGTTTTTTTGTTGTTCCTAATTGTGATGATTGCAAAAAGATTAATACAGGTGTTTACAATGGTGATGTCAACCATCTCAATGAAAATGTATCTTTGCACATCTGCTCCTGCCTTACGACTGCAGGCGTTTTTTTGCCATGTATGCATTGGTCACTTGGCTCATTATGGTGAGGGCGGAAATGGTTGGGCACAACACAGTGATGTACCATGCTTTCTCCCCAACACTGGAGATGAACCAGGTGGAGCAGGTGCCCAGCAGCAGACTGGCACTGCCCAGCAGGTGGGTGACAAGTCCTGTGGTAGCATGGTAACGCTTTAGCTTGGCCAGAGACCAGCCTTTGGCCAGTTTATGGTAGATCAGAGGCAACGCTGCAACTGACTGCAGCACCACCACACCCATAGTGATGACACCCATCAGTCCGTGCCATGTGGAGAAATGTGGCTTCCCGTTCAGGTGCTTGTTGTAGAAAATGGTCCCGAATCCGACCAAGGTGCAGGACACACAGGAGCACTGCAGGATCCAGTGCAGTTGCGATTTTACTTGATGCTTTAATTTACCCACAGGGGAGGAGTATGGAGAGTATAGCAGAATTGCCTCAGTCATTAAAAATGAGAACTGGAGAGACAGACAGGGGTGGGATACATGAGTAATGAGCCACAGCACAGGTGCCACCCCCCCCCCCCCAGCACCACCACCACCACCACCCCTTTCACTGTAACTAACAGGCATGTTCAAGGTACTTTTCATTTTAAATTATTGAAAAAAATGTTTTATTGTTAGGAAGATGAGAACAGAGGAAATGTCAAAATGTGGTATGTATTCTATCTGCAGACAAGTACTGTAGTATACTTTTCTACAGTCCTGTACTGCATAGACATTTTTCACAAATTGCTCATGTAACTTCTGATTCTGCCACAAACTTACCGCTAAGGTCATGAGAAATGGGTGCCAGGAAAACAAACCTGCAAGACAAAAATTATTAATATCATTGGCTCAGTTACTTAAAATATAAGAATACTTAAAGAAAAGTCCAGCAGTTATCATGTGCTAATCAAATTATATAAATAACAGCCAACCTGAGTGTAGAAATGCCACTGGCTGAATTAAATGATCCATTATTTATTTCCTAACCGCTTAATCCTACATCAACTGATCAGCCGGAGCCTAGCTTAGCCAACACTGGGCCAAGGCAGACCCTTACCAGCTTGCCAGTCCATCACAGGGCTGGCACAACCATTCACACTCAGGGGCAAATTAAAACGGTCAATCAATTGTTTGACTCTGAGAGGAAAATGGAGTAACCAAAAGAAAAGTTCCAAAGCCAGGACTTGAACCCAAGACCATCTTGCTGTGAAGTGATCGTGCTAACCACTACGCCGCCGTACAGCTCAGATTATCATTCATACAGGTTCTAATGGAAACTGTCATGTATCAATACATGTAAAGTCTGTTGAGCTTTTTACACCCGAATCATAGTGGCTCATCAGGCCGGTGCTTATCCCCAGTTTCCATACCATGAAGCAACTAGGAGTACAACTCCTCCACAGGTTACTTTCCCAGTATATTTTTACTGGTCCCCATTTATGCTGCTGGGTGAACAGGTCCAACTGGGGATTTGAACACACAACCTCCCGATCATGAGCGCGTCACCCTAACAATTACGCCACCGGCCCCACATGTATCAATATAACGGTTTATTGACAAAAAAAAAAATAGACATTTTCCCTTTTAGGATGCTGGATTACTGATCCCAAGGTTGGGGGTTCAAGTGCCACTGCTGTCCCCATACAGGGCAGATAACTGGGTTATCAAAGGCCGGCCATGTCGCTAAATGTTTATCGAGAAAGGTGTAAAAGAACCATTGCTGACTTTCGTCAAGAGGAATTTCATAGCCGTGTTTCTGCCCTGTGATGGCCTGGTGAAGTTTCCTGGGTGTACTCTGTCCATGCCCAGAGTGGGCTGAGATGGGCACCAGCCTCCACGTGATCCTAATTAGGCTTAAACGGTTCAGAAAATTAATGAATAAACCTGAGGTGATTAATTAAAAAAAAAGGCTGATAAATGTAAATATTTTCAAATATTCTCTGGAGAAAAAAAAAAACAAAACATTGAAATTGAGGGGGTCGACAAACTTCCGGTCACTCTCCCTTCGTTAATAGCAGTGGAATACTAACTGGAGCCTGGCTTGGTGAGTATTGCCACGAACACTGTGAAAGCAGCGCAGAGTAAATGTGTAAGAACCCCGGAGAGCAGGCGGCAGACGCGGTACACCCCGGGCTCCGACTCCGACTGAATCATCACCGAGAAGCGGGACACCTGTGTTCAACAACAAAATCAAATCGATGATCAGTACCGGAAACTGATCCACGAACCGGAAGCATTCTTTATGCGAAAATAAAGACCTAATCATAATGCAACTAACGGATTAATTATAAACCTATTCTTTGTTAAATAGGAAAAGTTCTTTCTCATTATTCATTTTAGGAAAGGTAGAAAAAGCTTTGATGAATTCAATAAGCACTTTTGTAAACTCGCATCCGCATTTCATTTGTCACTTGTGATATTATTTATGTGTAACGGTATATGTGAGGACTTTTATTTTGAATACCGGTAAAGGGTGTAAAGTTCCTCTAAAATTTTTGAGGCGAATACTATCCCGCACCCTGGTTTTGGACGACTGTTGGTCGAAGAAGGAGAGGCAGGAGGCGTGGGGACTTTGAATGTTGGAACTATGCAAAGAAAAGATAGAGAGCTGGTTGACATGATGCAGAGGAGGAAGGTGGACATACTGTGTGTTCAGGAGACCAGGTGGAAAGGTAGCAAAGATAGAAGCTTAGGGGGGGAGTTTAAGCTGTTTTATCATGGTGTGGATGGGAAGAGAAATGGAGTAGGAGTCATCTTGAAGGAGGGGTTTGTCAGGAATGTTCTAAAGTGAAAAGAGTGTCAGACAGAGTGATGAGTCTCAAGTTAGAAATTGCAGGTGTGATGTTCAATGTTGTTAGTGCTTATGCCCCACAGGCAGGATGTGAGCTAGAAGAGAAGGAGAGATTCTGGAGTGAGTTAGATGAAGAAATGCAGAGTACCCACAGAGGTGAAAGAGTGGTCACTAGTGCAGACTTCAATGGACATTTTGGTGCAGGCAACAGAGGGGCCAAGGAAGGGATGGGCAGGTTTGGTATCCAGGACAGGAACACAGAAGGACAGATGTTGATCGATTTTGCAAAAAGGATGGAAATGGCTGTAGTGAACACTTTCTTCAAAAAGAGACAGGAGCATAAGACTGCAAAGTAGAAGTGGGTGAGAGTGTCGCCAAACAGCATAGGATGGTATTGTGCAGGATGACACTGATGGTGAGGAAGGTGAAGAAGGCAAAGGCAGAGCAGAAGACAAAGTGGTGGAAGCTGAAAAAGGAAGAGGGTCATGTTGTCTTCAAGGAGGCGTTGAAACAGGCTTTGGGTGGTCAGGAAGTGCTTCCAGATGACTGGACAACCACAGCAAATGTAATCAGGGAGACAGGTAGGAGAGTCCTTGGTGTGTGCTCTGGAAGGACAGTAGATAAGGAGACTTGGTGGTGGAATGAGGAAGTGCAGGAGTGTGTATAAAGAAAGAGGTTAGCTAAGAAGAAATGGGACATAGAGAGGACCGAAGAGAGTAAATAGGAGTACAGGGAGACCTGGTGTAAGGCAAAGGCAGCAGTGTCAAAAGCCAAACAGAGGGCGTATGATGACTTGTATGATAGGTTGGACAGTAAGGAGGGAGAAAATGATTTATACAGGTTGGCACAGCAGAGAAATAAGATAAGAGATAAGATAAGATACAGCTTTATTAATCTCACAATGGAGAAATTCACTGTTACAGGCTCTTGAGGTACCATCAGTAGGGGGTGCAAAAATAGATACAAATACAAACATACACACGTACATATATATTATATAAGTAAATAAATAAGTAGATACATAAATAGTATAAATTAATAAACAATAAAAGAAAAGAAGGGAACGACTTTATAGACTGGCCTATATTAAAGTGTAATGTATCTGAGGGCAGAGATGGGTTGATATGGTTCACAGTCAGTGGGGTAGATGTGGTTGATTAAAGTGCGCGGGGGTTTTTATTGCACATAACCAGTATTTTCACAGACAGTTACAAAGTGGCGTTGTACAGTCTGATAGCGGTGGGAATGAACGACCTGCGGTAGCGCTCCTTCCTGCACTGAGGATGCCTCAGTCGTCCACTGAAGGAGCTACTCAGCTCCTCTACAGTCTGGTGCAGTGGGTGATAGATGTTGAACAGGATGGATGTGAGCTTTGCAACTATCCTCCTCTCACTCACCTCCTCCACAGAGTCCAGTGAGCAGCCGAGGACAGAGCTGGCCCTCCTGACCAGCTTGTTCAGTCTCTTTCTGTCCCGCTCTGTGCTGCCTGGGGCCCAGCAGATGGCAGCGTAGAGGATTGCAGAGGCTACCACAGAGTCATAAAAAGTCCTGAGCAGAGGTCTGCATACGCCGAAGGACGTATAAATAGAGATGGGAAGGACGTGCAGCAAGTTAGATTGATAAAGGACAGAGAGGGAAATGTATTGACTGATGACAGAAGTGTGCTGAGAAGATGGAAAGAGTACTTTGAAGAGCTGATGAATGAGGAAAATGAGAGAGAATAAAGAGAAGAAGGGGTGACCGTTGAGGAGCAGGAAGTAGCAAAGATTAGTAAGGGTGAAGTGAGGACGGCACGGAAAGGCAGTTGGTCCTGATGATGTACCTGTACCTATAACAAACGCAAAATTATAAACTATTGTATGGTATAAATTATTATTGACTGATATATTGCACTATATGTATGAGTATTATTTGCGAGTGTTGAAATCAAATAAAATCAATCAATTCCCTTGCTCACTTTCGCCCTCTACTGGGTATTGAAAAAAACACGGGAGGACTGGGTGCGGGATAGGTCTCACCTTTCAGCAGTGCTGACGTGGGATATTTCTGCTTTTTTTTATGGACTATTAACTCATGTAAAGTACTTACTGAATTACCAGCTCTAATTTTTATTAACTGTATTAATATAATTATTTCGTAGAAACATGATGCATTATTAGTTCTCCACATAACAGATTTAGATGTTTTATATTATTTGTTTTATTTAAAAAGGTTTAATTATTTCTCAATTGAGTTTTGGTATTAATTTTTGTTTGTTTAGACAATTAATAAATTGTAGAAATGTTTTTTAAAATTTATCAGCATATTTTGACAAACCACTTTTCAGTACTTAGGCTCAACAATCCAGAGCAATTCATTCATTCAGACACATGAAATATGTGGCATTAGGTTCAGTTCAGTTCATTTTCTGTAACCTGTTCCTCCTAATTAGGGTCGTGGGGAGGCTGGCGCCCATCCCAGCCAACTTCGGGCGAGGGCAGAGTACACCCTGGACAGCTTTCCAGGCCATTGCAGGGCAGAAACACGCCGACTGCTTTGCAGCCTACTCTTGTGAAAAGTCAGCAATGTTTCTTTTACATCCCTCACACCATAGACAGTGGGAGACATGGCCGGCCTTTGATAACCCAGTTAGATGCATTGGGGGTGGCATTAGGTTACACATACAAAATGTGATGGTTCTGTGTGGGGTTTGCATGTTCTCCTCATAATTGCATGGGTTTCATCTGGGTACTCCAATTTCCTCCCACATTCCAAAGATATGCACATTAGTCTAACTGGATATTCTAAATTCACTTTATGTGCGTGTGTGTGTGTTGCCCTGTGATGGCCTGGCGAGCTGTTCAGGGTGTGTATCCTGTCTTTCCCCGGTATTGACTAAACAACCCTAGTAGGATAAAGTGGTTTGTCAAATCCTTCTTCTTTTCCTTTCGGCTGTTCCCTTCAGCGGTCGCCACAGCTAATCATCTGCCTCTATCTCACCCTGTCCTCTGCATCTTCTTCTTTTACACCAACGACCTTCATGTCCTCCTTCACCACATCCATAAATCTTCTATTTGGTCTTTTCTAGGCCTTCTGCCTGGTAGTTCCAACCTCAGCATCCTACTACCAATATATTCACTATCCCTCCTCTGTACATGTCCAAACCATCTGAATCTAGACTCTCTGACTTTGTCTCCAAAACCTCTTGCATGTGCTGTCCCTCTGATGGACTCACTCCTGATCCTATCCATCCTCGTTACTCCCAAAGAGAACCTCAGCATTATCATCTTTTCCTCCAGCTCTGCCTCCTGTCTTTTCCTCGGTGCCATTATTTCTAAACCATGCAACATCGCTAGCCTCAAAACCGTCTTGTACACTTTTCCTTTCATTCTTGCCGATACCTTCCTATCACACATCACATCGGACACTTTTCTCCAACCATCCCAACCTGCTTGCACACGCTTCTTAACCTCTTTTCCACACTCTCCATTGCTCTGGCTTGTTGAGACCAAGTACTTAAAATCCTCCACCTTCTTTATCTCTGCTCCTTGTAACCTCACCATTCCTCTTGAGTCCTTGTCATTCACACACATGTATTCTGTCTTACTGAGGCTAACCTTCATTCCTCTCCTTTCCAGGGCATACCTCCACCTCTCTAGATTTTCCTGCACTTGTTCTCTGCTCTCACTACAGATCACAATGTCATCTGCAAACATCACAGTCCATGGAGATTCTTGTCTAACCTCGTCTGTCAGCCTGTCCATCACCATAGCAAACCAGAAAGGGCTCAGAGCTGACCCTTGATGCAGTCCCACCTCCACCTTGAACTCTTCTGTCACACCGACAGCACACCTCACCACTGTCTTACATCTCTTATACATGTCCTGCACCACTCTAACATACTTCTCTGCCACTCCAGACTTCCTTATGCAATACCACAGTTCCTCTCTCGCCACCCTGTCATATGCCTTCTCCAGATCCACAAAGGCACAATGCAGCTCCCTCTGACCTTCTATGTACTTCTCTATTGACATCCTCAAAGCAAACACTGCATCTGTGGTGTTCTTTCTTGGCATGAAACCAAACTGTTGTTCACAAATGCTGACCTCTGCCCTTAGTCTAGCTTCCACTATTCTTTCCCATAACTTCATCGTATGGTTCATCAACTTTATCCCTCTGTAGTTGCCACAACTTTGCATGTCTCCCTTGTTCTTAAAAATGCACACAAGCACACTTCTGCTCCATTCCTCCAGTATCTCACCATCAGCGTCATCCTACCTGTCTCCTACCTACCTGTCTCCCTGATCACATTAGCTGTAGTTGTCCAGTCATCTGGAAGCACTTCCTGACCACCCAAAGCCTGTTTCAACTCCTCCTTGAAGACAACACAACACTCCTCCTTTTTCAGCTTCCACCACTTTGTCTTCTGCTCTGCCTTTGCTTTCTTCACCTTCCTCACCATCAGCGTCATCCTGCACACCTCCATCCTATGCTGTTTGGCAACACTCTCACCCATTACTATTTTGTAGTCACTGACTTCCTTCAAATTACATCGCCGACACAAGATGTAGTCTACCTGTGTGCTCCTACCTCTGCTATTATAAGTCACCCTATGCTCCTGTCTCTTCTGGAAGAAAGTATTCACCACAGCCATTTCCATCCTTTTTGCAAAATCGATCAACATCTGTCCTGTGCTCCTGTCCTGGATACCAAACCTGACACATAAGGACTAAAATAATTTTTGGTCATGATCAAATGCACCATGCCAGTCTCCAAACCAAGACTAAGGACTTATAGTACTGTAATCGCTACATCCAGCAGCATCCTCATCATAAAAGATAGATAACATGGGTTCTGATCCCAATACGTTGATTATTATCCATTTTAAGAGTTTCTGGACAACACAGTTCATCATCTGTTTTGACTGAGAACTTTCACTGCCATGTGTGGAGTTTTAGAGAAAAGAAAACACATGATTCTGCGTCAGCTCTAGAACCTGAGATCATTGCTCCTGTTGTAAGAACACTGTCACAATTGTCTCAGGAAGTGACCTTATTTAATGGGGAATCTGCTACCAAATTCAGATAACTAATTAAAACCTAGAGAGGAATTCTAGACCAGCTCATGACCCTGCTGGCAGAAACACACACACACACACACACACACACACACCACTATTCCTGCTGATACTGTCACAAAAACATGAATTTGGACAGAACCCAGAAGCAGAGATCAGCACAGCGGGGAGGAGTTTAGAGTCCAAGGGCTATGACACTACAGTACTGGCACACCTCACACACTGCCAGTGATCTGATGGAGATCACGCATGAAGCATATCAGATCTGAGTAAGTGAAATTGATGTTTTATAGATTTAAAGGCAAGTACAGTATATTGGAAAAAGAAACCATGTTTTGATATTTTTCCAACTTTAGAAGTTTGAAGGTCTGCAGAAAACTTTTAGTCTGTGATTTGAGCTGATGAAGGGCTTAATGGGAGAATAAAACAAAGGTTCAATCCAATAGCTATACAGTACATATATACTACAGAAGAATGATGGCAGCATTAGCATGACAACATCCTCTAAACCAGACATAAAATATAATTTGATTAAAATGGCTTTTCAATGTAGGAAGCTGAACCAACACTGAGATAACAACATCCAGTATCATCATTGCATTGTCACTTCTTCACCTCAATGATTTGTTTACAACTCCATGCTGTTTGAATTGTAGTGATTTACAATAAAACCTTGAAGTAATTTTTCATAGTTATTTTCTCTCTCTCTCTCTCTCTCTCTCTCTCTCTCTCTCACTGTCAGTGTGTCTCCCTGTAGCCTATCTCTATCTCGTTCCTACTGAGTGTGGTTGTGGGGGTCAGTTAGTGTGTGTGTGTGTGTGTGTGTGTTGTTAGGTCTGTGGGGGTAGGTGTGTGGGGGCGTGGTTATGTGTGTGGGTGTGTGTGGGGGTAGTTAGGTGTGTGGGTGGGTGGTTATGTGTGTGTGTGGGGGGGTGGGGTGGTTAGGTGTGTGTGTGTGTGTGTGTGTGGGTGGGTGGGTTTGGTTAGGTGTGTGTGTGTGTGTGTGTATGTGTGTGTGTGGGTGTGTGTATGTGAGATAAAGATGTGGTACAGAAAGCAGGACAGCGAGTCAGTAATCGGGGATTTGCACTAATCTGTGCTCTACTGCGCATGTGTATTGCTGCTTTTGGCGCAGAGACCGAAGTGTTTACTCAGACATTCAACAAAAATCAGTGGTTAATTTAGATCAGGATCGGGTATAAAGGATGAACATGGTGTTTAGTGCGTGGATCTGGACTTGCGTAAAACTGTTCCACATACTATAGCGCTTCATGGTTCAGCGTTGCCATGACAGCGACCTAATTGAGTGTTAAAATAGGAGGGTTAGCGTGTTTCCTTTTCTTCGTGAATGGTTCGGGACACAGCAGGGCTGAGTAAGAACTCGGGACATTTCGGGTTTCAATCAGAAGAGACACACATGTGACCGAGAGAGCGTTCTGTCCTCATCACAGGGAGCTCTGGGACTGTACAGTACACGGACAAGTACAACACAGCACGTGTACAAGGTGAGAAAACAATTAATCATCACTCAAGAGAAACCTTAAATACATTTTAGAGAATTTATAATAATAATTACATTAATAATTTCCAGAAATGAAGTAGGAGGTTCTCATTATCGTTCTCATCATTATCATCATCATCATCATCATCCTATAAAGAATAATTTCTGAATTTTAAACGATTAAATTAATGCAAATATATTCTCATTGCACTTTTCATTTATAAAACAGATTTTAAAATTCACAAAGAGTGAGTGCAAAAATATTCACAAATCAGCCCAGAATAAAAAAGCATAAAACATGGAAAAATATTATGATAAAAAGAGTAAATGTATTATATAGATAGATAGATAGATAGATAGATAGATAGATAGATAGATAGATATAGATATAGATATATATACCCCAGTGCAGCTAACTGGGTTATCAAAGGCCAGCCATGTTTGTCATGTCTCATATCTATGGTGAGAGGCATGTAAAAGAACCCTTGCTGACTTTCGACAAGAGTAGCTGCAAAGCCGTCAGCGTGTTTCTGCAACCTTGCTCAGGGTTGTGACAGGAAGGGCATCTGATGTAAAAACCTATGCCAAATCAAACATGCGAATCAGATTCACTGTGGCGACCCCTGAGAAAAAAGGGAACAGCCAAAAGGAAAAGTAGAATATGGAGGATATATGTGTTATTAGCATATCTCTTTGTTATGTATCATAACATTATCAGCATTCATGATTTGTTTATTCTTTATATCTGATGAACATATTATGTTCCTTGGACCATAAGCTGAACTGGTTTCTTGAAACCTTTAAACGTTCAGTTTCTTCTTGTTACCCTTTGTGTCTCTTTGGGATTCCTGGATGAAAACCAAAGACAAGGCCCCTCGGTGACCTTCATTTCCCCCTGAGAACTTTTTACACACATCCTGCATACTGAACACGAATCACTGCTTCACACACACACTGGTTTATCACTGAGCAAATTTTAATGTTGAGTCCTGGCAAATAGCACTTCTTTCAGTCGGACACAGAGTAAACACAATTAGTGTAGCTCCCAGGGTTCCATCTCGTTCGCACCATATCACTGAGGACAAATGAAAATATCTATGTCTCACAGTGCTGCTTGGCTATGAAGCCATCAAGCAATGTTGTGAAGAAAGCACAAAGTTACAATATCATTATTTCAAACTCCACATGAAAACAAAATCATATTGCAAAACATTTTAGGTGAGACACAACATTTGTCAATTTATGTTGTGTGTGTGTGTGTGTGTGTGTGTGTGTGTGTATGCGATTAAGAGAAAGACAGCATGTCCCACTGGGAGTTGATTGAGCTTCAGGACCTCTCCCTTGAAGACAGGATTGAGTTAGCACCTGCAACCAGACCTGTGGGCCCCCAGAAGCCACTGCAGCGCCCAAAACCTTGTCATACGGTGCGTCTGGTCGGAGACACTGTATATTTTAATGTTTCATATGTTGGAACATTCAGAAAAGGGCAAGGTCATGATTTCCAGGCCTGCGGGCACACACACCTCAGCTGGTGTGACCTGTGTGGAGAGTTCATCTGGGGAATTTATAAAAGGAGTCTGCGCTGCATCAGTGAGTAACAACCCTGTCATTTCTGGGGAGTTGGGTTTGAGGTGGCATTATTGGTGTCAAACATTTAATTTGCATTCTATACATCAACACCACAATCACTATCAACCTATTCATGAAGATACCCAACCATTTGCAATCTATGCATCAACACGCCAACCATTAACAACCTATATCTCAATGCCACAACCCTCAACAATCTTCACATCAACACCACAACCGGCAACAACTTACACCTATACAGTCTGGGCATCGACAATCTACACATTAACGGACTACACTCTACAAATACATCCATCAACAACCAACACATTAACTGCCTACACATAAAGACCTCAATCAGCAACAACCTCGACATAACTTTGCAAGTACAGTATACAGATGATGGCAGTGCTTCTCAATTGTTTTCTGTGGCGTCCCCCCTAGGAAGAACCCGCCGCCCACCCTGCGAGCGACTATAAATAGTATTATTTGTCTATAAAATTGTTATTAGTACACCTCTGCATAACATTGTATCTTTATTAACATTAAAAACAAAAAAATAAAGAAATATTCAACTTACAATAAAGAAAAACTTCATTAACATTGTTTTTAAATCTGTAATTGAAAAGATTTGAAGTGCACCAATGTGCCTGAAATAAAAAAAATACAACCTTATTTAAACTCATTCAACTTATTTATGTCTTAATATTTCCGTCTCTCTCCATCTTTCTCTTCGTTCCTGTTATATTTAGCCCGATTCAGTAAATCCTTCCCATTATAACACTGATATTCATTCATTCATTTTCTGTAACCGTTTAATCCTAATTAGGATCACGGGGAGATTGGTGCCCATCCCAGCCGACTCCGGGAAAGGGCAGAGTACACCCTGGACGGCTCACCAGGCCATCGCAGGGCAGAAACATGCTGACGGCTATGCAGCCTACTCTTATCGAAAGTCAGCAATGGTTATTTTACATGAACCTCTCACCATAGACAGTGAGAGACATGGCCGGACTTTTGATAACCCAGTTAGCTGCACTGGGGGGACAGTGGCAACCCGTTGCGAGTGGGACTTAAACCCTCTACCTTAGGATCAGTGATCCAGCATCTTTACCACTAGGCCACCACTGCCCCGTCACATTGACATTTATAGCAAAGTAAAAAAAATCTTTGTCACCATAATACACGATTAAACAAATTTGATGGAAAATATTTTCCATAATCATTTTTTTTAAATCTCTCTTTTTCAAAAATATTTCTTCTGTGGGGTAAATGGCTCCTTTGTGGATCCACTTTCATGGAAAAAAAGTTTCTTAAACGTTTTATGAAACAATTATTAGCCTTCACAAAGCAGGTTGAATTCTATTGGCACTTGGGGACAGGGTTCTGTATAGAACATTGAAAGGTTCCTGAAGAAAGACAACACAAGAAATACTTGAATATCACAACTGAACACCTGTTCTTCTGTCTTAAGAAGTCTTCATAGTTTGTGTTTTTTCTCTTGCATATTAGGACTGATGAGTGTGTGCATCTGTGTGTGTGCATCTGTGTGTGTGTGTGTGTGTGTGTGTGTGTGTGTGTGTGTGTGTGTGTGTGTATAGACTGCAGTTACACATGTCACTCCTATTGTCGGCAACTAATACAGCTGGACTGTGAAGCCGTGCTTGGACACTCAGATTGCAATGAAGACATTGAGACAGACACAAACGTAGTAAGAAACACTTTTCTTGTGTATGTGTGTGAATATGAGAATTATGAATATAGAGTAATACAGTTATTTACACATACATTTCAAGTTGTCACTGCTCCATATGCTGTGTGTGATTTTATTACTGCCCTCAGGGCATTTGCTTTATGGCACAGCTGTTGCAGTGGCAACCACACAATATAGCAGCTGTCCATTTCCTTTCTGTGCATTGTATACACACTTTAATGACTCATCATTTCACTGAAATATTCATGAGCATAAATTAAATAGTGGGGACTTCTGAATGCTGTGTTGATAAATATAAATATTTAAAAGGCAAAAAAAAATTTTTTTTTTAATTATGTCTTAGATTTTACATTACATATAGCAGCTATAAACAGTCGTCTCCTCACCAGTTTCTTGAAGTTAAAGGACTGACAGTGACAAAAGTGAATATATAAAACAAAAAAATTAAAAAGTTAGTTTTACCTCTGATAATTAGTAAGCACAGAAACTGGAAACTCCTTTCATACATTCCACATAAACTTCACCTTACAGAAGACAACACCATCTGTGAGCGATGAGTGTGAAATGAATGGAGGACGAGTATGGACAGGTTGTTCGAGGAAAACTAATTACAAATACACACATAGTGATCAGACTGATCACAGATCACAGAGACTAGTCTTAATGCAAATAATGTATGACTTGGGCCATTCTGAGAGATATGGCTGGCCATGATTAAAAAGAGGTGGGGATATGTGTCAGGGTGTAGGAGGGGCTTTAATTATAACTATAGACTCCACACCTACAGTCTGCGGAACTCTGTGTAGACTGGGCTAGAAGCGTTTATAGTCAGGCTCTGAGAGAGGGAGAGAAGGAGAGAGAGAGAGAGAGAGACTGAGATTGAATTTGAGGTTGTGAAGGATACAGTGTAGTGTATAGTGATGTCGTGGTGGGTCAGGAGTGGGGTGAGCAGCGGGTACCGCAGTCAGGATGATTCAGACTCCGAGCTTGAGCACTTTTTTACTGCACACACTTTATTTTCACGCAAGCTAAACAAACCTAAGGTGAGAAGTTTCATTACATTGCATATTAAATACAGTATTAATATAAACACTAACATACTGTATATTTCTTTATCTGGTTGTGAACAGTGTGTACATTAGTCTGGGTTAGATATGAGTAAATATACAAATATAAATTAATAGAATACACAGAATCTAATCAAATGTTACAGACATTGTTTATAACTATCTTATTAATAACTATCTTACTAATATATTGATAGAAACAGCAAGCAAAATATAAATTGGCAATGAAATGAATGTATTGTTAAATTGTTGAAGTGAAATCATCACTTTTTTGGGAACAAATGAATCCCTTTCTGTTGTATTTACCAAAACAGTGAAGTACTCAGCCGATTAGCATGAGGGGGGGTAAACAAATGTTAATTGGTGGTATAGGAAGGAAGTGGATGGGGCCTTTGTCAATTCTGCTAACAACAAATCAAATGCACAATCTGCCTTACAGTCACAGTGCACACAGACACACTTCACAAAATCATCATCATCATCATCTTCTTCCGCTTAGTCCAGGGTCGGGTCGCGGGGGCAGCAACCTTAGCAAAAAGGTCCAGACATCCCTCTCCCGAGCTACTTCCTCCAACTCTCCCGGGGGGACACCGAGGCGGTCCCAGACAAGCCGAGAGACATAGTCCCTCCAGCGTGTTCTAGGTCGACCCCGGGGTCTCTTCCCGGTTGGACATGCCCGAAACACCACACCAGGGAGGCGTCCGGGGGGCATTCTGACCAGATGCCCGAGCCACCTCAACTGGTCCCTCTCAATGCGGAGGAGCAGCGGATCTACTCCGAGCTCTCCCCGGATGGCGGAGCTTCTCACCCTATCTCTAAGGGAGAACCCCGCCACCCCGCGAAGAAAGCTCATTTCAGCCGCTTGTATCCGTGATCTTGTTCTTTCGGTCATTACCCAAAGCTCGTGACCATAGGTGAGGGTTGGAACGTAGATCGACTGGTAAATTGAGAGCTTCGCCTTGCGGCTCAGCTCCTTTTTCACCACAACGGACCGGTACAGGCACCGCTTAACAGCAGAGGCTGCAGCGATCCGTCTGTCGATCTCTCGCTCCATCCTTCCCTCACTCGTAAACAAGACCCCAAGATACTTAAACTCCTCCACTTGGGGCAGGACCTCATTCCCGACCCGGAGGGTGCATTCCACCATTGTCCGACTGAGAACCATGGCCCCGGACTTGGAGGTACTGATCTTCATCCCGGCTGCTTCGCACTCAGCTGCGAATCGCTCCAATGAGAGCTGGAGGGCCCGACTTGATGAAGCCAAAAGGACAACATCATCCGCAAAAAGCAGAGACGATATCCGATGGCCACCAAACCAGAACCCCTCATCGCCTCGATTGCGCCTAGAAATTCTGTCCATAAAAATTATGAACAGAATCGGTGACAAAGGACAGCCTTGGCGGACTCCAACTCCCACTGGAAACGAATCCGACCTGCTGTTACCAATACGGACCAAACTCTGGCTCGGTGATACAACGACCGAATCGCTCGTAGCAACGGATCCGAACGCCGTATTCTCGAGCACGCCCACAAGATCTTTCGAGGACACGGTCGAAAGCCTTCTCCAAATCCACAAAGCACATGTGGACAGATTGGGCAAACTCCCATGCCCCCTCCAGAATCCTGTGGAGCGTATAGAGTTGGTCAAGAGTGCTGTGGCCAGGACGAAAACCACATTGTTCCTCCTGAATCCGAGGTTCGACTATCGGTCGGATCCTCCTCTCTAGTACCCCTGCATAGACTTTCCCAGGTAGGCTGAGGAGTGTAATTCCCCGATAATTGGAACACACCCTCCGGTTCCCCTTCTTAAAAATTGGGACCACCACCCCAGTTTGCCAATCCAGAGGTACAGCCCCCGATGACCACGCGATGTTGCAGAGACGTGTCAACCAAGACAGTCCTACAACATCCAGAGCCCTGAGATATTCCGGACGGATCTCGTCCAACCCCCGAGCTCGACCACCGAGGAGTTTTTGACAACCTCAGTGACCTCCACTCCAGTGATGGGCGGACCCTCACCCGAACCCCCAGGGTCTTCCTCTTCCACGGAGGGCGTGTTGGTGGGATTGAGAAGGTCCTCAAAGTATTCCCTCCACCTCTCAACAACATCCCCAGTCAAGGTAAGCAGCTCCCCACCTCCACCGTAAACAGTGTTTGTGAAGAACTGCTTCCCTCCTGAGGCGTCGGATGGTGGCCCAGAACCTTTTGAGGCCAACCGATAATCACTCTCCAGGCCCTCACCGAACTCCTCCCACGCCCGAGATTTTGCATCTGCGACAGCCTCGGCTGCAGCACGTTTGGCCTGCCGGTACCCGTTTGCTGCCTCAGGAGTCCCACAGGCTAATAAAACCCGATAGGCCTCCTTCTTCAGCTGGACGGCCCCCTTCACCGCAGGTGTCCACCACCGGGTTCGGGGATTACCGCCACGACAAGCACCGACGACCGACTTCACAAAAGACATCTTTTATTGTAAAAGGAGGGAAGGTCACCCAACTCGGTTTAGAGCGTGTGTGAGAATACCATACAGATGATGGGAATGGACCTTGAAAGGGAATTGTGGTGCATGTTTTTTATTTGTTTGTTTTATGAAAGCTGTAATTCTGTTGTTTTTGAACTTACAAATTACTGTACATTTTAGTGTGCCGTCCATTGGGCTTTTTACACCCGAGCCATAGTGGCTCATCAGGCCGGTGCTTATCCCCGGTTTCCATAGCGTGAAGCGACCATGAGTACAACTCCTCGTGGATGGGACGCTAGTCCATCGCAGGTTACCTTCCCAGTATATTTTACTGGTACCCATTTATACTGCTGGGTGAACAAAGGCACATTTGTGGTTAAAACCTTACCGAGGGGTCTTAGCACATCGAGTGGGATTTGAACACACAACCTCCTAATCATGAGCCTAGCACCCAAACCACCACACCACTGGCCCCACTTTTAAGTGTGCAGTACTTCCTAAAAATAAACAGAAAAGTGAATATCAGTAAATGCATAAAGGACAACTGTTTAGATGTCAAACCAGGATGAACAATATATTAGTACAGTGGTACCTCACCTTACGATAGTCCCAGCAAACGAAAAATCCAGGTTATGAAAAACATTTTCCAAAATTTTTTGTCTCTGTATAAAAAGTTTTCCTTACGAAACGCACTATTTAAACATTCGAACGCACCATTGAAACATTAAAACGCGCCATTCAAACATTCAAACAATGCTCTCCCATTGACTATCTTCCAACATCCTGCCCCGCTGGCCCTCCATTGGCTAGGAGGAATGACGCAGCTCCCTCCCATTGGCTATCTCCCAACATCCCGCCCCGCTGGCCTCCCATTGGCTAGGAGGGATGACGCAGCTCCCTTGAGCAGCAGCTTGTTTCATGAGTTTTTTGAGTGTGCTCATTGCAACTTTATTTTTTGGCTCAGGCTCATAATCTTGCATAAACATTTGTAAGATTATAACTCTGCTAAGAAGACATGGTCAACACGTAGTAAGTACCTTAAAAGGTATGCTTTTATAATTTTTAAAGGGTAGTATTGAGGGCTTTGGAACGAATCACACGTTTTACATGTAAAATGCAGTTCTACTTCCGAAAAATCCAGCTTACGAAAAAGGCTCTGGAACGGATTAATTTCGTAAGGTGAGGTACAACTGTACAGCAATTATATTATTCTTATGTGTATAAAGGTGATCAGGTACTCAGTAATTTCCCTGATGATAGTTATGGTGTTAAGTCTTCAAAGTGTTTTGAAGTGATTTATAAAGCTATGTTAGTGGTTGAAGGGATCTCTGAATAGCTTTTATTTTCTTCGGTAAAACCAGTGGTGGATATTATCCCAGGAAAACATGGATCTGCAGCACTGACAACCTTGTGAGCAGATGTAGGTGATAAAGATTGGATATTCACTGATGTGTGTGTGTGTGTGTTTTGTGTGTGTGTGTGTGTGTGTGTGTGTGTGTGTGTGTGTGTGTGTGTGTGTGTGTGTGTGCGCGCGCGCATGCGTGCGCCCCCGTGCATAGGATACTGTGGTGGACTGGAGGAGACAACAGCAGCTCTCCATCACTGAACTTCAAAACAAAGTAAAAGAATATAACGCACAGATCAACAGCAACCTCTACATGAGTCTGGTGAGAAATACCCAATCAACTGTCTAATCAACTTCCCAGGAAGCCATCCGATCAAATATACAATTAACTGTTTAATTAACTATCAAATGTTTATTGGTGTAAACTACTTGCTCCTTGTCCTATGGTGTGTCCTATCAGAACCGAGATGGATCATATACAGGCTTCATTAAAGTCCAGTTCCGGCTAGTTCGGCCTGTCTCTCTTCCTCCCGCTCAGAAACTGTCCTCTTCATCCTCTTCCTCTTCATGCTCTTCTTCCTCTTTCTGCTTGCCTTTTTCCTCCTTGCCCTCGAACGGCCTCTGCACATCATTCTACCTGCCTCGAGACACGATGAAGCAGCTGCATATCAGCTCATGTACGCAAGTTCGAGAGGTGATCGAGGCTCTGCTCAACAAATTCACCGTGGTGGACAACCCAGCAAAATTTGCTCTGTTCGAACGCAGTGAGAAGAATGGCCAGGGTGAGAAACAGACAGTTACATTATTTATTTCTAATCTCTATGTCCTTCATTAATATACAGTGCTGTAGTACTAAAGCTGAGCTGAGAAAATCATAAGCAAGTGTGTCAGGAAAGGGAATCCCTCAATGTTGTCAAGAACCCTCAGATTAGGCTGTGCTCTTCTCTGCTTTGTTCTGGAGATCATTGCTAATTAAAATATGAATGATGAACAATTTTCACGAATGATTCTTATCACGTTTACATTTATTTTCCTTTTCATTAACTATCAAAAATATTATTTAAGAGGGAATGGGTTCTGAGTGAAGAGTGTTGAGGACAGGAGAGGTAAACCATCCTACTTACTTATGAGAGAAATATAAGATGCAGTTTAAAATATACTGTATATAATTTCATACCACCAAGAGATTACAAGAACAGGAAACAATAACCATATAAGGAAATATTATGTAACACAGTGTCTATTTGTAGGATTCTTGTATAATTTATTAATCTCTCAATCTTTCCCTCTCTCTTTATCTGTTTTTCTCCCTCTCTCTGTCTCACTCACTCTCTCTTTTTCTTAACCTAACACTCTCAAAATGTCTTTCCTCTTGCTCTCCTTTTCTCTCTTTCCATCCATATATTTCTCCTGTCTGTCTCGCATTCATTTCTTTCTCTGTCGCTGTCCACCTCACTTTCTTCCAATCTCTTTTTCTTTTTCAATTTCATCACTTTCTATCTTTTTCGGTCTTTCTTCCTTTTCTCTTTCACACTCCTCCTGCCTCTTTCTGTCCATCTCTCTTAATTTTAACCTTCCTCTCTATCTCTCTCTTTCTCCCTCTTCTTCCCTTTCAGTGTACTTGAGGAAGTTGTGTGATGATGAGTGTCCGCTCTTCCTACGTTTATGTGCTGGCCCCAACGAGAAAACACTCAGCTTTATACTCAGAGAGAATGAGACAGGAGAAGTGAATGTGAGTGTATATGATAAACTAAAACAAGCACACACAAATTCTCACACGTAAGAAAAAAAAACACCAAGACTTTAAAACAACACCTTGGCTTTAAAAACACCAAGACTGAAGCTGGAACAAGAAGGAAAAAAATGTAGAAATGGATATGAGAAGTGATATCTAAGTCCATTTGAAGAACAAATAATCATGGTCCAAACACATCATTTACAACGACACAAATACAAAATCCGATCCATGTACTGAGTTTATTCCAAGCACAAACCTTGTGGTAAGACAGAGTGTATTCAAGGTCTCTAGTACAAAGCAAGCATGGAATCTCATCAATGCATCCAGTCCAATCCAAGAAACCTTTAAGTCAAGTCCAATATGGACGCTGATTCCAAAACATGCCAAGTGACCGGGTCATATCCAATTACAATCTGACATGATCACAAAACAAAGTATCACAGTGATGTGTTCTTCTTTTACTTCTTCTGTGCAGTGGGAAGCATTCAGTTTTCCTGAGCTTGGTAACTTCCTTCGGATTCTGCAGAGAGAGGAGGAGGAACATGTACGACAGATTGTACAGCGCTACTCACTGGCACGTGATAAACTGAAGGAGGCGCTAAGAACATTCAGTCCATCTGGGAAGCGAGAGGAGTGTTATGGGGAGGAGCTGGATGTTACACAATCTGTGCTGTGAACACACAATTCTGAGGACACGCACTAATGAGATGACATACTACAGAGGACATATGCTACTGAGGACACGCACAACCGAAGACACACACTAATGAGAAGATATACCACTTAGGACGCACAAAGGAGAACATACACTCATGCGAAGACATACTACTAAGGACACATGCTACTGAGGATACAGGCTAATGAGAAGCCATACTACTGAGGGCACCCAGTACTGAGAACACAGACCACTGAAGACATACACTACTGAGGACACACACTACTCAGAACACACACTGCTGAGGACGCACACTAGCGAGACCATACACTAATGAGAATACATGGTACTGAGGACACACATTACTGATGATAAACACTACTGAGGACACACACTAATGAGATGACATACTACAGAGGACATATGCTACTCAGGACACGCACTAATGAGACCATACACTAATGAGAATACATGGTACTGAGGACACACATTACTGAGGATAAATACTACTGAGGACACACATTACTGAGGACACACACTAATGAGATGACATACTACAGAGGACATATGCTACTGAGGACACACACAACCGAAGACACACACTAATGAGAAGATATACCACTTAGGACGCACAACGGAGTACATACACTAATGCGAAGACGTACTACTAAGGACACATGCTACTGAGGATATAGGCTAATGAGAAGACATACTACTGGGGGCACCCAGTACTGAGAACACATACCACTGAAGAGACACACTACTGAGGACACACACTACTCAGAACACACACTGCTGAGGACGCACACTAACGAGACCATACACTAATGAGAATACATGGTACTGAGGACACACACTAATGAGGCTACATACTACTGAGGACACATTAATGATAACACATTTTACTGAGTACACACCCTACTATGGATAGACCAATGAGAACACACACTACTATGGACATACACTACTGAGGACACACACTATTGAGAACACACAATTAAGGACACACACTGCTGAGGACACACACACTACTAAATACATATACTACCAAAAACACCCACAACTTAAAACACACTGCTGCCAATACACAATACTAAGAATACACAGAAACATGATTGACAACACACACTACAGAATACAGTACACACTGTGAACCATCAATTTAAGAAAAAAGTAGCTGCTGGAGGACATACTCAGGGTCTATCTCTCTCTCTCTCTCTCTCTCTCTCTCTCTCTATATATATATATATATATATATATATATATATATATATATATGTGTATATATATATATATATATATATATGTATATATATATATATATAATATATATATATATATATATATATATATATATGTATATATATGTATATATATGTATATATATATATATATATATATATATATATATCTCACATAAACACACATATAAAATGATGATGAGGAAAATCAATCTTTTTTTTTTTTTATTTCTAACTCCGCAATCCGGTAGGTGGCTTTATTACAGAAAATGCACCCCACAGCATGTAGAGACTAAAATTTTAAACCTGAAAGATAGACATCATGGAGCACTTACACAGAGAGTCAGCAGTAATCTCGCTAATCTTAGCGTTTTACTTTTCCAGTGAGGAAGACTACACGATACCTTTCTATCACACAGAAACTCTGTTGATACCTTAAAGAGGCCAGCTCATCATTCTCAGAATCCACTTTTCATTTTTGTTTACATACAGGTTACTGTGTTTGCATGTAAATCCAGCTATAGTTTGGTGGCAAAGAGACTTAACCTTGCAATGTGGAATATACAAAGTTTTTTTGCTGTTTCTATACCTCTGAGATGTGCTCTTTAAGAATCTGAGTGATGCCACTATGTCATCTTTGGGCAAATTAAGGTCGCCATTACCGAAAATCATATTTTTGTCAATAATTCAGTAACTATACATGACATCAGATAATTTTGGTGTCTAACCCTATGTTTTGAATGGTAGGGAAACAGGTAAACCCTTTTCTGTAAACATAACATCAATAGTATGTTCTGAATATGCAAATTAAGGCTGCCATGGAATGGAAATACTTTACATCCATATCATAAAACTTTCACATTGTGTCCATAGAAATTTTCTTATTCATATTAATGAGTGGCAGATAGACTGCCTTTGAGGCTGGGTTGATTCTCTGCCCCTGTTCGCTACACACCTTGGTGTTGAACCCTCCAAATTCAATAGGGTTTGTACTTATCACAACAGACTTGAAGAACTCAAAGTCTAATTGCTGGGCCCTTTCAGTTGCAACAACTTGCTGTGCTATTACTTGAAGTGGTAATCGTGAACCATGTGCTTGATTTAGGGGCATGTCCGGCTTATTAGGACCTTATTATCTCTGGACAGGGATGTCTTCGATGATTTGTTCTTTCATCTCTTCCTTTCAGATGCTGCGAAAGGTCTGGATATTAGCATCATCATTATCATGCTTGTCAAGTCAGTAGCATTGCCAGAGAGTGTGTGGAAAGGAGCCCATTCTGTGATGAAATATGTGCATAGAAGTTGTCAGAGACAAGCTGAACAAGATTGTCTTCAGCGTGGACATGTCCCCTTAATGATGCACTGACTACAGCTGCAGCTGCTGCTGTTGTTGTTGTTGTTGATGAGCTACTGGAGAAAGATGTTGATGTGCATATCCCTGTAGGTAGTGTAGCAATTCGTCTCTTCCGGAGAAGATTAACCGGGACACAGGAACGATTGCTACTTGTCCCGTAGAAACACGCTGACGGCTTTGCAGCCTACTCTTTACGAAAGTCAGCAATGGTTCTTTTACATGCCTCTCACCATAGACAGTGAGAGACATGGCCTGCCTTTGATAACCCAGTTAGCTGCACTGGGGGGACAGTGACCACCTTGTGGGGACTCGAACCCCCAACCTTAGGATCAGCGATCCTGCGCCCTAACCACTAGAACACCACTACCCTGTAGCTGTAGCTGCTGCAGAGGCTTTGTACCTAAGAACTTCATCATAGCCGCAAGATACAAGGAACTCATAGAACTGTTCAATCAACCCTTTCTTGTTTAAGACAACACCGAGTGCAATCTGGAGGGTTTTAAAAGAACCACTTATGGCATGAATAACAATGTTTCCAATGAGTGTGGCTGGTAAAGTATGGTCCAGCTTTGAAGAAAGCTTTGATAGCAAGAATAACAAAGTGGGGCTGACACAATCAAGGGCAATACCCTTGTCGATTCTGGCATGATAAGGCTTTTCATCAACAATTGATTCCTTTATATCCTGAACAATCTGGTGAGCAATTTTTTCAAGCCCAATCTCAACCTCATCTTCTCTGTTTGGCACCAGTCTCAACATATGTGATGCTTTACTTTGAAAGACAAGAAGATTAGAAACTCCTGTGCCACTTAACACTAGAAGATCTGAACCAAAGTATTCTGACAACTTGGAGACTAAATTTCGGCGGCTAAGGTCCCTCCCTTCACTGGACTTGTACAAGTCGTATACATCAACAGAATTCCAAACTCGTGATGATTCTGCTGTCATTGCACTGACAGTTGTTTCAAAAGCCACATTCACCTCTTCCTGGTCTCTACTAGATGCTGAGGCTAACTTCCCTGTCCTTGAACAAAGCTTTATGTAACAGTCTTGGTGGTATCTCCCATCTGCTGCATGAAGATCACTCACTGCACCAACCAATCGTGTCTCTACCTCCCGTCCCCAGTTGTCATGACGAGATCCACAGACCTCAAGAAGTCTTTTTCCTCTCACCACGGTCGGCTGTCCTACAAAGAACAACCCTGCGCCAACAATCTGGATGTTTAGGGTCAATATCAAGGCATTCCTCACCACAAAAAAAGGCAATGCTGTCTGAAGTTAGTCTCTGGATCCGGATTGTCACTGACGTTTCTGTGCAGGTATCTCTTCAGAACCTTTTGATGCACTCGATTTTCTCAAGTGTCTCTTGATGTGAGATTTTGACGTATATGTGTACACACAATCTCTGGGATAAAGCACATTAAAGTCTTTGTTTGACAGGTTAGTTTCACGATCTTCATGGAGTCTGTCATCTCTTTGTTTACTTGATTGAATAATTGTCTGTATTCTCACACCCCCTGCAATGCTAAGGTCCTTCTTGGTTCCACTTTCTTTATAAAAGATACAGCACCCTTCCATATTTCAACTTGTAACTGGAAGAGAAGATATATATGTTAATTTTAACTGCCATGAAAGAACCAAGCACTTCACTAGCAGTGAATCGGCTGTTCTAACCAGATTACCATTACTAATGCACTGAGAACCACCAACTTATAAAGTGGCAAGTTATGATTGGCGTATTCATAACACATCGTTGGTGTGACATACACATGCATTGCTCATTACCCTGCTACCTTATCTGGCCTAAGCCGATACTTTTCTTCTACGATCGTAGAGATAGACACTAATATTATTTTGATAACGTCTTACATGCACTTAAAGGGGCATTGACGAAAACAATACAGTATTTCCATCAATGGCAACCTAAATTTGCATATTCGGAACAAACCAGCATTATTAGCTCAAACCCAGCAAATTTACTTTTATCAATGACTTTGAAGCCTATCTAGAAGTTTTTCTTTTTGCCTTTTCATTCCTTTGTGACAACCCATGAGACGGAGGTGGTCAGTTCAGGTTCATTCATCCATTCAGTCATTCATTTTTCTGAACATTCATTCATTCATTTTTTAACTGTTTAATCCCAATTAGGGTCGCGGGGAGACTGGTGCCTGTCTCAGCCGACTCTAGACAGCTCACCAGGCCATCACAGGGCCAATACTCACACAGTCATTCATACTCACATTCACACCTCAGCGCAATTTGGAATAGCCAGTTAACCTACATTTGGACTGTGGGAAGAAACTGGAGTACCCGAAGGAAAGCCATGTAAACACAGGGAGAACATGTGAATTCCACACAGAAACGCCCGAGCTGGGAATTGAACCCAGGACCTTCATGCTGTTAGGCAAATATGCTAACCACTACAGCACCGTGCTACCAGTTCAGGTCCATTTTACTACAATATATTCCCTGGGAGCGATTGTTGTTGTTACAGTACTGTCTTTCTGTTTTTTTCTGATGCATGTGCTTTGACTTGTAGCCAAAAAACTTCAGCTCACTGTTTCATTACAGTTTTTTTTTTTTTTTTTTTTTTTTGGGGGTGATGATAGGAAATAGTAAATCTAGTTCATGTTATTTGTGACATCTGGCTGTTGAACATAAGAAAACCTACGAGTGAAAACTGCATGTCGGGGTGTTCCAGTCCCATACAGTTTGCAGGGTTGAGTGGATGACCATCATATCTGGCCAGACATCAACTATGGGTGTATTTACAATTATTTAATTCTCACTCCTGTTCCTCATAAGAGATAAGACAAATTAATTATGAAATTGCTCCATGCTTAAATTATTGACAAGTTATATTTATGGAGTAATGCAATATATATATATATATATATATATATATATATATATATATATATATATATATATATATGTGTGTGTGTGTGTGTGTGTGTGTGTGTGTGTGTGTGTGTAAAAGGGAAAGCACTGCCATTCCTGTTGTAATTGGAGCACTTGGTATGATTAAAGAGGGAACTTATAAACATCTAGCAAAATTCCGAGTAATATCTCTACTTCAGAGCTGCAAAACATATTCTTTGTAAACAGTTGTCATTTAAAAGTCAATTTAAATCAACATAACTAAATACATATAAAACTTATGTAGCTAGGAGAGAAGGACATGTGAGTGAATGACTGTGTTGGAACCAACAGGCATTTATCTCTCTCCTGATATGAAATGTTTACTGCAGGCATGTTTGTGACCTCTGCAAGCATGTTAGGTTTCCAGGTTTTGATATTTTTCCAGGCCGTCTACCTTTGTAAATTAAATTTATGCACACAGCCTGCAAATGATTGGATCAATTCACGGCACAACAATTTGTAGGCATGCTGTCGAGATTACATTTTTCTTTTTGCCTCCCAATATGGCCGCTACACCAGTTGACGTTGCTTGTAACGTTAGTGCAATTGCTCGTATACAGGATGACACTGCAGTGCTGCAGATTGTTCTTCAATCGTAACAAAGTGGAATATGAATGACATTGAACATGCTGGGCTCTGAGAATGCTGAGAAAAGTCACCCAGCCCCTTTAAATTACATCCAGGTCTCCAGTGATGTTGTACCCAAACATTCATCCTGTAGAAAAACTCATCAGTGGAGCATCATTGAAGCAGCCATACGGGACAACCTGATTTTTTTTTTTCTTCCCAAATCTATTTTACAATCATTATATTCACTTAAGCACTGCCCTCCCATATGTTTAGCAAAAAGCTGTAAATACTGTTTATTTAAGGTTTATTTTTAATATATAACGATATGAACAGCTCTGATGGTTTGGGAACAAGAACATTGTTACATCATTAACTTTGCTTCAGTGCTATACAAGAGGAATCATGACGGCACTGAATGATCCACTGGTTCATCTAGTTAAAGTTAAACTCTGCAGAAATTATTATTTAAATTTTATTATTTGTAATATGTACCTTGATATAATCACTTTTTTTTTTTTTTGCAGTGTTGGTCCCTGGAAATTAAAAGAAATTGCTGGAATCTTTTGAAATTTAACTGTGAAAAAAAAAAAACATTTATTCTGAAAATATTTTGTAAAATATTTGGTAATGTGAGGGATTGATAATTCTGAAATAGTATGAAAATGTGAATTTATTAAATATTTTGTGAGGAAGGTCATTTCAGTGTGTGTTATTAACATATCATGAAATTAACATATAATATTAATTTGTTTGTTTATTTTTTAATTTACTTTGTTTGTATGTTTATTCTCCTTGTTACAATTTATACACTATCCAACTAAAAATATGGACACCTCACTTCTTGACCACCCAAAGCATGTTTCAACTCCTCCTGGAAGACAACACGACCCTCTTACTTTTTCAGCTTCTACCACTTTTTGTCTTCTGGTCTGCCTTTGCCTTCTTCACCTTCCTCACCATCAGTGTCATCCTGTACACCACCATCCTATGCTGTCTGGCAACACTCTCACCCACTACTACTTTGCAGTCACTGCCTTCCTTCAAATCACATCGTATGCTCATACCTCCACTTTTATAAGTCACCCTATGCTCCTGTCTCTTCTGGAAGAAAGTATTCACCACAGCCATTTCCATCCTTTTTGCAAAATCTATCAGCATTTGTTATTCTGTGTTCCTGTCCTGGATACCAAACCTGCCCATCACTTCCTCGTCCTCTTTGTTGCTTGCACCAACATATCCATTGAAGTCTGCACCAATGACCACTCTTCCACCTCTGGGGTTACTCTGCATCACTTCATCTAACTCATTCCAGAATCTCTCCTTCTCTTCTAGCTCACATCCTGCCTGTGGGGCATAAGCACTAGCAACATTGAACATCACACCTTCAATTTCTCACTTGAGACTCATCACTCTGTCTGACACTCTTTTCACTTCTAGAACATTCCTGACAAACTCTTCCTTCAAGATGACTCCTAGTCCATTTCTCTTCCCATCCACACCATGATAAAACAGCTTAAACCCTGCTCCTCAGCTTCGAGCCTTGCTACCTTTCCACCTGGTCTCCTGAACACACAGCATGTCCACCTTCTTCCTCTGCATCATGTCAGCCAGCTCTCTACCGTTTCCTGTCATAGTTCCAACAGTCAAAGTCCCTACTCTCAGTCCTAGACTCATGCCTTTCCTCTTCTCTCTCTGCTTATGGACACGCCTCCCATCTCTCCTTCTTTGCCCAACAGTAGTTCAAGTTCCACCAGCTCCCTGTTGGTTAACAGCAGTGATGGCAGTCATTGTTAACCTGGGCCTCGACTGATCTGGTATGGAATTCTTATTTTTGACTCTCATGTTATATGTGGTATTGGTTTTATGCTTGATGCCCTTCCTGATGCAACCCTCTGCATTTATCTGGGCTTGGGACCGGCATGAGGATGAACACTGGCTTGTGCGCCCCCCCTCCTCTCACGGCTGCATTAAAACAGCCCGATATTTGGGGTAATTATTTGAATTTATTTAACATTTGCCAGTTCAAACTTAGGGGAGGAGTGGCCTGGTAGTAAAGGTGCTGGATCACGGGATTTCAAGCCCCACTCTCTATGAGTTGTCACTGTCTCCACAGTGCAGCTAATTGGGTTATCAAAGGCCAACCATGTCCCTCACTGTCTATGGTGTGAGGCATATAAAGAACCATTGCTGACTTTCGACAAGAGTAGGCTGCACAGCCATCAGCATGTTTCCTCCCTGCAATGATCTGGCGAGCTGACCAGAGTGTACTTTGCCCTCACCCGGAGTTGGCTGGGATGGACGCCAGCTTGCCCGCAACCCTAATTATGATTAAGCAGTTACAGAAATTGAACTGAACTAAATTGAAAATTATAGAATTTTAACATCATAAATATAAACATATTTTAATTATGGGTTGCGTAGAATAATTTGATTTTACTAAGTATAAGGATATTATTATTATTATTATTATTATTATTTATTTATTTATAATTATTATTATATCAGTCACAGCTACTAGTATTGTGTTTTTTTTCGGGGAACTTGCCCACGCGTCATTTCCGGGTGGCGCTGTCCTCTCGACGTTGCTTTTATACCTCCTGAGGTTGCTCGCTCCAGCTTAGTCAGCCAGTCATATTTATCCGTCTTTTTTTGCACATTTTCAATAGAAATCTTTTCATATAGGTAGGATTTTCTCACCAAGTGTCGGAGTGTCTACTCTTGTGAGTGTCACTGAAATTACATGTCGAAATGTAATTGTTTTTATATAATGATGTATAAATCGTTAAAGTAGCAATGCTAATCTGGGTAACTATTAGCAAGATGTAGTTCAGTTTTGATTTATTCGAATAATATCCCACTTAATTCTGTTTAGTTGGATAAACGCGAGTAAAGTGCAATGTAATTGTGTAATATAAGGTGTATTTAGTTGATTTTGGAGATGTTTTCGTGTCTCAAACTTAAACTACGTGCACGTGAAAGCAAAATCTCAATTACGAGAATTAGCAGGTTAGCTGAAGCCTGAGCTCAAAATCCTCAAACTTACTGAACATTTAGAAAAAACCATATCGTACTATTGTTTAATGTTTTTTTTTTCTTTTTTATAAGTAAGTACACTTTTAGTATTTTATTTGTCGGTTCCTTTGGATGTAAATATTTAATTATCCCCGGCCCCATTACTACTTTTATAAGTGTTTGTTTGTGTATTTTGTTGTCTGTCTGCAGCATTGCAACCCCTGTGGGTAAGCCCTGGCTGAGAAAATAATGTCCCGCGGTTGAAGATGGGCGTCAGCGGCTCAAAAGCTAAAGGTTTCTGGCCCTTTTCCAGCTCTGGAAGCAGTGATGAAGCACCCAAAGAAGGCCGAGAGCAGGCACTGGCCCGAATGCGAAGCCTCCCAAATGGTACACCCTTCGTGTTTACCAGGAGGAGGTAAATATAGTAAACACACACACGCATGGGTGAGGAATCCACATCATGTTACTGAATGCAGCACATCACCAAAAATAGAGCAGATGCAATCACATACTCAGGTTGGAACTCTGTGTGTGTTTGTCCTTTTTCCTCAAGCTCTATGTACTTTGATGAGGATGGAGATCTGGCTCATGAGTTCTATGAGGAGACAGTGGTGACGAAGAATGGACGCAAGAGAGCCAAGCTAAAGAGGGTTCACAAGAACCTCATACCTCAGGTTTGTGTGTGTGGCTATCTGTGTTTTCCTTTCTTCACATTTTTTTTATCCATTTTTTCTTTAGCCATTTTTTAATGAAATTATTAACGTTTCTTAACATAGTGTTTTTAAATAATACTTGACTGAGCTCTCTCTCTCTCTCTCTCTCTCTCTCTCTCTCTCTAGGGAATTATAAAGCTGGATCATCCCTGCCTCCATGTAGATTTTCCCATTGTTATATGTGAGGTTTGATGAAGGATGAACTTGGAACCTCCCTTCCTCACACACAGAAAGTACAATCTTCCTTTGGACTATATGTGATTGAATCTTGAATCAGTTTTCTATGTGTAGAAGCCTGCAGGGAGCACGTGTGTGTCTGTCTGTCTGTCTATGAGAGAAAGTGTTGCATGAAGTGTAATCACTGATACGAGGTGATGCATTAGTACTGATACCTCTTTATCTTGGGTTTTAAGGTTATGGAGGTTTCAGAACTGCTCTAGAGCCCTGAACCTGATGGTTCTAGAATCGTTGTCAATGTCCACTCTAGAAAGAACACTATTTGTTAAGATGTTGACCAGGAAACACCTGACCGACTTGCTCTTGTTTAAATTATGCTTGTTGTCCTTACAATCATGAAAGCCAATCAAAAGATTAGTCACCCTACACCCTGCTCAGATTGGCTGATGTGTTTATTTTTTATTTGGTTGGGTAGCTGTACAGAATTTTCACTGTGACCACGCCCACTTTATCACTTCAGTACGTACTGAGATTCATGTCACTGTTAATTTATTACAATCGAGCATGTTTTGGTTGCTTTGTTTGTTTATTTTTTAAAGAAATAACACCAACAAATTCAAAATGTGTGTTTGTGCCTTTATTGTGAGAAATGAACGTGCGCTTCATCACATGACCACTAGACGGCGCACAGCACAAAAAGCAGGTATGAGGAAGCCGAAAAAAGTACTGTAGATAAATATTTAACAGAATACTGTCTAGACTGTTGAGGCACATTAAGTATAATGTGGTAAAATTAAGTCCCGTATTTCTCTTTCATTTTTGTAGTTATTTATAAAACCGACGATTTACATGTTTATAAAAACTAACAGAATTTATGTTCAGAACAAACATTGTTCATCTTTCCTATTTTCAGAGAAATATTTCACTGTGTAAAAGCAGAGCTGCAAAAAAGTTGGTGTAAACAATCAAAAGCTTTTAATTTTCATCCATTTATTCCACAATTGATATATGGGTACTTTCCAGACACTTATTTCTTTCTGACATTGTTACTGGATTATAATCTGACGTGATTATCTTTAGCTCTTTTTTTTTTTTTTTGTCATTCTTGGAGCACTCTGATCCCTTCAAACACTTTCTGTACATGTTCCCTACCAGCCACATATTTCTTTTAAGAACCCATATAAAAGGCAGAAAGTTTTAAGTGTAGTAAAGCATTAAACTGGTAGGCTTTTGAACTGATGGGATTAAAGGAGCTGTGTCACCACAATACCAGATCATCTCTAAAATCTACTGGTGTCTTGCTTTCCCAGAAACCCACCTCTGGTTGAAATGGAATGAAAATACATACGTTTTTGCGTGACCCTGCTAATAAGGACACAAACAAACTTGGTTATTCTGCAGTGACAGGATGTGTGTCAGAGGAATGCTCTACTGGTCAGCTTTAACTTCCGTCAAACGTCTACCCTGAAAAAAAACAAATGTGGGGTAAAACAAAATGGACCGATGGAGCCCGAGTTAACAGAATGGGATTTACGATACGTAAATAAATTCTCTGATTGGCTAACATCTTTAAGCAAGAACTCAAACACAGTTTATCCACATGAATGGAATTGCTTTACTCCAGAACCACTGGTTTTAAGATGATATCCAATTGCTTGCATTCATCCATCCACCCATTATCTGTAGCACTTTCCCAGCAGGGCGGTGGGGAAGCTGAAGCCAATGCCAGTGCCAGACGGTTGAGGATTCATGCCATAGTATCAACAATCTACCACTGTTGGGCCCCTGAGCAATGCCCTTAATTCTTCTCAACTCGGTTCTAGAAATGTGTGTCGCACTGGATAAGAGATAAATGCCAGAAATTTAAATGTGAAGACTTTGGGTGAGAGGCAGGGTTACTCTGAATAGGACACCAGTCTATTACAGAATTAGAGACAGAAACAACAATTCACACACACACACATATCTGTGGGGGATTTAGAGTAGCCATTTAACCAAAGGTGCATGTATTTGGACCATTGAAGGAAACTAGTGTCGTCTTTCAGTTTTTTTTTTCAGGGGTCGCCACAGCGAATCATCTGATTCATGTTTGATTTGGCATACGTTTTTACTCCGGATTCCCTTCCTGACACAACCCTTTAGCAAGGGACAGAAACACGCTGATGGCTATGCAGCTACTCTTGTTAAAAGTCAGCAATGGTTCTTTTACATTCCTCTCACCATAGACAGTGAGAGACATGGCCGGCCTTTGATAACCCAGTTAGCTGCACTGGGGCAACAGTGACAACCTTGTGGAGAGTGGGACGCGAACCCCCAACCTTAGGATCAGTGATCGAGTGCCCTTTATCACCAAGCCACCACTGCCCCTGAAGGAAATTAGTGTATCCAGAGTAAACCAACTCGGGTAGGGTTAGAACAATCAAATTCCGCTCAACGGTACTGGCATCTTGGAGACAATCAATTTTAATTAATTTCTATCTTCTTTTCCTTTCGGCTTTTCCCTTCAGGGGTCGCCACAACGAATCATCTGCCTCCATCTCACCCTATCCTTTGCATCTTCTTCTCTTACACCAACGACCTTCATGTCCTCCTTCACCACATAAACGCAGGAAAAGTACAGCATTTTTTCCATAAAGCAACCCTGAAACTGTATTGTTGACATAGTGTTGTACAGTAATCTTGGGGTTGGACACTTTCCTGACCTTGCAAGTAGGAATTCCAACTTTTCCCCCAGATAACAATTTCTAAGCGGAATGCAAAAAGAAAAACTGAAGACATTTCTAAAGGTACTTGTAGTTTATGTGTGAATGGTTGTGTTTGTATGTGTGTGTGTGTGTGTGTGTGTGTGTGTGTGTGTGTGTGAGAGAGAGTCAGTGTGTTTGTGGGTGAGTGTGAGCAACCACTGCTCCTCTCACACAATGAATTCTTTAATTCATTGTGTGTGTGTGTGTGTGTGTGTGTGTGAGTGAGAGTCTCTGTGTGTATGAGAGAGAGAGAGAGAGAGAGCGAGAGAGAGTGTGTGTGTGTGTGTGTGTGTGTGTGTGTGAGCGACCACTGCGCCTCTCACACAATAAGCTATTTCATTCGAACAAAATAAACCCTGATCATAAATGTTGTGAATGACCTCAGTTTTATTTATTCCACACTACTATAATGTGTCAATGCTCAAACAAAAGGAATGAAAATGTCCCCAACTCTTCTTGTGAGTCCACATTGCTGATGCGGTGAGTCACGTGTGCCTGTCCGCCTCCGAAGGATGAAAGGAATCGTTCACTCCACAGTGAAGAATGAGAAATGCTTTGACATTATTTTCGTGAGAATGAGAAATGTCTGTCTCTATAAAGTGTATAAAAGGAGTGATTCAGGTAACGAATGAAGTTTACACCGTGGCTCATTTCTCAAACACACAGGCTAATCAATCAATTAGTGAATTAATCAATCATAAACCAAGCCGTGTTTAAAATCGGTGTTAGAAATCATAACGATGGAGACCAAACTGCTCACGGGAGTCTTTCATTTCACCGCATGATGTTCTGCTTTACAAACAACCTCCATTTCTCAGAATCACGCTTGAATATATATTTATTGTGGGTTTTTTTCGAGGTCATCGTGAGCTAAACATCATCTCGACAACACATTTACTGTCAAACTCGATTGAAGTGAACTGTTCCAGGGTTAGCATGAGTTTTTGTCGAGTCTGTTCTTTTCTTCCAGCACATCAGGGACAAAAGGTCTGCAGCAGTGAGGATGTGATCCAGCGCCCTCTCCAGGTTGGGAGGAGTCAGGCAGAATGAACAGACAACGGTTGACTTTCAACTGTTTTGATAACCAATATTTTATTAATAATATTGAATAGCCAATCCTATTAATGTGTGTTCTCTTGTCTTTACAGTGTGTGTGTGAGTGAGAGAGAGAGAGAGAGAGAGAGAGAGAGTTTATCATCTGTGCTTCAGAAAGAGACCACAGCAAAATAAAGTTGAAAAAGATGAAAGTTGGAAAGTGAATAAAAAGTGTGAACTGTCCATTTTCAGACACCTGAACAAACTGTTCCTGGAATCTTCCACTGTCCTGTATTTTGCTGACGTTGAAGCATTTATGATAGTTGTGCAGGAAGAAGAATTGTGACCTTGTTGTGTGTGTGTGTGTGTGTGTGTGTGTGTGTGTGTGTGTGTGTGTTTCCCAGGGTGGAGAGGATGTCCACACTTCTGGACGTCACAATACTGGATCACATTTTATTTCTTTTTCCAGTTGAGTCAGCAGCCAAAAACACACTCCTAATACATCAGTGGGTACTTGATAACGACCTCCTGAATGGTTTCTGCATAATCCCTATCGACTCCACTCTAGCATGGAGGGGGAAAACTACTTGGAACAGAGAGAGAGAGACACACACACGCACACACACACACACACACACACACACACACACACACACACACACACACACACTTCATAGTTCAGTATTTTTCATTTATATTTTATATTCTCTGTGAGGGGCAGTGGTGGTCTAGTGGTATAGGGTGCTGGATCGCTGATCCAAAGGTTTGGGGTTCGAGTCCCACTCTCCACAAGGTTGTCACTGTTTCCCCCCCCCCCCCCCCCCCCCCCAAGTGCAGCTAACTGGGTTATCAAAGGCGGGCCATGTCTGTCACTGTCTATGGTGAGAGGCATGTAAAAGAACCATTGCTGACTTTCGTAAAGAGTAGCTGTAAAGTCGTCAGCGTGTTTCTGTCCCTTGCTAAAAGGGTTGTGACAGGAAGGGCATCCGATGTAAAAACCAATGCCAAATCAAACGTGCAAATCAGATGATTCGCTGTGGCGACTCCCGAGTAAAAGGGAAAAAGCTGAAAGGAGGACAGACATTTTATATTCTCTGTGCTGCTCCAAGATTTAAGCAGAATTATTTTCACTAGAATTAATTTTTTGAATGTGAATGCCACAAACCTACCTCATGATATGGTATTGATTACTGCCATACGGTTCTTACACACACACACGAGTTTCTCATGTTAATGGCTGTCCCAAAAGCTCCCTAAAGATACTGTGTGTGTGTGTGTGTGTGTGTGTGTGTGAAAAATCTGAGGCATATCATCATGGTGCATCCTGTTTTGTTTTTAATTCCTGATTGTTTTTTATTGGATGGCCGCTCAATATTACACTCTCTCTCTCTCTCTCTAGTCAGGAAGTGCTGACTCGTAATGGAAAAGTCGAGAAAAACAAGAGGAAATCAGAAGGATTTCAGTGTGTTTACAGAACCAGAGGATGACACGAATCTGACAGACGAACGGTTCATTCCTTTCTTTTTTCATATCCTGAATTTAAACCCACTTCTAATTTAGCACGAAGCTTCAGCAGTACTTCAGAAACATTGTCCTTTGTCTCAGCAGAGTAAATGTTACAGCCTCAAAACCTTTATGTACAAAATCATGAAATAATAAAAAGGAAAATGTGCCAGACTGCAAAGCGCACCTGAACATTTGTTAATCTTGTATTTACTGATTTTTTTTTTTTGCTGTATTTGCTTATTTTTAAAGGAATTTTCATTTTTGTTTATTTATTTTTACATTAAATATACTTCATCATACTTCTTCTTTCTTCTTGTCCTTTCGGCTTTTCCCTTCAAGAGTCACCACAGCGAATCATCTGCCTCTATCTCACCATATCCTTTGCATCTTCTACTCTTATACCAACTACCTTCATGTCCTCCTTCACCACATCCATGAATCGTCTCTCTGGTCTTCCTCTAGACCTTCTACCTGGTAGTTCCAACCTCAGCATCCTACTACCAATATACTCACTATCCCTCCTCTGTACATGTCCAAACCATCTCAATCTGGCCTTTCTGACTTTGTCTCCAAAATGTCTTACATGTGCTGTCCCTCTGATGTGCTCATTCCTGATCCTATCCATCCTCGTTACTCCCAAAGAGAACCTCAACATTTTAATCTCTGCTACCTCCAGCTCTGCCCCCTGTCTTTTCCTCAGTGCCACTGTTTCTAAACCATACAACATCGCTGGCCTCAACACCGTCTTGTACACTTTTCCTTTCATTCTTGCCGATACCCTCCTATCACACATCACACCGGACACTTTTCTCCAACCATTCCAACCTGCCTGCACATGCTTCTTCACCTCTTTTCCACACTCTCCGCTACTCTGGATTGTTGAGCCTAAGTACTTAAAATCCTCCACCTTCTTTATCTCTGCTCCCTGTAAGCTCACCGTTCCTCTTTGGTCCTTGTCGTTCACACACATGTATTCTTTTTTACTGAGGCTAACCTTCATTCCTCTCCTTTCCAGGACATACCTCCACCTCTCTAGATTTTCCTGCACTTGTTCTCTGCTCTCACTACAGATTACAATGTCATCTTCAAACATCATAAGCCATGAGGAATCTTCTCTAACCTCGTCTGTCAGCATGTCCATCAACATAGAAAACAAGAAGGGGCTCAGAGCTGACCTTTGATACAGTCCCACCTCCACCTTCAACTCGTCTGTCACACCTACAGCACACCTCACCACTGTCTTACTTCTCTCATACATGTCCTGCACCACTCTAACATACATCTCTGCCACTCCAGACTTCCTCATGCAATACCACAGTTCCTCTCTCGGCTCCCTGTCGCTTTCTCCAGATCCACAAAGGCACAATGCAGCTCCGTCTGACCTTCTCTGTACTTCTTTATTAACATCCTCAAGGCAAACACTGCATCTGTGGTGCTCTTTCTTGGCATGAAACCAAACTGTTGTTTACAAATGCTGACCTCTACCCTTAGTCTAGCTTCCACTATTCGTTCCCATAACTTCATCGTATGGCTAATCAACTTTTTCCCTCTGTAGTTGCCACAAGTCTGCACGTCTCCCTTGTTCTTAAAAATGGGCACCATCACACTTCTCCTCCATTCCTCTGGCATCCTCTCAGTCTCTAAGACCTTGATGAATGTTCTTGTCAGAAAATCTACTGCTACCTCTCCTAGACACTTCTATACCTCCACCGGTATGTCATCAGGACCAACTATCTTTCCATTCTTCATCCTCTTCAATGCCCTCCTCACTTCACCCTTACTAATCTTTGCTACTTCCTGGTTCCCTTCGCTTACCTCTTCTCTTTTCTCTCTCTCTCTCTCTCTCTCTCTCTCTCTCTCTCTCTCTCATTTTACTCATTCATCAGCTCTTCAAAGTACTCTTTTCATCTTCCCAGCACACTTCTGTCATCAGTCAATACGTTTCCCACTCTGTCCTTAATCACTTTAACTTGTTGCACGTCCTTCCCATTTCTGTTTCTCTGCGGTGCCAACCTGTATAAATCATTTTCTCCCTCTTTACTTTCCACCCAAGCATACAAGTCATCATATGCCCTCTGATTGGCCTTTGACACCGCTACCTTCGCCTTACGCTGTCTCCCTGTACTCCTGTTTACTCACTTTGGTCTTCTCAATGTCCCACTTCTTCTTAGCTAACCTCTTGCTTTGTACACACTCCTGCACTTCCTTATTTCACCACCAAGTCTCCTTATCTACTCTCCTTTCAGATGACACACCAAGTATTCTCCTACCTGTCTCCCTGATTACATTAGCTGTAGTTGTCCAGTCATCTGGAAGCACTTCCTGACAACCCAAAGCCTGTTTAAATTCCTCTTTGAAGACAACCCGACACTCTTCCTTTTTCAGCTTCCACCACTTTGTCTTCTGCTCTGCCTTTGCCTTCTTTACCTTCCTTACCATCAGCGTCATCCTGCACAACACCATACTATGCTGTTTGGCAACACTCTCACCCACTTCTACTTTGCAGTCACTGACTTCCTTCAAATTACATCGCCTGCACAAGATGTAGTCTACTTGTTTGTGCCTATCTCCGCTTTTATAAGTCACCCTATGCTCCTGTCTTTTCTGGAAGAAAGCATTCACCACAGCCATTTCCATCCTTTTTGCAAAATCTACCAATATCTGTCCTTCTGCGTTCCTGTCCTGGATAACAAACCTTCCCATCACTTCCTCGTCCTCTTTGTTGCTTGCCCCAACATGTCCACTGAAGTCTGCCCCAATGACCACTCTTTCACCTCTGGGGGTACTCTGCATCACTTCATCTAACTCACTCCAGAATCTCTCCTTCTCTTCTAGCTCACATCCTGCCTGTGGGGCATAAGCACTAGCAACATTGAACATCACACCTTCAATTTCTAACTTGAGACTCATCACTCTGTCTGACACTCTTTTCACTTCTAGAACATTCCTGACAAACTCCTCCTTCAAGATGACTCCTACTCTATTTCTCTTCCCATCCACACCATGAAAAAACAGCTTAAACCTTGCTCTTAAGCTTCGAGCCTTGCTACCTTTCCACCTGGTCTCCTGAACACACAGTCTGTGCACCTTCTTCCTCTGCATCATGTCAGCCAGCTCTCTACCTTTTCCTCCCACAGTTCCAACATTCAAAGTCCCAACTTTCAGTCCTAGACTCATGCCTTTCCTCTTCTCTCTCTGCCTATGGACACGCCTCCCGCCTCTCCTACTTCGATGTCTTTGACCAACAGTAGTCCAATCTTCCGCCGGCACCCTGTTGGTTAACAGCACTGATGGCGGTTGTTGTTAACCTGGGCCTCGACCGATCCAGTATGACATTCTTTCTTGTGATTCTCATATTTTATTTGGCATTTGTTTTACGCCGGATGCCCTTCCTGACGCAACCCTCTGCATTTATCCGGGCTTGGGACCGACGTGAGAGAGAGACACTGGTTTGTGCCGCCCCCCACACCCCTTCCCCACGGCTGCATTAAATATACTTCATCATACATACTGCATAAATATCAGATGATATGTGAAAACATACAAATCTACAGAACTTGATTTATTGTTTTCCAATAATACTCTTTCACTATCTATGGTGAGAGATTCATTGAAAAGAACCATTGCTGACTTTCGTAAAGAGGAGCTGCAAAGCTGTCAGCGTGTTTCTGTCCCTTGCTAAAGGGTTGTGTTAGGAAGGGCATCCGACGTAAAAACCTATGCCAAATCAAATGTCCGAATCAGATGATTCGCTGTGGCGAACCCTGAAAAAGGGAAAAGGCTGAAAGGAAAAGAAGAAGAATAATGCATATTCATATTCCAATATTTTATGTTTCTAAGGTAATATAAAGCACACATGATCAGTAAATAACATATTTTAATTTAGAAGTACTTCAATTATAAGTGACAAGGTTACAAAAAGAACAAGTATAAATGCATTAGTTTAAAGGAAATAAATTGTTCACATTGCAGGTTTATGCAGACCTGAGTTATGAAATTAATCATTTTTTCTTTCCTTACATGGTTTCTGTTTCCTGTTCTTATTAAATATCTCTTCCTGATTGATTCATCAACAGCAGTGTGACAAAACGATGATGACATCTGCCTTACAACAAGAAGGTAAGTACTTGTTTTTTTGGGTTTTCTCTGGGTTGTCTGCCCCCCCACCACACACACACACACACACACACACACACACACACACACACACACATACACAAATTAAACACAAGTACATTCGTCTTGCTTCATATTGTCCCTAGGTGTGATTGTGAATGTGAATGTTTGCAATGGAGTGGTGAGCTGTTCAGGATGTACACAACCTTTGCTCAGAGTTGGCTGAGATATGCTTCAGTCAACCAGCAACCTCTCTTTACATGGAGTGGTACTTTTTAACATTTTTACTTGTCTGTCACCCCACTCAAGTCAGTTGTTTAACACATTCAGACCAGTGTATTGCACAACATTATACTCAGTAATTGTGCAGATTTCTGGGATTTGAGGCGCAGTCTTTCATACTGATTCAAGAATTTCTAAACTGTGGTTGTTCTCATTCATGTAGTTTCCTGGAGAATTGCATTATTCCAACCACTGCCAGTTTCAACCATTTGAGATTTGAGACATTGATTATTTTCCCTACTGTGTTTTTTTAAATCATTCTGTGGTTTTAAAACAATCCTGGCACAACCTCAACAAATAGCACAGAAGACATATGTCCTGTCCCTAATCTTACTTGATGTATATAATGTCGCCAGATTACAGGATATACCATCGATACTTTACACAGGGGTTCACTTTTTCATTAAAAACAGAACTTCTGCGGTCCAGGCAGGATGCAGTAGTGAGCAAGCTGTCTGTCTAAGAGCCAAGTATCAAATGAATCAGCTATAAATTTCTCTGACCTCACTCGCATGACTGCAGAACTCCTGACGCTCTAAGTATAGACAGAATTCAGTTTATTTCTTTTTAATTATTATTTTATTACTACTGTTTTACTTGCACAAACAGCACATCAGATCTGCTATATCAGTTTGCATTTCCAGAGTTTCATGATGTTTACACTGAAGAAAAGAAAGGGTAGCGTGTAGTGCAGATTAATGTCCAGCAGATATTCACTGGCCATACAAACACATGTTCGCAATTCCCTCAGTGGTTATACTCTTAGAAATACATGTAGGCTTTGAAGTTGCCATGTAATGCCTAGTGCAGAATTCCTGCTATGTGACCTTTAAAGTTCAAAGACTCAGATGTGACCTTTTGACCTACATCTGAGAGGTGTCTCCCAAGTAATGCCAATAAAGCCTAAAACTGTAGTGTTTTAAACAGATCGATGACTTTAAAAACAGTACAGTTTTGTCACTCGTGGGGCCGGTGGTGTAGTGGTTTGGGTGCTGCGTTCATGATCGGGAGGTCATGAGTTCAAGTCCCACTGAGACCCTCACTGTGCTAAGACCCCTTGGTAAGGTCTTAACCACAAGTGTGCCTCTCAAGTATACCCAGCAGTATAAATGGGAACCAGTAAAAATACACTGGGAAGGTAACCTACGATGGACTAGCATCCCATCCAGGAGGAGTTGAACTCCTAGTTGCTTCATGTTACAGAAACTGGGGGTAAGCACTGGCCTGATGAGCCGCTATGGCTTTGGTGTAAAAAAGCTCACGGACTTTACCTACCTTACAGTTTTGTCACTACTCCAATTCAATGAACTAAAATGCCATTTCTATTGTAAATACTTCAGTTTAGTGACCTCGAAGGCCAATGTTTTTTTCAGTACTCCAGCTCAGTGATCGCCAATGTCACTGTTTTGCTCAGTACTCCAGTTCAGTGGATCAGCGAGCAAACAGGAGTGAGGGATATCGTGCGCACCATCAACAACAGCAAGCACAGATGGGCAGGCCATGTGGCCCGATTTTCCGACAACTGTTGGACAAGCAGAGCAACAGAGTGGACGCCCCAGAGCTGCTAACGACCACGAGGACGACCAAAAACAAGATGGGCGACGACCTGACTCAATGCCTAGGGCACAACTGGCCAAGCCTCGCACGAGATAGAACCTGCTGGAAGAGGTCCAGGGAGGGGTTCCTCAGCCATGAGTGAAGTCACCCTGAATCCTGATACCCAGTTCAGTGATCAAAACTCCAGTTGTTTTTTTTTTTTTTACCTGTTCTCAGCACGATTTGTAAAGACTCCAATCACACTGTATAATATCAATTTTTTTCATAGTAGTTTGGATGTGCTCAAAATTTCAATGCACACTAATATCATCTGCAGAATTCATTCGTTTATTGATTTTCTAAGGTGCTTCACCCTAATTAGGGTCGTGGGGAGGCTGGCACCCAACTCAGGGCAAGGGTAGGGTGAGCATGGACAGCACGCCAGACCATCACAAAGACAACACAAATACAACCATTCACACTCACACCAAGCGGCAATTAAGTACAGCCAACTAGCGTACTGTGCATGTTTTTGGATTGCGAGAGGAAACCAGAGGAACTGGAGAAAACCCAAGCAAGCATGGGGAGAACATGCAAACTCTGTCCATCTGCAGAATTTTTAGATATAAAATAAAATAGTGTGAAGTCATTTAAAAAAGCATCAGTCTCAGCAATGGTTAGTAATATCAAATACAGTATATAGTACAGGGATCCCTCACTACTTCACGCTTCAATTCATGCAGCTTCAGTGCATTGCAGGTTTTTTTTTTCAATATTCATCAAATTAAAAATATAAGGAAATTAATTAAGGATAGGAGAATAAGTTAAGGAAAATGCCGCAAAACAAGGCCAATTATGCAAAAAACCCCAAACAAACGAAAACAAAAAAAAACCCCAACCCAACCCCCCCCATCAAAACTATTTACATTTTTATGTGAGGCACGTCTGTATGTGTGTGTATTTATATTTTATTTACATCTTATGCATTATTTTTTAATGTTCAATCGTTATTATGAGCATTTATAACATTGAATATATATTTATTGATATTATATACACATATACATGTACGGAAACATCAGTGTGTGTGTGTGTGTGTGGGGGGGGTGTCGATCCTCCTTTGCGGAATTCTGCGGTCACGGGGTCTCGGTCCCAATTAATCACGGAAAGTGAGGGATCCCTCATCCTCATCCTCATCTTCTTCTGCTAAGTCCAGGGTCGGGTCGCGGGGGCAGCAACCTAAGCAAAGAGGTCCAGACATCCCTATTCCCAGCCATTTCTTCCAACTCTTCCGGGGGGACAGCGAGGTGGTGCCAGACAAGCCGAGAGACATAGTCCCTCCAGCGTGTTCTAAGTTGACCCTGGGGTCTCTTCCTGGTTGGAAATGCCCGAAACACCACACCAGGAAGGTGTCCAGGAGGCATTTTGACCAGATGCCCGAGCCACCTCAACTGGCCTCTCTCAATGCGGAGGATCAGCGGATCTACTCTGAGCTCTCCACGAATGGTAGAGCTTCTCACCTTATCTCTAAGGGAGAACCCCGCCACCCGGTGAAGGAAGCTCATTTCAGCCGCTTGTATCCGCGATCTTGTACCCATAGCTCGTGACCATAGGTGAGGATTGGAATGTAGATTGACTGGTAAATTAAGAGTTTTGCCTTGCAACTCAGCTCCTTCTTCACCACGACGGACCGGTACAGGCTCCGTTTAACAGCAGAGGCTGCAGCGATCCGTCTGTCGATCTCCCGCTCCATCCTTCCCTCACTCGTGAACAGTGAACAAGACCCCAACATCCTCCACTTGGGGCAGGACCTCATTCCCGACAGGAGGGTGCATTCCACCCTTGTCCGACTGAGAACCATGGCATCAGACTTGGAGGTACCGATCTTCATCCCGGCTGATTCGCACTCGGCTGCGAATCGCTCCAATGAGAGCTGAAGGTCCCAACCTGATGAAGCCAAAAGGACAACATCATCCGCAAAAAGCAGAGATGAGATCCGATGGCCACCAAACCAGAACCCCTCAATGCCTCGACTGCACCTAGAAATTCTGTCCATAAAAATTATGAACAGAATCGTTGACAAAGGACAGCCTTGGCGGACTCCAACTCTCACCGGAAACGAATTCGACCTGTTGTGACCAATACGGAGCAAACTCTGGCTCTGGTGATACAGCAACCGAATGGCCCGTAGCAACGGGTCCGGAAGGCTGTACTCCGGAGCACGCCCCACAAGATTGTTCGAGGGACATGGTCCAAATCCACAAAACACATGTGGACAGATTGGGCAAACTTCCATGCCCCTTCCAAAATCCTGTGGAGCGTATAGAGTTGGTCAAGAGTGCTACGGCCAGGACGAAAACCACATTGTTTCTCCTGAATCCGAGGTTCGACTATCTGTCAGATCCTCCTCTCCAGTACCCCTACATAACCTTCCCCGGGTAGGCTGAGGAGTGTGACTCCCCGATAATTGGAACACACCCTCCGGTCCCCTGTCTTAAAAATCGGGACCACCACCCCGGTTTGCCAATCCAGAGGTACAGCCCCTGATGACCACGCGATGTTGCAGAGACGTGTCAACCAAGACAGTTCTACAGCATCCAGAGCCCTGAGATATTCTGAGCAGATCTCGTCCAACCCCAGAGCCCAACCACTGAGGAGCTTTTTGACAACCTCAGTGACCTCCACTCCAGTGATGGGCAGACCCCTACCCAAACCCCCAGGGTCTTCCTCCTCCACGGAGGTCGTGTTGGTGGGATTGAGGAGGTCCTCAAAGTATTTCCTCCACCTCGACACAACATCCCCAGTCGAGGGAAGCAGCTCTCCACCTCCAATGTAAATAGTGTTTGTGGAGAACTGCTTCCCTCTCCTGAGGCGTCAGATGGTGCTCCAGAACCTTTTTGAGGCCAACCGATAATCACTCTCCAGGCCCTCAGCGAACTCCTCCCTCGCCCGAGATTTTGCATCTGCGACAGCCTCGGCTGTAACACGTTTGGCCTGCCGGTACCTGTCTGCTGCCTCGGAAGTCCCACAGGCTAATAAAACCCGATAGGCCTCCTTCTTCAGCTGGATGGCCCCCTTCACTGCAGGTATCCACCACCAGGTTCGGGGGTTACCGCCATGACAAGCACCGACGACCTTCCGGTCACAGCTATGGGCTGCCGCCTCAGTAATGGAGGCACAAAACATGGCCCATTCGGATTCCATGTCATCCGCCTCCTCCGGGACGTGCTTGTAGCTCTGCCGGAGGTGGGAGTTAAAGGCCTCTCGGACAGGGGACTTCGCCAAACGTTCCCAGCAGACCCTGATTACATGCTTGGGCCTGCCAGGTCTGGAAGGCAGCCTCCCCTACCATCGAAGCCAACTCACCACCAGGTAGTGATCGGTAGACAGCTCAGCTCCTCTCTTCACCTGAGTGTCCAGAACATATGGCCGCAAGTCCGATGACACGACTACAAAGTCAATCATCAAACTGCGACCTAGGGTGTCCTGGTGCCAAGTGCACTTATGGGCACACTTATGTTTGAACATGTTGTTCGTGATAGACAAACTGTGACGAGCACAGAAGTCCGACAACGAAACACCATTCAGGTTCAGGCTGGAGAGGCCGTACCTACCGATCACACCCTTCCAGGTCACACTATCATTGCCCACATGTGAGGGATCCCTATAATACATAAAGAAAGGTGGTGTTTTCAGTATAATTACTGAATCGGACAAAAGGACAACGTAACAGTTAAATAACAAATCCTGTATAAAGATTTTACAACATGATTGTAATCTGCTGTGCTGGTGTTTGTTATTGATTAATACAGAGGTAATAAATAAACAACAGTTCCCTCCTGGACTTTGATTATTTTGTTTTTACAAACTGACTGTGTAATCGCATGGAGGATTTCCACGTAGGAAAAAAAATGTATTTTTAAGGGAGGAAAAAGTTGGATTCTGGAAACTGGACACAACCCCCACCATCTGTAGGTTATACGCTTCCGTGGATTCCGTGGAGTCTATTTCATCTTCTCCCCAACCGAGAACTCATCTGACTGTACCATTACAGAGAAAAAGCGGGTGTGTTTGTGTGTGCGTTTATGTCCCTGGTGCGATGGCAGCAGTTTATTACAAAGGTAATTTTCAGAAAGTATTATTTTATTTTATTTTTTAGAAGTGACTAAAGTTCGTGGATTTGATATAAGTTTGCGGTAGAAGAGAGTAGTGAAGTGATTTTTCTCAAACACCCCCTATTCTTATTAATGGACGAGTCCGAGGCAGAAACCACTGTTCGTTAATAACCATAAGAAAGAAAAGTCACTCACGGTATCGACAAAAAAGGCGTGGAAACAGCACAGGTTGTGTGTAGTTTATGAACAAATATTTTGTTTTAAAAGCGTGATGGTTAGAGTAAGATGGTTAGAGTAACTCGGTGCTGACAGAGTGACTAAACCTGCGTCCTGAACTGAACCACTGCACGAGCTCCGTCTTCTTCAGGTTAGTGGCTTTTATTCAGTATTACTAGTTCAGATGATGTATGATTCAGACGGTTAGCTCGGAGGTTAATTATTAACTTTTTATTAGCATTTTCGTTTTGCTGTATTCTTTAAAAAGGAAGTGTGCTCGTGCGCCTTCACTTTGAAACGGCTTTTCGCTGTGACCGTTGTTTGAAAGTTTAAATATGAGTAAACTTGCGCGTGATGAACTTTTTTGGCTGAGCGCGTGCGCACGCTGGTCCGTGGCATTTAATTAACTACAGCGCCTGCTTGCGTCATCTAACCGCGTCTATTTTACTTCAAATGAATAATAATTCAGTAAAGAAAGGTTGTTATCTGTTTTTAACACGTGCTTCTGCTTTTTTTTTATCGTTCGTTATTTGGTGGATGTCCCAACTTGCAGGTTCATTTTTGTGTAACGTTATTTCCAGTCTGATCTCAGGAAGTGGCGACACAACTGGATGGTGAATATTCTTTGAGTCTTCTCTAAACTAAAAAGATATGAAGAGAATGAACAAGTTGTGTGATCGGACAAGGATCTTTAACTAAGTACAACCGGTGAATAGATCCGTTTTTACTGTATTCCTTTCTTTCTCTTCACTAACACACCCGAGGGGTAGAAACAGGTGTGTTCTAGAAGGAAAAGTGCACCAAGTGATGAATGAAGTTTATTCATGCATGTTCACTAGGGTTGTGGAATGGGACACGCCCCGAGTAGCAAGCCAGCGCGCACGCACATGCGCAGGTTTACCTCGGGGGTAATATGAAAACTGATTTTAACGCGAACTTTTCAAACACAAGTAAAAGCTCTTTATAACTTCATGAATTAAATGAAAATTGCACCAGAGGCTCAGGATGTGATGTCCCCTCACTTCTTTCTACACATCTGATCAGCTAACTGTAAACCTATTAATGAAGTAATTGCACTTGGATGATGTTTGTTTATTTTACGTTCTTTAGAATTTAGAGTAGAAATGTAAAATTTACAGAGAGAAACATAAAGAGAGAGAGACAGAGGGATTTGGAGAGATGAATAAACAAGAACGTCTCCACAGCACACTGATGCAACCCTCTGTGTGTCATTTGATTCCCTTCAAACCCCCTCGGATGCACCTGTGCTATTAATGCATCCAGGCTGAAGAAACTTCTGGGACATAGACGTGCAGGGCACCTGATGTGCTGTGGTATGTGTGAATTAGGGTCTTAAACCTACAAAAATGTGTTAAGCAGCCAGTTGGAAGTCCAGAGTTAGCTTTAAACTATCACTATTTATAATTACCATATCGATGTAATAAGCGTCCTGCTCCAATAAAGGCCCCCAGTGGGTTTTTTTTTGTTGTTTTTTTTTATCTTACATCTAATAACCGCCCATGTGTACTGGGAGCAAAGTGGTATCTCAAACTTACCAATTTTATTCGATCAGGCTCTGTAACGGTAAAATGAGGAGTTCACTGCCTGTAAAAGTGAGTTTACAGTATTTCAAGCCCCCCTGCCACTGGGGAATGTCTATAATGTTCATCAATAACAACACATTTCATTGTTCCACCGTGCTTTAAAAAACAGGAAAATATTTTTCTGTGTTCTCTTAGTAAATGTCCAACAACTGATGACCCATTAGAAACTGCTACAGCAACACTATCGGATGCTCTGAATGAATGGAGCTATGAGCCATGGACTTATCAGAAAGTGATGACGAGTATTTTCACCCCATTCTCCTGCTCACTAACTTCATAAATTTAAGCATGTTCCTGGCCATGTGCTTTTCAAAGTGCCATGTGCTAAAGTTGACATTCATGCACTGGAAGTGAAAATTAAAGGGTCTTTTTTTATGCTGTTTTCTGTTTTCATTTCATGTAAGTAATTTGGTTGATACCATAAAATGAATAACGAAAATACCAGTAAAACTATTTTATTGTTGTTATTATTCATGTTTTCCACCTCTATGGTAATAAGCACTTACCGTTCCACTCCGCTTGTAATCATTTTAATAAACGCCCACCCGTGCTAATTTTTAACGTGCCCTGGGCGCTTATCACATCGAATACAGTATGTACATTACCTTAAAATGCTTCCTAACCCTCCTCATCTCTATAAGCTCAGAGTCTACTGTAGTAACAGCATGGTGTCTGTGTAAGTTGTAAATCTGAAGTCTCTAGGGAAAGGTTTTATAGTTTTTTGTTTGTTTGTTTGTTTGTTTGTTTTAATAACCAATTTAATACAACTGTTTTATTTCAATTGATTGTAGGAGATTTAGTAAGCTGATTAAAGCAGATCACAGTGAGCAAAACTGCAAAAAAAAATGGCACTTTAGTGACTGAAACGTACTTTTGTGGTTCTACACACATAGCTATAAAATTGTAAAGTTATCCTTTAAAACAGCCGAGGTGTGTTCCATTCGAAACATGCGTCATATCACAGGTTCCTGAAATCTGATCTACACTGTATGTGTGTGTGTTTGTAGGACATAAAGGTGGGCATGTGAAAAAACGTGAGTGATGTCACACTCTCTCTTTTCGTGTCTGCTCGGTCTGTCAGCTTTGTTGGCCTTCCTTTATGCACAGGAGCTCAAAGTCACACGATGGCCACTCTATTCCCAGAAACCTCTCTTACTAGCATGGAATGCACCAACGGAGGACTGCACCCCACGGCACCGTGTCACTTTCCCGTTTGATCTCTTCCAGATTGTGGCGTACCCTACTGAGGGTTTTGTGCGCCAAAACCTTACAATCTTCTACAAAGAACGTTTGGGACTGTACCCTTATTACGAATCTGATGGAACCCCTGTGAATGGAGGCCTACCACAGCTTGCCAGCCTCGAACAGCATTTAAATATTATGCCCAAAGGAATCCAGAAATACATCAATGAACATAAAGCTAAAGGGCTGGCTGTACTTGACTGGGAGGAATGGAGGCCACTCTGGATTCGCAACTGGCACCACAAAGATATTTATCGTGAAAAATCCAAGGATCTTATTAAGGAAAAGAATCCAGAATGGACATCTGACCAAGTGAACAGAGTGGCTCAGCAGGACTTTGAGCTCTCTGCAAGAA
>CM045732.1:18175474-18302974 GCA_024760905.1 Plotosus lineatus | reverse complement strand
GAAATGGTTCGCATCAGTATCAAGGCTGGATGTGATGGAACTGCAGAACTGCAAAAGAGTTGGAACAAAAAAAAAAAAAAAAGAGGCATATCTCAACTTGGTCAGTGCATTTGTTTTTTAATGATGGCATCTGTAGTCCAGGCACAGGAACCATTAACTGTAATCTGTCAAGCTGTGGTTTACTTTTTTTTTTTTTTTAGCTGTTTCTGCATTCGGAAACATTAATATGAAATTCATAAATATGATGCTATTAATTAATCCTTCTTAGTTTGGATTTTTTTATTTGTCATATTCAGCAGAGTAACAGATTAGATTTTTCAATTGATTCAAGCAAACTGAAGGATCTAAAGTTGTTGTGCTTCCATGACTGTTTTAGTGTTTCAAGGTACTAGTATATTTGTGGCACAAACAATATTACCAAGGTAAAAGTAGTTCCCGATGACTGTCTTGAGGCACTGGTGTTGAGTTTGACTTGTCTGATGCTTGAATTTTTTCATACCACACAGACGAGCTGTTCCAGCCTGAGAGATTACCTCCGTTCCGGTGCTCTAGGCCACTACCTCTTCAACGTCTCCTCTGCAGCCGAACAGTGCAGTGCCAAGCTATGTGGATGGCATGGACGCTGCCTGCGCAAGTTCCCTGACACAGACACCTACCTACACCTGAGTACTCGCACACACACAATAGAGCTGCAGGGGGGTCGGCTTGCCGTGCATGGCAAGATGGACAAAGAAGAGCTGGCAAGGCTAAGCGAGAACTTCCAGTGCCAATGTTACACTGGCTATTCGGGCAAAGCGTGCTCACAGAGATCATCCGGAGCCAGAGCCTTTCTCAGCCTGCAGGGGGTGCTTGTGGCAATGCTGACGCTGGCCTTCCTGCATTGACCAAACCTTAACACGCTGAGCTAATGTTAATACAGGAACAAAAGAGAAGTCAAATGAAAGGGACGCCTCTTCTGCTGCTTTATAGTGAGTTTGAGATTGGTGCTGCCCCCTGTTGCACAGCACTGTGAACTACACAAGGACAGAGGTAAAGCGGGTTCCCACCCAGGCGATAAATGTTTTCCACTGACACACAGAGCCAGAGCTGGTTCAGGGAACCTAAACCCACGCTTCCATGCCATCTCAGAGATAGTAACATTTCCAAATCTCAGCTGGTCTTTATTTTCAGCATTGTGCTAGGTTTTTGTGTTTTAGAATTTACGTGTCTTAGCGCGCACTGTACGTCTTGTTTGACACTCATTTAAGGTGCATTTTAAGGAGGAAATAGGGAAAGTTCCAGAATCATTTTCAGAATATTACTTTTATATATTTTTTAATTGAGTAAACTTTTACCAAATTCCTCTGCACTTTTGGGTGGCATACAGAGTTTATTAAAACCACATGCACCCTTTAACCGAAACATGCATAACAACATAACTCCTGGATCGTAAACATTCTGCGTTCTTCACGTCTTTATGATCTCAGTATTAGGAGGCCTGTCTGCACTTTCTCCTGCCCTTCCAATCAGTGGCATTGTTGATTTAAATACTAAATGCTTTAGCACATGGTGTACTTTAAATAGCACTAAACAAGACTGTGCGACTTCAGGTTCACCCAAAGCCTGTATCTTACAAGGGACCACTGCTGGATGATGTCATAGGAACAATTCACAAGGTCAGATTTCATCTCCTGTTCTAAATGGAAAAGCCTGGAATCTCTTTCGGCTGTCTGGAATGAACTGGAAGAGAATTAAGTGCTATTTGTATTTTAATAGTCTATGAAATTTTGGTCGTGTTGATGTGTGTGTGTGTGTGTGTGTGTGTGTGTGTGTGTGGGCTGGGGGGGGGGGGGCGCGTTGAGCTGCTCTGAGGTTCAGGAGATACACTGCCATTATATTGGTGCTCGTATCACAAAAATAAGTACCAAAGGTGCATCTTAAGTATAAATGACTGTCAACGATCCATCATTTTATGCTTTAATTGAGGGGGGTGGTGGTGGATCCTGCTCACGATGTGCTATTAAACTACCCAGCTTTGGATTGATGGTGTTTGTGTGTGATGGTGTGTTTTTACATCACTGTTTTGTATGTTGCTGCAAATCTAAATGATTGTAATTTTGATTTTTTTTTTTTTTCATTGTTCTGCAATAAATAGTTGATTTCTATCCTGTAATTTGAGGAGTTTTTTCCCCCTCCTTCTAGTGTATGACAACCAGATGTATGAAAACTACGTGATGGAATTGTTTTTTGTTCTTTTATTTATGTGAATATCCCATTGCTGTCCAGGGATAATATGGCTGGAAAGACGTGCTGAGAGAGTTCGGGCATCAGTTAATTATTCATCAGAATTTAAGGTTCTATGTGCATTTCATAATTTCCTCTAACAGCATGTTCAGGAGGGTTCACCAGTTCAGTTCATTTTCTGTAACTGCTTAATCCTAATTAGGGTCACGGGGAGGCTGGCGTCCATCCCAGCTGACTCCGGGTGAGGGCAGAGTACACCCTGGCCAGCTCGCCAGGCCATCACAGGGCAAAAACACGCTGACCGCTTTGCAGCTACTCTTGTCAAAAGTCAGCAATGGTTCTTTTACATGCCTCACACCATAGACGGTGACACATGGCGAGCCTTTGATAACCCAGTTAGCTGCACTGAGCAGACAGTGATAACCTTGTGGAGAGTGGGGCTCGAACCCCCCTCCCTTAGGATCAGCGCTCCAGCGCCCTATACTACTAGGCCACCACTGCCCGTGTTCCGGTGGGGTTTATTCCTCTATTATACAGACATTTAGCAGTTATATTAATAGGAATATTTATTAATTACTGATGAGTGTTTTTCATTAATAATAAAATTTGATAACCTGAAACATCCAAGAAAAATACAGTAAAATATAAACTAAAGTTCCAGATTTATATCTGACTGTTGCAAAGTACTGACACTGGAGATTCCTTCCAGAAATACAACAGAAAATGTCCCTGTATGATGACCCAGGTTCCTGTAAACTACTGCAGAGACGAGAACATTTGAAGCAGCACAATCATATAAACCTGTACTACTGTCTGAACTGTTACAGAAAATCAGAATTCAGACAGAAATGTTCTGCCATCTAATGTTTATCCACATAAAATCCTTTATAAATTAAAATCAAACATTACTGTTTTCTTGTAGGATTTATTCGTGCTCCGTTTTAATGCTTTATTTAATTCTCTGCGGTTTCGTTCATATGTTGACTAACTTTACTTTTCCTCTCCTTTTCACCCTACTTTCTTGGGTTCTGTCCCAAATCTTAGCGGGGGTTGGGGTTGTTTTTTTTTTTTTTAACTGCCAAAGGCAACATGACTTCTCTGGAAAGACAGAGAAATCCTTGTTCCATAACTCAAACCAGACTTGGGTCTTGCTGCTCGGTCAGATATCACCTAATCCACTCCCACTGGCTCACTCCCCCTCAATCGAGTGAAAACGTCCCTAATCTCTGATTATTTTCCAGCAAATTACCAAAGCGTTTGGAATGTGCTGACTCACGCTCAGTGGTGAACCACAGCATGGCTCGGAGTCAGACAAGTTTGTTCAAGCATAAATTAGTTCAGTGTGTTCACCAGTTTAACCACCAGTTGTAATTCATACAAATATGACATGTGAATCATACAAGAATGAATGTTGTAAATGAAAAAAAAAAAGCCCTACAATATGTAGATAAAGCCCTTCTTTCAGATTTTCCCTTCAGGGGTTGCCACAGCGAATCATCTGCCTCCATCTCACCCTATCCTCTGCATCTTCTTCTCTTACACCAACTGTCTTCATGTCCTGCTTCACCACCAAAGAAGCTGTAGAGGATAGGGTGAGATGGAGGCAGATGATTCGCTGTGGCGACCCCTGAAGGGAAAAGCCGTCGAATAATTACTCCGAAAGCCTGCTTGTGATTCATAAATAATTTCATTTAATTCTACCCATTTCCTGATCCTATCCTCAATTATAGAAGTTAAGACTTTACCTAAAACATTTAATAAAGATATACCACGATAATTATTGGGATCCATAACATCACCCTTTGAAAAACAAAGTAGCCACCATTCCAATATTCCAACTGTCAGGAAAAACACCTCTCCAAAACCGAATTAAACAGAATCTCAAAAAAAAAAAAGGAACTAAAACTGTAGCCTCCTTTATGAACTCTGGGTGAATACCATCCACACCGCCAGATTTACCACTCTTAAGTGAATTCGCTGCTTTCCTTATCTCCATTTGAGAAATAGGTTCAGACAATAAAAAGGAATTATTACAAACATCAAAACTTTCACTATCATGGTTTTTCATAAAATTTCCAACTACTTCATCTAAAGGAGAAAATGCTCAGAATAAATGGGGTTCAAAAGAGTCTTAAAATAATCAAACCATGTATCAATAGTTATTGGAGACCTTTTCCCCTTAGTAAGCACGCTTTTATGAAACTTGTGACTTAATTCCTGCGAGGTACAATGGTGTGTTCACCGCATATGTAGCAGAATACGTCAGGTTTTTTTTTGCAAGATCTGCTAATCAAATTAACCTGTAATATAAAGAAAAACAATGTCATAAGTTGGCTCATGCAAAATCTTCAGAATTAATTTATTGCAAGAAATATGAATTTTGCACCATATGACATGAAAATACCTGTACATGTAAACAAAATGAAAAAAAAAAAACCTAAAAACAAACATGTAGCTTAGTTCAGAAAGTTCACCTGATTGAGTAAAACCAATGTGGTTTTTAGATTCAGCGCATGAAAATTATCCTTAATCAGCCAAAATAAACCCTGAAACAATATAACCTAATACAATATAACCACATTTACCTTGTACTTTATAATTTTCACACTAAATCATCTAATCTAACTGAACTCGCCTGTTTCTGACTCACATACACCATCCTTTATTCAGAATGAGTCACAAGTTGATTAAAGCCACTGGATTCCTTATTTTCCACCAATCTTTTGAGTGAAAATTCTACAGTGAAAAGAAAGATTTCTTTAAAAAAAAAAAAACATTTATTAACCCCATGAGCTCTGCCTATTCCTCAAGGCAAAACTGCTCCTAACAACAACCTGCTCTAACTGAACTCACCTGTTTCTGACTCATACACACCATCCAGAATGAGTCACAAGTTGATTAAGCCACTGGATTCCTTATTTCCCACCAATCTTTTGAGTGAAAATTTGACAGTGAAAGAAAGATTTCTTCCAAAAAACAAAAACAAACACCCCCCCCCCCAACATTTATTAACCCTATGAACTCTGCCTATTCCTCAAGACAAAACTGCCCCAGCTCCTTCATGTTGAATGGTTTCCACTAGTGAACAGAGCAAACTTCAAGTCTGACCACAGATTCTCAGTTAGATTGCGCTCTGGGCTTTGACTAGGCCAATCCAACACATTTAAATGTTTCCCTTTAAACCACTTGAGTGTAGCTGCTGTTGAACGCTGTATGACTTCAGGGTTACCCTTGCTCGCCGTGATGCCTCTCTGATTAATGCGATCCTTGCCCAGTATGCGAATTTTGTTGGGCACGCCACTCTTGGCAGGTTTGTTGTGGTACCATGTTCTTTCCGTTTGAAGATTATGGATTTGATTATTCTCTGAAAGATCATCAAAGATTTGGATATTTTTTAAACCCAACCCTAACTTGTACCTTTCAACAACCCTGATTGTCTGGCAAGCTCCTTGGTATTCATGAGGTGATACCTCTTACTGAGTGGTGTTGCAGCCTCTGGGACCTTTCAGAAAAAATTTCACGTGACACTTAGATGGCATACAGGTGGTCTTCATTTAGCTAATTCTATGACTTCTGAAGGTAAGTGGTTGCACCTGAAATTTTGCTCTTGATAGCAAGCTCGATAAATACAGATGCATATGCCAATTTTCAAATTTTTATTTATTTTTTAAATATTTCTAAATATATTCTCATTTCATTCAGCAACTTAGACTATATTGTGCATATCAACCACACAAATTTCACATTAAAAATGTTTAAATCACAACTGTTAATTTAACAAAATAAGCAAAATGCCATGGGGATAAATTCTTTTTCAAGCCACTGTATATAAAGAATTCCCTTTGAGAGCATTCTTTCCTGACGCAAATGAGTGAGTGAGCATGTTTAGATTTGTTTCATTGTTCTCCTTATTTTTCTTAACAGATTCCATTAGCAAAACAGCTATTAGCCCGGCTGTTCAGGATGTACCATTTGCCCAGAGTCAGCTGAGATTAGCTCCAACTTCCCTGCCATGCTATATAGGAAAAAAAGTCGGGACCATGGGATGACATGAAGCTTTTAAGCAGTACAAAGCACAAATTCACCTCATTTGTCTCAGTATCATAAAAAATGTAAATATAAACTACGATAAAAAAAAAAAAAAAGTTTCTTCGCAGTACTGCCACAACTCTGTATACTGTAGATCTTAAAGAGGCGATTTTACACATGACGTAACGAACGACAAGTGAATCGTTTTACTATACCACTCTTGTTGCCTGCGTAACACCCTCATATATTTCTCGCTTAAAAATCTTTCTGGATAAAAATGATAGCAGTTTCATGCTGGTTCCATACTACATCTCCACAAGAGCACATTATTATTCATGTGTAAATACAGAAGAAAGATTCTTCCGTGTTGAAGTGAGCAGATGAATTAAACTCTTCTTCATCGTTTCCATATGGAAATGGTGAACTCGGTGTTTACTAGCATCATACCACATACTGTACGGTCAGTCAACATTACCTTTAAGCTCTGCTTTAAGGACTTGACGTAAAGTGTTCAAGTTCCTCTGAATTTCCTCTGAAATCCGCACCCATCTACTCTACTTGACGTTGCTTTAGAAAAATTCGCCTTTTGTCGCTCATTTCGAATCAAATTACTGTACTTCCTTTACTGAAGTCACTGACTGAGTCAGTGGCTTGGTCTGCTTTGCCCCTGCCTGTGCTGGGAGCTTATCTGCATTCATCACATAAAAATACACAAATAAACCATAAAATTATAATTTTAATGTACTGTACTTTATGGGAATTCCCGAGGGAAAAGTTGAGACAGACCTGCTGAGGAATACCTGGCGACGTGGACTGGCAGGCGACAAGAAATTAGCTCACATGTGGGGCAGCTAAAGAGACTGGCCCAGATAGCGACAGTTGGACGGACCTTGCTATTGCATACGTCCCGGAAGGGGCAAGAGTAGTAGTCGTATATATATATATATATATATATATATATATATATATATAGTAATATAATTATGCGCTCGGAACGGGGGAAATAATCGCTAGCTCTTGTATATTATAGGACCGGAGGCACCGAAGCCACACAGCGGAACCAATGAACGCAGGGGAAGGTGTTCCCACCCGGAACTGTTTTGGTGCGTATTAAAGACAGTGGTCCTGCAGTGCGCTGTCAAGATGTCCGTGCTGACAAAACATGTATTTACAGCGTTTCTATCTGAGTTGTGTCTTCTGTGCATTTATCTATAGGTGAGTTTGACTTCCCGTGAATGTTGTCTTTACTGGTCTCGTTTTTATTTTGTGAGCTGAATGTGATCTCGCTCGGGTCAATTGCTGACCTCAACAGTACTCTTTAATCTGCGCATTGATCCCCAGCAGTTCACTTAAAGTACCATTTGGACATTGGTAGTACGTTCTTTCCAACCACCAACACTGAGAAGGTATTCCGCAGTTATGTGTGTGTGTGCGTGCGCGCGTGCGCGCGCGTGTGTGTATTCGTATTCGTTCGTTCCAGATATCACACTTGCATTTGTGTGTCATGGACACTACACCGAGCGTTCAAGTCACGTGATTTTCACTCATTATGCTGCTTCCAGAATGGTTCTTTCGAACGAATTGATTCGTTCTGTTCGGTTCGAATCATTTGAATAATTTTCTTGCCACATTCGAGTCGTTGTCATTCATTAAATTTGAGAAAAGGAGAGTTTGCGCTCTAATTTATTACACTTTATTTTCCTATCTTTGTTTGTTTAACAGCAGATCTCCTATATTTTCTGGCTTAACCTAAGTGGTGAGACCTGTGATGGTCTGGTGAGCTGTCTAGGGTGTAATGCCAGGGTCCGCTGAGCGGTTCACCAGTCTCCCCATGACCCTAACTGAGATTAAACTATTCAGAAAATTATTAATTAAAGTGATGAAATAACTGTGTTTGATCTCATGTCTCTGTGGCGTAAAGGGTGAGGTTATCAGTGTGGCTTCATTTCCTGGAAGAGAGCTTGACCAAGAGTGAGAGTAATTTAATGTAATATGAAATATAAGGCCTTTCTTCTGCATACAGACCAGACGCTCAGACGAGACAATGAGCTTCCTGCGTAACCGAGTGGTGGTGCTCGGGCTGGTGTTGCTTTTCACCGTACTGCTGTACCTCCTTCTACCGTCCTCCATCAGACAGAGCAACACTGAACCTTCTCTAGCAGCTCAGAGGACACACAGGCTTATGTCAGCTTCTCCTTTACCCGTCAACATCACTGTCCGCACGGGACAGATCCCCAGTGATCCTCCGCTCTTCTTCAGAGAGGCTCTACCTGTGGACTCATCTGGGAGACAGGTCCTACCCAGGTCTGGTCTAGTCATATAAATTGCTCACCCATGAAAAACCCAAGTATCGTTACAATGTCACAAACAGCATTTATTTCCAGTATGTCTGTGCCTGTCAAAATCTGCAAAGGGGCGTTTCATATGGAGTAAAAAAAAAAAGATGCACTTTTTTTTTTTTTTTTTTTTTTTTTTTTAAATGTGCAACCATACCACAATACATTTTAATAAACAAATACAATAATGATTTGTATACATTATTAAAATAACATAAAAAGGCTGGGGATAGAAGCACATAGAAATAATAACAAGTAAACATAAGTACAGATGCTCCCCAACTTACGTTTTGTTTGGTTCCGGACGGCCGAACTTAAGTTGAAAATGAACGTAAGTTGTTACTGTATGTTACAGTGACGTATGACATTCATACTGCACTATACATCCATAAATACCATTACTGTATCTCATGAAACACCCCTAAATCAATTATTATAAACATAACATTGTAAAATAATATCTAAATTAAATTCAAGCAAAATAATTTCAAATGGATAAATTTTAATCAAATTCACTCATCAAATATAGTATCAAAAATAACCTTTAACATTCTCCATGATGTGATCTTTCTGCTTGTAAATAGTTCCGATGGTCGACGGTTGGTCACTTTACATGAAGCTGAGCCAAGTCACATTACATGAAGCTGAGCCGACTCACTTTACATGAAGCTTAAAACAGCCAATCAACGCTTACAATATGTGAGGCGCTCAACACCGAAATTAGTTTACTTGCTGTGCTTGAGACAAAGCGCGAAATATACGGACTTCTGGTCTTTCAAGTGAGCAAGGGCGCCGTTGAACTTGATTAGTACTCAGCCTGCACTGATGTGAATCACCAGCAGAGCGGAGAGTTCTTTCTTTTCTGGATTCGGGTTTTCATTCATTTTACAACTCTCTTTGCTTAAATGAATATGCATGGTAGATTGCACCGATCCGAGCAGATAGTTAATTCATCTGTGTATGAGACTTGCACCCATGCTAGTCGGCTTACGCTTCTGACCAACAATATTTGCTTAGGGTTACAGAAGTCCGCAAAACAGTGTAAACACAAGGATCACAGAGACGACGTCTTAACACAAGGGTAACACTATATAACTGTTTTATATATATATATATATATATATATAAAACTAAACTGGGAAGAAGGAGGGGCACGTTCAGTCTTTCATTTGTAAACAATGGACGCAGCGTCATTATATCATTGCTTCATTACGTCAGCGTACTACGTAGGTACGTCTAAACTCAAATTTTGCCCTTTCTTTTTTTTTTGGAAAAAAAAAATGTAAAATCGAAAAAACTTAAACGGATGAACATAAGTCGGGGAATATCTGTAACACTTTTTTATGTAATGATGTGTATTTAAAATGAAACAAGCAATAATGATAGAAATTTTAGAAAAATACAAATATTAAATCTTTTTATATTACAACAAAATGTGAAATCCAGTGCTTTATTTGTTTTCAATATTGTAATATAGCATAATATAAGTAGTAATGTACTCTTTGTATTCGAAAATGCAGCCGGGGGGGGGGGGGCACAAACCAGTGCCCTCACGCCGGTCTCAAGCCCGGATAAATGCAGAGGGTTGAGTCTGGAAGGGCATCCGGCGTAGAACAAAGGCCAAATAAAATATGCGAATCACAAGAAACCATTTCATACCGGATCGGTCGAGGCCTGGGTTAACAACGACCGCCATCAGTGTTGTTAACCAACAGGGTGCTGGTGGAAATTGGACTACTGTTGGTCGAAGAAGGAGAGGCGGAAAGCGTGTTTGTAATCAGAGAGAGAAGAGGAAAGGCATGAGCCTAGGACTGAAAGTAGGGACTTTGAATGTTGGAACTATGGCAGGAAAAGGTAGAGAGCTGGCTGACATTATGCAGAGGAGGAAGGTGGACATACTGTGTGTTCAGGAGACTAGGTGGAATGGTAGCAAGGCTAGAAGCTTAGGAGCAGGGTTTAAACTGTATTTTCATGGTGTGGATGGTAAAAGAAATGGACTAGGAGTCATCTTGAAGGAAGAGTTTGTCAGGAATGCTCTAGAAGTGAAAACAATGTTAGACCGAGTGATGAGTCTCAAGTAAGTAATTGAAGGTGTGATGTTCAATGTTGGTAGTGCTTATGCCCCACAGGCAGGATGTGAGATAGAAGAGAAGGAGAGATTCTGGAGTGAATTACATGAAGTGATGCAGAGTACCACCAGAGGTGGAAGAGTGGTCATTGGTGCAGACTTCAATGGACATGTTGGTGCAGGCAACAGAGGGGACGAGGAAGTGATGGGCAGGTTTGGTATCCAGGACAGGAACGCAGAAGAACAGATGTTGGTAGATTTTGAAAAAAGGATGGAAATAGCCATGGTGAATACTTTCTTCCAGAAGAGACAGGAGCATATGGTGACCTATAAAAGTGGAGATAGGAGCACACAAGTAGACTACACCTTGTGCAGGCGATGTAATTTGAAGGAAGTCAGTGACTGCAGAGTAGTAGTGGGTGAGTGTTGCCAAACAGCATAGGATGGTGGTGTGCAGGATGATGCTGATGGTGAGGAAGGTGAAGAAGGCAAAGGCAGAGCAGAAGACAAAGTGGTGGAAGCTGAAAAAGGAAGAGTGTCGGGTTGTCTTCAAGGAGGAGTTGAAACCGGCTTTGGGTGGTCAGGAAGTGCTTCCAGATGACTGGACAACTACAGCTAATGTGATCAGGGAGACCGGTAGGAGAATACTTGGGTGTGTCATCTGGAAGGAGAGTAGATAAGGAGACTTGCTGGTGGAATGAGGAAGTGCAGGAGTGTGTACAAAGGAGGAGGTTAGCTAAGAAGTGGGACATTGAGAGGACTGAAGAGAGTAAACAGGCGTACAAGGAGACACAGCGTAAGGCGAAGGTAGTGGTGTCAAAGGCCAAACAGAGGACGTATGATGACTTGTATGCTCGGTTAGAATGTAAAGAGGGAGAAAATGATTTATACAGGTTGGCACAGCAGAGAAATAGAGATGGGAAGGACGTGCAGCAAGTTAGAATGATTAAAGACCGAGAGGGAAATGTATTGACTGACAGAAGTGTGCTTGGAAGATGGAAAGAGTACTTTGAAGGGCTGATGAATGAGGAAAATGAGAGAGAGAAAAGAGAGTAGAAGAGGTGACCGTTGAGGACCAGGAAGTAGCAAAGATTAGTAAGGGTGAAGTGAGGCGGGCATTGAAGAGGAAGAATGGAAAGCAGTTGGTCCTGATGACATACCGGTGGAGGTATGGAAGTGTCTAGGAGAGGTAGCAGTAGATTTTCTGACAAGATCATTCAACAAGGTCTTAGAGAGTGAGAGGATGCCAGAGGAATGAAGGAGAAGTGTGCTGGGAAGATGTGGAAGATTTTGGCAACTATAGAGGGATAAAGTTGATGAGCCATACGATGAAGTTATGAGAAAGAATAGTGGAAGCTAGACTAAGGGCAGAAGTCAGCATTTCTGAACAACAGTTTGATTTCATGCCAAGAAAGAGCACCACAGATGCAGTGTTTGCCTTGAGGATGTTAATAGAGAAATACAGAGAAGGTCAGATGGAGCTGCATTGTGCCTTTGTGGATCTGGAGAAAGCATCAGCAGGGTGCCGAGAGAGTCACTGTGGTATTGCATGAGGAAGTCTGGAGTGGCAGAGAGGTATGTGAGAGTGGTGCAGGACATGTATGAGAGGTGTAAGACAGTGGTGAGGTGTGCTGTCGGTGTGACAGAAGAGTTCAAGTTGGAGGGAGGACTGCATCAAGGGTCAGCTCTGAGCCCCTTCTTGTTTGCTATGTTGATAGACAGGCTAACAGACAAGGTTAGACAAGATTCCCCATGGACTATGACGTTTGCAGATGACATTGTAATCTGTAGTGAGAACAGAGAACAAGTGCAGGAAAATCTAGAGAGGTGGAGGTATGCCCTGGAAAGGAGGGGAATGAAGGTTAGCCTCAGTAAGACAGAATACATGTGTATGAATGACAAGGACCCAGGAGGAACGGTGAGGTTACAGGGAGCAGAGATGAAGAAGGTGGAGGATTTTAAGTACTTAGCCTCAACAATCCAGAGCAGTGGAGAGTGTGGGAAAAGAGGTGAAGTGTGTGCAGGCAGGTTGGAATGGTTAGAGAAAAGTGTCTGGTGTGATGGGAGGGTATCGGCAAGAATGAAAGGAAAAGAGATGAAAATGTTGAAGTTCTCTTTAGGAGTAACGAGGATGGATAGGATCAGGAATGAGCACATCATAGGGACAGCACATGTAAGACGTTTTGGAGACAAAGTCAGAGAGGCTAGATTGAGATGGTTTGGACATGTACAGAGGAGAGATAGTGAGTATATTGGTAGTAGGATGCTGAGGTTGGAACTACCAGGAAGAGGGCCGATAGCAGGGGTCGGCAACCCGTGGCTCCGGAGCTGCATGCGGGCATGGCTTTTCAAAATAATCTTGTCCTGGCTGATGGGTGCACCACAAGGTCCTTGCTCACATTTACTCACATGGGAAAGGGCTGTGGGTGCAGGTTTTCACTTCAACCAAACAATAGCCACACCGTCCACCTGTTTCCACCAATCACTGATCATCAAAAGAAAATAAAAAAAAATCTAGATTGAACATTACTGTTTCAATTCTGAAGTGGAGCCATCTTGGTGAGATCACCTTGCTTTAAGTCTTAAACAGTAATGTGATCTCACCAAGATGTCGCCACTTCAGAATTCAGTAATTTCCAATCTAGGTTTTTTTTTCACCTGAATGATGTGGTTACCCTTCCAGTGCTTTTTTAGGGTGGAAAATTACATAGATGAAAATTAAGAGTCACGGGTGTGGGCGGATATTTATTTGGTGTGGGCGGGGTGATTTTTTTTTTTTTATTTTTTTTTTTGTGTCCACAAGAACACACACAAAATCACTCCGCCCAAACCCAATAAATATAAAAGAGCCCTAAAAGAGTTCATGACAAACAACAGCGCAGCCAAAGGAAAAGAAGATACACTTTGTATACGAACAGAATGTTGAAGAACAATGTTTCTGGAGGTTGTGGTGTGAACTGATGGTGTAATTCCTGTTTCAGGCTGCAGGTGGTGCTGCTGCACGGTCAGGCTTTCACCTCCAGGACGTGGGAGGAGCTGGGCACACTCAGTCTGTTAGCTGCTAACCACTACCAGGCTCTAGCTCTGGACCTGCCAGGTATACACGCATAGCTTTCCTTCTAAAGGCACTGACTCACTCAGCAAATATTGAAACAACAGCAAAACACCAAGCTCTGCATGCCAACTTTAATATCATTTCAAGAGGTTTTATTTTTGGACTTATTTAATGATTAATTTTCTAAGCTTCTTAAATGTGACTTGGGGTTGCGGGGAGGCTGGTGCCAATCTCGGTAGACTCTGGGAGAAGGCAGGGTACACCCTGAATAGCACACCAGGCCATTGCAGGACTGACGCACAACCATTTACTGTCATACCTAGAAGCAATTTTTTGGAACCACCAATCAACCTATTCTGCATGTTTTCTGAACTGTCGATGGCAGCCAGATTACAAGGAGATAACCCATGCAAAGATGGGGAGAACATGTAAATGCCACATCGAAATACTTCGAGTTGGTCATCAAATCTGTGTCCTTTTTGCGCTGAGGCGAATGTGCTAATGACCACATCACTCATGCTGCCTTATTATTATTATTATTTTTTTTTTTTAATTGGTAGTTAATTACTAGATGGTTATTTGTCTCTTGTCTGTTCATTCAAATGTGTGAAGCCATACATGTGTATGTCTGTACACCCTTGCATTGTCTGTCTGTACTAATATCTCTCTTTTCAGGTTTTGGGAAGTCTCCAGCATCAGAGTCGGTAAAGTCAGAACAGAGTCGTGTGGATCTGTTGAAGCACTTCCTTGATGCTCTGGGAGTTCGTGCTCCGGTTCTTATCACCCCATCGATGAGTGGTCACTATGCTTTACCATTCCTGCAGAGGTTCAGTGATCAGCTGCGAGCTTTCATCCCCATTGCACCTGTTGCCACTCGAACTCTCACACCACAGCAGTACCATGATATCCAGGTGTGTGTGTGTGTGTGTGTGTGTGTGTGTGTGTGTGAAGTAAAATCATTTCAATCATATTGTATTTGTACTAATATATTATGGTTTATATAGTAAAATCTTGTTTACAGGGCTGTGTACAGTAAGTATGTTTTGCGTAAACAGATCTTTTAAGAATTCAGTGATATTCCAATGTGTTTAAGAACTGTGCTATAAAGCTGTAACCACCATATTGTAATTGTTTTTTGTGTGTGTGTGTTTTCAGACTCCAACCCTAATTGTGGTTGGTGAGTTGGACACCAATCTGGGTTCTCAGTCTCTGAAGAACTTGCAGAATCTCCCTCATCACTCAGTGGTGAAGCTGTCAGGAGCACGACATGCCTGCTATATGGACAAACCTCGAGAGTTCCATCAAGCATTGCTTCATTTTCTTAACACACTCAACTAACCATCACTACCACAAAAATATTGGTACTTATAAATATTGGGTTTTACTGACACACAAAACAGATGCACCACCTCAACTGTGATGCCATATAACAAAAAATTGCTTTGTTGATTTTGTGTGTGTGTGTGTGTGTGTGTGTGTGTGTTAGAAGGAGAAAGAAAGCTGCTAAAATATAGATGGGGTGTGAAAACACAATGTGAAACCATGGCTATGTAACCTTCAGGGGTTTCAGTACTTTTAGAAAATCAGTATCCGTACTTTTATTCTAATCGCATTGTTTATTTATGACAGTTATAACCCTGTCAGGATCACACCAGAACTGGAGCCAGAAGCATTGTTTATCCATATAAACCAGACCGCGCCCATTCTGGGTAGTAAAAATTGAGGTGGAATCTGAAGTGCAGATGGTAAAATGTACAGATTGGCATTGCTCGCTCATTTCAAATCGCTAATACTTTTCTATTTTAGTTAACTTTTAGGCCTAAGCTTTTACAGAATTTATGGAGCTGATATTTGTAACCGATGAAATCCATCAGAAAGAAGAATACAGGGATCGTTAATTAAAGAGTCCGAGTTACCTCATCGGTTTCTTGAAATTCTCCCCGGCACTTTTGGAACCTTGTGGTTCTTCTGACAATCTGAATTTCTGAATTATCGGTCAGCTCCGTGATGCTTTATGTGCATGTACAAACCTCTTTCAGCTATCTCTTTAGCTCTAGCTTTGTTAAACTAGATGCTGTCACTTGTAGGCTTGCTTCCTCTTCTTTAATGTTCTCTATTAAAAGCACTTTACACTAACACACAGCAGTTAGGTCATGACAGTTATTTATTTCCTGCAACCATTTTTTTTTTTTTTTTTTAATGTGTTGTGTATAGTGTACAATCTGTGTGTACAGTTCATCATATGTCAGGTTGTTGCTTGTAAATACAAAATATATTAATGTTATTAAAACACTAAATCTAATAAAAGTAGCCTTATTGGCATGACTGTGCAACATTTTGAGTTTTGCCTGAATGGTATTTTATTTAAATACATGCACAGAAATCTCACCAGTAATGTCATAATATTCACGCTTACAACCTTTTCAAAGCCTAAAGGAGACTGATGTTCTGATATATCCAATTAAAAAGTATCAGAATCTTATGCTCTTGAATCTCATTCCAGATTTAGTTCCCCAATATTTATGGGTCAAAATCTCCAGACTTCTGGGAAATCTGTCCACTATACTTAGCCATGGGGATTTGTGTTTAGTCAGTTACAAGAGCATTAGTGAGGGTGTGTTCGGCGGTGTTCCAGTTCATCCCAAAGGTGTTCAGTGCTCAGCATTGAGGTCAGGGATTTTCTACAGGAAACTCGATTTCCTCACACACCATATCTCCGTTGAGCTTGTGTTGTGTACTGAGATATCATACCGGAGAAGGTAATGCACAGTATAAACCACAGAAATTCTGTGCAATTATTTTTTCCAATTTCCAATCGGGAGATGTCCACTTACTTTTGACAATGTGGTGTAAAACAGATTGCAGTATTCCATTTATCCCAGACATTGTAGCTGGGTTTCCATTGCAGTTTTTGGACAAAGTAAAAGTATTTTTCTTTTTCTCAACCCCCCCCAGAAGAGTCAATAACAGTGTTGTGTTTAAATTATATACTGTGATTATAACAAGTTTAGATCATCTTAATATAAACGTTTTTTAAAAATTTAAATACATATTTATGTGCTGCCTAAAAGCAGCACGTTTTCTGCATGAACATGTCTGTCTGCCTGTCTGAGTTTTATACTTTTCTGAGGTGCAACTCGACATCATGTCAGTTATGATTGTTGATCGTTCATTTACTGTAATTCTAATTAGGGTTGCGGGGAAGCTGTTGCCCATCACAGCCCACTCTGGGCGAGGGCAGAGTACACCCTAGACATCTCGCCAGGCCATTGCAGGCCAGTTAATATCTTTTTTTATGTAATTTTTTTTTCTAAAATAAATAAATAAAATAAGAAAAACATAGACCCTGCACTTGCTCAGAGTCGGCTAAGATGGGTGACTCTCTCTTTATTCATTAATTTTCTTCTTCTCCTCCTTTCGGCTGTTCCCTTCAGGGGTTGCCACAGCGAATCATTTGCTTTCATCTCACCCTATCCTCTGCATCTTCTTCTCTTACACCAACTACCTTCATGTCTTGTTTCACCATATCCATGAATCTTCTCTTTGGTCTTCCTCTAGGCCTTCTGCCTGGTAGTTCCAGTCTCAGCATCCTACTACCAATGTTCTCACTATCCCTCCTCTGCACATGTCCAAACCATCTCAATCTAGACTCTCTGACTTTGTCGCCAAAACGTCTTACATGTGCTGTCCCCCTAATGTACTCATTCCTGATACTATCCATCCTCGTTACTCCCAAAGAGAACCTCAACATTTTCATCTCTGCTACCTCCAGCTCTGCCTCCTGTCTTTTCCCCAGGGCCACTGTTTCTAAACCATACAACAACTTTTCTCCAACCATTCCAACCTGCCTGCACATGCTTCTTCACCTCTTTTCCACACTCTTCATTGCTCTGGGTTGTTGAGCCTAAGTAGTTAAAATCCTCCACCTTCTTTATCTCTGCTCCCTGTAATCTCACCGTTCCTCCTGGGTCCTTGTCATTCACACATATGTATTCTGTCTTACTGAGGCTAACCCTCATTCCTCTTCTTACCAGGGCATACCTCCACCACTCTAGGTTTTCCTGCACTTGTTCTCTGCTCTCACTACAGATCACAATGTCATCTGCAGACGTCATAGTCCATGGGCAATCTTGTCTCACCTCGTCTGTCAGCCTGTCCATCACCATAGCAAACAAGAAGGGGCTCCGAGCTGACCCTTGATGCAGTCCCACCTCCACCTTGAACTCGTCTCACACCTACAGCACACCTCCCCACTGTCTTACATCTCATACATGTTCTGCACCACTCTAACATATTTCTCTGCCACTCCAGACTTCCTCATGCAATACCACAGTTCCTCTCTCGGCACCCTGTCATATGCTTTCTCCAGATCCACAAAGGCACAATGCAGCTCCGTCTGGCCTTCTCTGTACTTCTCTATTAACACCCTCAAAGCAAACACTGCATCTGTGGTGCTCTTTCTTGGCATAAAACCAAACTGTTGTTCACAGATGCTGACCTCTGCCCTTAGTCTAGCTCCCACTATTTTTTCCCATAACTTCATCCCTCTGTAGTTGCCACAACTCTGCACGTCTCCCTTGTTCTTAATAATGGGCACAAGCACACTTCTCCTCCATTCCTCCAGCATCTGCTCACTCTCTAAGACCTTGTTGAATGTTCTTGTCAGAAAATCTACTGCTAACTCTCCTAGACACTTCCATACCTCCACTGGTATGTCATCAGGACCATCTGCCTTTCCACTCTTCATCCTCTTCAATGCCCTCCTCACTTCACCCTTACTAATCTTTGCTACTTCCTGGTCCTCAACAGTCATCTCTTCTAGTCTTTTTTTCTCCCTCATTTTCCTCATTCATCAGCTCTTCAAAGTACTCTTTCCAAGCACACTTCTGTCATCAGTCAATACATTTCCCTCTCTGTCCTTAATCACTCTACCTTTCTGTATGTCCTTCCCATCTCTATTTCTCTGCTGTGCCAACCTATATAAATCATTTTCTCCCTCCTTACTGTCCAACCTAGTATACATCTCATCATATGCCCTCTATTTGGCCTTTGACACCGCTACCTTCGCCTTACACTGTGTCTCCTTGTACTCCTGTTTACTCTCTTCAGTCCTCTCAATGTCCCATTTCTTCTTAGCTAACCTCTTCCTTTGTACACACTCCTGCACTTCCTCATTCCACTACCAAGTCTCCTTATCTACTTTTCTTCCAGAGGACACACCAAGTACTCTCCTACTTGTCTCCCTGATCACATTAGCTGTAGTTGTCCAGTAATCTGGAAGCACTTCCTGACCACCCAAAAACTGTTTCAGCTCCTCCTTGAAGACAACACGACACTCTTCCTTTTTCAGCTTCCACCACTTTGTCTTCTTCTCTGCCTTTGCCTTCTTCACCTTCCTCATCATCAGCGTCATCCTGCACACCACCAGTCTATGCTGTTTGGTAACACTCTCACCCACTACTACTTTGCAATCCCTGACTTCCTTCAAATTACATCGCCTACACAAGATGCAGTCTACCTGTGTGCTCCGACCTCCACTTTTATAAGTCACCCTATGCTCCTGTCTCTTCTGGAAGAAAGTATTCACCACTGACATTTACATACTTTTTGCAAAATCTATCAACATCTGTCTTCTGTGTTCCTGTCCTGGATACCAAACCTGCCCATCACTTTCTCGTCCCCTCTGTTTCCTGCATCAACATGTCAATTGAAGTCTGCCCCAATAACCACTCTTTCACCTCGGGGGTACTCTGCATCACTTCATCTAACTCACTGCAGAATCTCTCCTTCTCTTCTAGCTCACATCCTGCCTGTGGGGCATAAGCACTAACAACATTGAATATCACGCCTTCAATTTCTAACTTGAGACTCATCACTCTGTCTGACACTCTTCACTTCTAGAACATTCCTGACAACCCCTCCTTCAGGATGACTCCTATTTCTCTTCCCATCCACACCATGATGAAACAGCTTAAACCCTGCTCCTAAGCTTCTAGCCTTCACCTGCACTTGCCCAGAGTCGGCTAAAATGGTGACTCCCCTGATTAGGATTAAGCTATATAGAAAATGAATGAATAAAGAGGTTCATTGAAATCTGCATACTGTTATATTTAGGGAGTCAATTTTCTAATCTAAAGCTTGATACTGAAAATGTGTCACTTTACAATAACTCTCTCTGTTTTTGAGGATGTTTGTCAGAGAATTGAAAACGTTTGGCGGTGAGAATAGTCAGCTGGAATTTTGAGCTGTTAACAGTTCTCTCATGCACTATATATAACTGTTTAAATTATTGTCTGATAGCAAAAAACTGGTTATAACCAGTGTAGTCTTCTGAAAATTCATTCATTTTCTGAACCGCTTAATCATAATTTGGGTTGAAGGGAGGCTGGTGCCCATCTCAGCCGACTCTGGGTGAGGGCAACGTACACCCTGGACAGCTCGACAGGCCATCGCAAGGCAGAAACACACTGACGACTATGCAGCTCCTCTTGACGAAAGTCAGCAATGGTTCTTTTACATGAACCTCTCTATAGACAGTGAGAGACTTGACGGCCTTTGATAACCCAGTTAGCTGCACTTGGTGAAACAGCAGTGACAAAGGGCAGTGGTGGTCTAGTGGATAGGGCGCAGGATCGCTGATCCTATGGTTGGGGTCGAGTCCCCACAGGGCTGTCACTGTCCCCCCAGTGCAACTAACTGGGTTATCAAAGGTGGGCCATGTCGCTCACTGACTATGGAGAGAGACATGTAAAAGAACCATTGCTGACTTTCGTAAAGAGTAGGTTTCAAAAAAGCCGTCAGCGTGCTTCTGGGGACAAGTAGCAAGCGTTCCTGCGTCCCGGTTAATCTTCTCCGAAAGAGACAAATTGCTACACTACCTGCAGGGATAAGATACGATGATGAATGCACATCAACATCTTACCCAGTAGCTCATCATCAACAACAACAACAGCAGCAGTGACAACCCAGATATGGGGGCTTGAACCTGACCATGGGTTCAGAAATCAAGCACCTGACACAAGGCCACTACTGCCCCGTCTTGTGAGAACAAATCTTCAATTTATCCCCAAAAACTAAAAAAAAAAAAAAAAAACATGATGTAGAAACTTGCTATTCAGGATGTTTCTCTCAATCATCTCTCTGGAGTGTGACCTGATGGGTGTATCAGTGATCGATTAGTTTTCCTGGCCGCATCCGTTTGTAAACAAACGGTGTTCAATACGATCTTTGCTCACCACAGAGTATAAAAGACGAGTACATCTCGAAATAGAACTAGAAAAAAAATCTAAAAGGTTCTATTTAATGCTTGAGAGAATTGTTTTTCCTGAGCAGCAATATAGTGAGCCATGTAGTGGTCCAGGCGCTGTTGTGTATAAAGCGAGGGTGAAGATGGTGCACTACACTAGCATACTACACAGAACCGGGGGATAGTACGGCTTCCGCCGAGTACGTAGTCGTGTTGCGAAACTGAAACGTTTCAACTCTTCATTTCAACCCTGAGCGGTTTCAGAAGTCTGGCCGGTGAATATCAGCTGCTTAAACCTTCATCAATCAAGCCTGAACGGGTAAAATGAGTTTTATTCAGGCTGTAGCTAATCTAGGGAGCAAGCTAACAGTTTAATTAATGTTTTTTTTTTTATTCTATCACGACTTTTTAACCTTTTTAAAACACGAAACCTGTAAATAAAAATAGGCTGAGGTGTTGGGAAAGAGGTCGTGTCACATCTCTTCACTTTCCTGTTTGTTGTTAAGTGTCTGTCAGTCAGTTGATCAGTTTCCTTGTTAGTACGCCTGTTTTCAGATCAGTTAATTTCCGTTTCATAAAGCACGACTTTGTGTAAGCATGACGTCAGGTCGAGTAGGATATGCTGATATTATTCAAGTGTTATTTTGTGAGTTAATACTAATCCTTGAGACACTGCTTGATCTTTTTATGAAATACTGTACTGTACTTTAAACAGCAGGATAATAGATTATATTACATTATATAAGGATAGATTACACCAACAACCTGTAACATTTAAATTCTGTCATAGCTATAGATTCAACAGTGTAAACAAATTATTTTAAGTAGCAATGATTTGTAAAACTGTACCAGTATATATTTGTGTTTTATTGGTATAACTTGTTTGACAAGCTGTCGTTTTCAGCAGTCATGACGTGTGTGTTGTAGTGAACTGGGGTCTACGGGACATTTATGAACTGCTGATCCAGCAGCTGTGTGTGTATGTGTGTGTGTATGTGTGTGTATATGTGTGTGTATATGTGTGTGTGTGTGTATATGTGTGTGTATATGTGTATGTGTGTGTGTGTGTATGTGTGTGTGTGTGTGTGTGTGTGTGTGTATGTGTGTATGATAGAGAGAGGGAGAGAGACCTGTCAGCTCATTGTGGTTAATCATCCCTCAAGTTTTTGTCCATCAGTACAGTGAAAGAAGGTGTAATGTTACCTGATCAGGATGGACAAAACACAGAAGGAGGCGGAGCAAGTGAAGATCCTTCTGTTTCCCTTTTCATGGAATATCTCCGTCTGAAGACTGTCCATCCAGAACCGGATTATGGTATCTTGATCACTGGCTCTCGCTCGCCTCATTCTTACTTTTGTCCTGGTGTAATAATTGTCATGTATTATTATTATTATTATTATTATTATTATATTAATATTGTAATTGATGGTGATGGGTAATCAACCTTCCCCCAGATCTTTTCTCCAACCACAGTGTAACCCACATCTTTTATCTGAAGGAGAACATCGTAAGGCATTTATTAGATGGTCAGATATGCAAGAAGTTGGAGGTAAAATGCTTAAGGAGGTAGAGTTTATGGAAAGCCAATACAGCCATCTGTTGTAAATCAGTCCTGCTTGTCATATCTGGAAAAATTTGGTTTGGAGGGTAAACAGTTTTTCAAATATCGAACACCTCTTTTCTCTGTCGAGGAGTTCTTGAGCTTCAGCCAGTCAGAGCAAACCAGCTTGAGAGAAGGTATAATGCTGAACACAGCAAAAAGTTGTTTATCATGGACTGGGGGGGTAGTAGTAGTAAAGAAGGAACTATATTAATATATAATAACTATATTAATATATTTCAGGTATATTCACTATATTTCAGGTAAAGAAGGAACTATATAAATTGTTTATCAACAGTTACTCATTTCCGCTCTATTTACTTGTATGTTAACACCAATGAGGGTAATAGTATAATAATAATAATAATAATGCACTTTTTTTTTTTTTTTTTTTTTTTCCTACAAAATTAAAAAAGTAAAGTAACATTTAAAACACAGGATACACACACAATACATGCATACTGTATATGATAAAGTACTATGCAAAAGTCTTGGGCACGCTTTTTTATTTTTTTATTTTTGTTTAAACTTTGCTATAGGTTTTATTTTATGCCTTGTATGTTAGCGAGTCAAAAGCATTTTAGATTTACAGACATCCCCAGTGCAGCTAACTGGGTTATCAAACGCCAGCCATGTCTCTCGCTGTCAATAGTGAGGTTCATGTAAAAGAACCATTGCTCACGTTCATCAAGAGTAGCTGCAGAGCCATCAGCATGTTTCCACCCTGCAAGCTATCCAGGGTGTACTTTGCCCTCGCACAGAGTCGGCTGAGATGGGCACCAGCCTCCCCGAGACCCTAATGAGGAATTGGCGGTTCAGAAGTGAATGAATTTACAGAGATTAGGTTTTCCGCACAAAAGTAAATGTAGAAAAATTGTTTGCATGTCAATAAAGAAAAGTAGCATATTATGTAAGAGACTTGTTTCAGGCAAAAACATAATGAAGGCTGCTGGATTTTACATGCAAATAAACAAGCAAATGTAACAGTCACAATCTATGTGTGAGCTCTGTAGATAGTGTATTTTTAAACCAAACAAGCATTACACCAAATCTTGACTTGTTTCATTTATTACAGTTTATTGTGCTTTTAAGAATCTTTTATATAGAAACATTTTATTTAATAATTTATATGTAAATGTAATTCAGCTTTGCTCAGTAGGCTTTTTCTCCTAATTTATTTCAAGCACAGTTACTTGCCAGTTACTGAACAACTCTTCTTCACCCAGGGCTGTGAGGGCTCTGGAAGCTTTCAGCTTGTTTCCCTTCTTGTGATGAATGAGAGCTTTCTGATGAGCAGCAAGTACTTTGTAGAATTTCGTAAACTCTTAAACACTTATGATACTTCCTGTACAGTTTTCCCTTCCAGAAAACACTGAGTGCTCACAGTGGAGTTGGCTACTATGATAACCTGCCAGTTGGAACCAGTCATATTTGAAATAATTTAGAATATTTGTCTTCAATAAATATAATTTTTTGGCTAATACATACTACATTCAAATGTGCGAACCGGATGATCCGCTGTGGCGACCCCTGAAAAAGGGAAAAGCCGAAAGGAAAAGAAGGCATACTACATATGTGGATAACTTTGTGCTGAACCAATGTTGGTTAAATCTTACACCGCCATCTCGGTTGGGTTTATTTATTGATTTAAATGTAATAAAGTTAACCATTATTTTGTGATAACAGGCCAAGCCTGAGTGGCTGCACAAATTTGTCTGAAATGCTGTGTGTGTGTGTGTGTGTGTGTGTGTGTGTGTGTGTGTGTGTGTGTGTGTGTGTGTGTGTGTGTGTGTGTGTGTGTGTGTGTGTGTGTGTGTGTGTGTGTGTGTGTGTGTACAGATGCGGCTCTCAGATTCCTTTGCAGGATTTCAGAGGAACTCGGTTTGCCCTTGAAGAAAGTGGAGGTGCAGTAGCTCAGGCAGTTTAATTTGAAAATGTCAGAATCAGGTCATGCACCAGAAGCTGTTTTCCATAAACTTATGGTCCCATAACACACCTTAACATGATCCAGGGATGTCCGATACTTTCCTATCAGAGAATAATGGATATTATTTTTGGCATGATGTTTAAAGGAACAGTTCTGTCTCCAAACTGAAGAAAAGTCACATGGAAAGTGCTATCGTTTCACACCGTGCCTAAATATTGACTGTATTTTGAAGACCCTGTACATTTAGCTGTGTAGTTGTTGTTTTGCTTTAGGGTTAAAGGGTTTATCTTGTTATTTTAATTTCAAGTATGAATTATTTCTCATGTATTGTGTGGATAAGATAACTAATGTGTTAACTGTGTTATCTCTGTCTCAGTTGTGTCCTGGGAGAGTGGTGGCTATACTGACTTGGACAGGAACGAATCCCACGTTGAAGTCTATCCTTCTCAACTCTCACACCGATGTTGTTCCTGTGTTCCAGGTACCACAAAACTATACACTTGAGCTCAAATGCTTCTCACAGTAAATTGAAATAGGTGAATAGACGTCATGCTGCAGGAAGGACCAGCTAACATGCAAGAAACAGGGCTGTCATGTGATCTATGAGTAATGATTTTTTTTTTAGTCAAACTAGCTGGTTTCACATGCCCTTTTCACTCAGGTTCCTTCTGAAGTTTCTTCTTCAGGCTGTCACATATCTTCCTGTCTTGTTATGGATCTAAATCAACATCTGGAAGTCAAGCTGATTTACAACTTGGCTTAGCCTGAGGATATGTAATACCTGTGGGTGACAGTTACCTGTCCTGGCAGTTACTTTCACTTTAAGGAATTTATCTCGGTGAACTTTAACCTGAACATTCACCAACCTCAGTCTTGTGGGCCTTTCTCCAACTCAAAGATCAGATCGTGGTCTGTTTTTGATTTAAAAATGAGATTATAATTAAACATTTATCTATTATTTGGTATTATTCGGCTTTTTACCTCGGAACCGAGTGGCTCATGAGGCTGCTGCTTATTTTCGGTTTCCATAGCGTGTAGCGCCCAAGAGTTCAACTCCTCCTGGATAGGACGCTAGTCCATCGCAGGTTACTTTTCCAGTACTGCATATTTTTACTGCTCCCCATTTATACTGCTGGGTGAACAGAGGCACACTTGTGGTGAAGACCTTGCCCAGGGGTCTTAGCACAGTGGGGGTCTAACTGGGATTCGAACACACAACCTCCTGATCATGAGCCCAGCACCCTAACCACTACACCACCAGCCCCACTATTTTGTATTACTAAACATCTATTATTTTGGTTTTAAGCATTATTAGGTAATGTTTGTGTTTTTGCTCTTGATTAAACAGATGTATCTTGTATATATTTTTATTTATGAATTTTTAGATATGTGTATAATATTTGTGCATGTGCAAATATTTACTGGTTGCGCAGTGGTTAGCACATCTGCCTCACGACAAGAAGGCCTGGGTTTGTTTCTGTGGCTTGGCCGTTTTTGTGTGGCGTTTGCACGATCTCTCTGTGCTTGCGTGGGTCACTTCCAGGTACTCTGGCTTCCTCCATACATCTAAAAACACACACAGTATGCTAATTGGCCATTCCAAATTACCCCTAGGTGTGAATATTAATGGTTGTGTGTATGTGTGTTGGCTCCGCAACGGCCTGGCGAACTGTTCAGAGTGGAACCTGCCCTCGCCAAGAGTTGGCTGACATGGGCAATAGACTTCCCACAACCCTACTTCGGATGAAGCGGCTTAGACGATGAATGAATAAGTCTAAATAAATTAATCTCACACAATAAACAAACAAATAAATAATTCTGCAATGATGGGAGTCTGTGCTCCCGGTACACGTTTCTTTGGAATAAGAAATAATTGGGGTACATTTGTGATGAGTTCTTATGTTAAAAGTGTACAATGGTTAATGTTTGCAAGGAAATACTGCTGGACACTACAAAAAGAAAAATGACATGTTGTCAGAATAAATAAGTGATGATGAAGAAGCCAGAGATACCCCAAAAACTCAAAAAGAAAGTATTGCGTGAGCTACCAGTTCAAAGCCCTCATGAATCCAGGTAGGAGAGGAAAATATCATATCTGCATGTTGAACTTTGCAGGAGCACTGGAAATACGATGCATTCAGTGCGGTGAAGGACAGTGAAGGGAACATCTATGGCAGAGGATCCCAGGACATGAAATCGGTGACGATACAGTGAGTTCAGTCCTGTGTTTCCATAGCTGTTCCCTCTCTAACATCTGCTATCAAATTATTTAACTTCTGTTTCCCTTGTGTCTTCACGTATGTATTTTTGAGGTATATCGAAGCGATTCGACGTCTGAAGGCTGCAGGGAAAACGTTCCCTCGCACCATCCACTTGACATGTGTTCCAGGTAAAAGAACCCCCTGATAGGTCAGAAAGTTAAAACAACTTATTCATTGTTTTTCAATAACAGCATTACCCCAAGGGGTTTAGTTCATATTTGTACTCTCAGGCTCATAAATTTTAGGACAGTGTCCCCCTTTTGCTGTGTGTGTGTGTGTGTGTGTGTGTGTGTGTGTGTGTGCGTGTGTACTTTACCACAGTGGATTTGAATTTAATCAATAGACATTTGATTTAAGTATAGACTTTCAGCTTTAATTTAAGGCATTTAATAAAAATATCGCATGAATCTTTTAGGAATTACTGCCATTTTTACACAGTCCTTCCATTAGTTACAGGATCAGAAATAATTGTATAGATAGAGATAAACACAAAAGTTCATTTTTAATACTTAGTTGTTAATTCGTTGTTGTCACTGACTGCTTGAAATCTGGAACCCAATGACGTTACCAAGTGCTAAGTTTCCTTTCTTGAGATGCTGTACCAGGGTTTTACTATCACTACCTGCATTTCTGTGTGTTTGTGAGTCCTTCTGCCTTCAGTTTCATCAGTAAGTGTAAAGCTTCTCAGTTGAGCTGACCGACGTACTATTCAGGAACATTTTATTTCTTTGTCTTAAGAAACCCTCGTTGTTGCTTTTGCTGCACATTTTGGCTCATTATATGTCTGTGCTGTGAAGTGCCTTCCTGTCTTTTTTGCAGAATTAGACTCTAATCGGAGTCTAAGCACATAGTATCTCTCTATACACTTTAGAATTCATCCTGCTCGTCCTATCAGCATTTACATAAGAAACCACTTGTGATCACTTCCACTGGCAGCCTTGCATGCCCATGTACACCATGTTTAACAGATGATGTTATATATATATATATATATATATATATATATATATATTGGATCACAAGTCATTCCTTTCCTTGCCTAGAGTCTTCTCTTCCCATCAGTCTGCTAGAAGTTTATCTTGGTTTCATCCAAAGCCCTGTCCTGGCTTCTCTTGTCTCTGAACTTTTTTTCAAGTAAGGCTAATTTGGCGTTTCTTTTCTTGAGTGTTACTGGCGGTATACGGCTTGAGGTAAAGTTTCTGTGTTTACATTCCTAAAGGCATCTCTTGATTTTTCATTGTAGACTTTCACACAAGTCTATCTCCTCAATACTCTCTTGACTTTACTAGAAGTTTTAAGTTTTTGTTGTTCTCTCAAAGGAAATAATTACGCATCCATTTTAGTTATCTTTTGTGGCCTTCCACATCTTCTGGTGCTGCTGAGCTCACCTGTGTATTCCTTCTTTTAAGAATGTACCAAGTTTATAGTTTGGCAACTGATAATTTGTTACACAATATTGAAGAAACATGTTGCACCTGGCCATGAAGCTGCTTGTCTGTTAATTTTCCAATTACCTTTGAACCTGATCAAATAGAGGAACTGTGTAAATATTTAAAAAGCGATAATTTGTAAATTGTTAATATGATATTTCTGTTAATTGTCTTGAATTCAAAATGAAACTTTGGCTATGTAGTCATGTGACATAAAGTTCTAGATGGAATGAGAGATTTCCTTTGTTTTCCCCCTTTTTTCAGGGGTCGCCACAGTGAATGAATATTTAACCTAAATCACGTTCTGTGTGATGTCATGACTCCACTGCACGTTGTCAGACCTCTCTTTTTTTTTTTTGTTGTTCAGATGAAGAGATCGGAGGTCAGAAAGGAATGGAGACATTCATAAGACACCCTGAGTTTCAACAGCTCAATGTCGGCTTTGCCTTAGATGAGGGTAAAAGAATAACACACACACACTCTTGAAAATCACCCATGTGGAAAGCACTCTCACTCTTCTGTAATGTTTATGACTTTGGCTCCATTGTAGAACTTTATTTAAGTGTTTATTTAAGGTGGTATTGCACTTCTTACTGTTTAACCTCTGCTTGACTGGTCTTAGTGCCACCTTAAACAATGATGGCTTTATGGAAAACTTTTAGAGACCTCTGAGGTGTGTGTGTGTGTGTGTGTGTGTGTGTGTGTGTGTGTGTGTGTGTGTGTGTGGCAGGTCTGGCCAATCCCACAGAAGCCTTCACAGTGTTTTATGGAGAGAGAAATCCATGGTGTAAGTGAATCTGATATGATAATCGTTGTCTTAGAATGTGACTGACTCAACCATTTAGTGTGTGTGTGTGTGTGTGTGTCTAGGGGTGACTGTCCGGTGTCCAGGCAGTCCTGGGCACGGTTCCAGATTTGTGGAAAACACTGCTGCTGAAAAACTGGTTAGTAATGTGTGTGTACTCGTTTCCCACTTTATCTGCTGATCTGTCTCTCTGCCTGTCTTCTATATGTGGATCTGTTTCTGCCTCCTTCTATTTATTTATTTATTTATTTATTATTAATTTTTTTAAGACTGCCTATCTCTGTGTTCCTGTATGGTCTGACCCTTCTGTGCTGTGTTTTTCAGCGGCGAGTCATTAATTTGTTCCTGGACTTTAGAGAGAGAGAGAGACAGCGGTGAGTGAGAGAATACCCAGAAGATGCTGCCATGCGTGAGTGTGTGTCCATGTTCCTGTACCGTTGATGTCGTGTATGTCCTTTTCAGGCTTAATACAAGTGAGTGTTTCACTCTGGGTGATGTTACCACAGTTAACATGACAATGGTGAAAGGAGGTGTGGCTTACAATGTCATACCTGCTGAGATGGATGTCAGCTTTGACATTAGAATTCCACCCACTGTCAATCTGCAGGTGTGTGTGTGTGTGTGTGTGTGTGTGTGTGTGTGTGTGTGTGTGTTTCCATCATAATGAAAAGTTACTGTGTATTGCACACTTAAAGTCTCTCTCTCTCTCTCTCTCTCTCTCTCTCTCTCTCTCTCTCGTGTGTGCAGGGGTTTGAGGAGCAGATTAAGGCGTGGTGTAAGGAGGCGGGAGATGACGTCACATATGATTTTGCGCAGGTATGCAAGCAGCTGGTTCTTTTTTCTGTTTTCCTTGATTTTTCAGTGCAGATCAGTGAATGTTTCCCCAGTGCAGCTAACTGGGTTATCAAAGGCCGGCCATGTCTCTCACTGTCTATGGCAGGGGTCGGCAACCTTTGCCACTCAAAGAGCCATTTGGACCCGTTTTTCACAGTAACGAAAACACTGGGAGCCACAATTTTTTTTTTTTTTTTTGATATTTAAAATCAAATAACACTGCATGTGATGTTTTTTTCCCCCATTTTCCTTCATGTTAATATATAAAAAAAACAGTGTGTTGCATTGATTTGAACGACTGCAGAGACAATTAAATTACAATTCTGCTTGCAACAAAAACATTTAGACAAAAAAATGTTGGATAAAACGTTACTTTCAATTAAAATTTCCAATGTCCATTTGAGTCCTGAGGCAGTGGTGGCCTGGTGGTAAGGTGCTGGATCACTGATCCCAATGTTGGGTGTTCAAGCCCCACTCTCCATGGGTTGTCACTGCCCCCCCCTGCAGCTAACTTGATTATCAATGGCTGGCCATGTCTCTCACTGTCTATGGTGTGAGGTTCATGTAAAAGATACATTGCTGACTTTCAACAAGAGTAGCCGCATTGCTGTCAGTGTCTTTCTGCCCTGTGATAGTCTAGGGAGCTGTCCAGGGTGTACTCTTCCCCTACCCAGAGTCAGCTGGGATGGACGCCAGCCTCCCCGTGACCCTAATTAGGATTAAGCGGTTCAGAAAATGAATGAATGTGATCAAGTCCTTGTACTTTTACAAAGATAAAGAGTAGCTATCCCATGAAGCGAGGGACAGGGTGCAGCCAGATGTGTTAATAGGTCGGGTAGCCGACTTCACCATCACTCCCTTCGTGCGATCTTATTTTTCTTTATTTGTTATATTAATGTTGTTTTCTCCTCGTTTTAATTTACAAAAACGACAGCAGCACAGAAAAGTATATGAAGACGTATTTTAATAAGGAGTCTGCTCAACATTCTTTTAAAATGCTTAATACTGCACTGACCCATTCTCAGAGTGAAGACTGAATCAGGCACAGTCTTTTATTTTGTCACTGGGAGGAGTTATTTAATTCGGAGATTGCTGTACATAATCCAAATCTCATCCACTGTCTCTTACTTCAGCTGTGATTTCCGTTCCTGGATTACAAACCCTGACAGCGGAAAAATCTCTCTCGCTCGCTGCGCTGCTGCTGGGATGGCGAGAACACTCTTTACCATGAGCACAAGGGTTTGGAAATACCATCGCATGCTCCCTCCACCAACACAGCAGATCTAAAACACTGAGGCTCTCAATTTAGTTGATTAATATAACAATAGCCAAGTCCACAAGAACACACACAAAAAATCACCCCGCCCGAACCCATGACTGTTAATTTTCATCTATGTAATTTTCAACCCTAAAAAGAGCATTTTTGCAAGGGTACCTGCTGGGTACCTGTGGGTACTCGACCATTGCAGGACTCTGCCTTAGGCAGATTCTCTTGTCCTTCAGGTGAAAACCGATTTAACTCCCTATCCCTGGTAGCCCGGAGTGCTTCCATTGTGAGTAAATAAGCAGCATTTTCTTTCTGGAGTTGTTTTTTGTTACACAGTGGTTTTTGTATATGAAGCACGTTTGCACCCGTCAGCCACCATAAAGTACACATTCATTATTTTTAAAAGCCACAGAGCCGCATCAGAGAGATGAGAGAGCCGCATGCGGCCCCAGAGCCGCGGCTCGCCAACCCTTGGTCTATGGTGTGAGGCATGTAAAAGAACCATTGTTAACTTTTGAGAAATGTAGGCTGCATAGCCGTCAGCGTGTTTCTGCCCCTTGCCAAAAGGGTTGTGCCAGGAAGGGCATCCGACATAAAAACTTATGCCAAATCAAATATGCGAATCAGGTGATTCACTGTGGCGACCCCTGAAAAAAGGAAAAATCCGAAAGGAAAAGAAGGTCAGTGAACATGTTTATTTTTCTGAACAGAAAGGAATGGACCAGAGCATTACGTCCACAGAGGACAGTGACCCCTGGTGGAGAGCGTTCAGCACAGCATGCAAATCCATGTAAAGACACACGCGCGCACACACCTTCTGAAGTCCTGTCTCAGTAGTGTGGATGAAGTAATTGATGATGGTTTGTACCGTGTTTCTGTGTCTCTTTCAGGAGCATGACATTAAAGAAAGAGATTTTTCCCGCTGCCACAGACAGCCGCTTCATCAGAGCCGTATGTGACTCACTCTACCTCCTACTATCAGTATCATTAGTGTGGAAAAGGTTTTATTCATATTTATTAGAGTGTATGCTATTACGTTAGTGCTGTCTATAAGAATCAAAGTACAAATAGCATCCATTGACATTGGTCAGTCTGTGTATGTCTATATATGTGAAGTTTGCAAGGGGAAAGGAGTGATGTCACATTCTTGGCATGTAGAGAAAACTGAGAAACAAATTTTGGAAACTCAGCGAAGGCCCTTTTCTTCAGTTTAATTTGTTTTATACTATAAGGGTCAATTATCTTTTGTACAAAAATAAAAGATTGACCCCACTTGACAACTCAAATTAATTTAATACTAAAATTAGTCAAATATGACATCACTCATTTTCTTCTGGTACTTTTCAAATTTTTTTTTTCTTTCATTTCTCTTGTGACAAAGGAAATATAAACCGAGTAAAGCGTTTCAAACCATAACAAATCCCTCCCATTGCACTTTGATATGTATTTGTACCATTAAATGAGTGTTGATGGATATTTAGATTTCAATCCATGACCTAATGGCAAACTTGGCACTGTTATACTGCCTCATCTGACATAGATCCAAAATTTTCATTGTCCATTAACCTGAATCTACTCAAACATACAACAAAACAATAATAAACCACGAGGGATTTCAGAAGAGCCAAAATGTAGATAATTTAAGTTAACCCCTTGTACGATATATTTTCATGTGCTCTAAGAGTGTGACATCAGGTTTATTTATCTCATTATTGATTGAGATCATTTGTGAAGACATGACAGACTGGTAGTTGTAGAATCAGTAAAATTAGACAATGTGACGTCACTCGTCTTCCCTTGCACCCTTCATTTGTATTGTTCTATCTAAATGTTTTTGTCTGTCCATACTTTGCAAACGGTCTTCGAACCCTTTCTCGCTATCTCGGTGTTGTATATTTATCTGTCTGTCCCCTGTCTGTGTGCTTGTGGGGCGTGTGTGTCTAGGCGGGTCTGCCTGCGATTGGGTTCTCTCCGATGAACCATACCCCCATCCTTTTACATGACCACAATGAGTTCCTGAATGAGAAAGTGTTCCTCAAGGGCATCAACATCTACGAGACTCTCATTCCTGCTCTTGCCAGTGTTCCCACCTTGACCACCGAGGCCTAGTATAACCCCCTCACACACATGCATCTCTCTCTCTCTCTCTCTCTCTCTCTCTCTCTCTCTCTCTCCCTCTCCCTCTCTCTCCTCTTTAACCCAGTCTTTCTTCCAGCTGCTCTGTATTCTCCACCTGCGTTTTTTTAAATTTTTTTTTTATTTAACACCAAAGAGCTGAGGGAACTCGTTCTGTATGAGACCTCGGCCTCCTCTGAGCAGGTGCTTCTAATCCAACAGCTCAGGATTCTGTGAATCAAATCATAAACAATAACCTCAGCTAAACTGCTGCAGCCTCGGCGCGGTGCTGCTCCGTCACACTGATGCTCGTTTGTCTTAAGCCTGAATATGAGAGTTCATGAGCAAGCTGCGGTTTAACGCAGATGTTCAGGAAATGACGACGCTGATTCTAACGTTGAAATAGAAGTAGGGAATCGCATGATTTACTCATGTTTACAATCGCTTAGCTGTGCACTCAATGATGTGTTGATTTTTACTTGATGTGACAAGGTTTACTTGTATGCATATCTTAATAAATATTTTTAATCCTCAGAATGGCTTTTTCTTATTTTTACATGGCCGCTAGAGGGCAGCGTGTGCTTTGCTCAAATCCGGATTCTGGATCTGGCACAGTTTAAATGTTGCCACAATTCACAATTTTGTTCACTCCAAACACAAGGCCTAAAAAATGACCAGGTCAGGTGGAAAAACTAAAACTTGAAATCTGTTTCAAAACGTTGTTCTGCAGCGTCTCCAAGTGAATGCTTCACTGGACAAACATGTCAATCAGACGAAAAGCATTTACAAGTAAATTAAAGAAAGCACCGTTTCTTAAACAGGAGCAGGTACATTTTTTTTAAAGCGTGAAGGAAAAAACAGCCATTAATCTGACTTTATTTGCACAGTCCTACTTTTTTATTTATTTTTTTTTTACTTCCATATCAGTGTTTTTGATAAAACTCAGTTTAAACAAGCAACGAAAAAAGCAGCAATGCACAATTAACAATCAAATAATTAAGATAACAATGAGTTATAATTGGGCGGTCCCGTGGCATACTGGTTGGCACCTGGGTTCAAGTCCCAGGCTCGAGTGTTTCTCTCTGGGTTTCCATGTTCTCCTTGTGCTTGTTCTGGTTTCATACAGATTACTAAAAAAATACTAGAAATTAAAAAAAAAAACCTCGGCCAAATCAAACATGCGAATCAGATGATTCGCTGTGGCGACTCCTGAGTAAAAGGGAAAAAGCCGAAAGGAAGACAGACAGAGGGCTAGTGGTGATGAGGTGGTAGTCTGCTGACTCTTGCTCCACCCATTCCAGTGAAATGGGTTATCAAAGGCCTGTCATTTCTCTCACTGTCTGTAGTGATGTAAAAGACTCGTTGTTGTTGTTGTTCGTAAACAGTAGCCTGCCATTGGATAGCTGTCAGCATGTTTCTGCCCTGGAATGGCCTGTTGAGCTATCCAGGGTGTACTCTCTGTCCTCACCCTGAGTTGGCTGAGATGGTTGCCAGCCTCCGTGTGACCCTAATTAGGATTAAGCGGTTTGGAAAATTAATAAATGAATAATAGTTATAAATTGTCAAAATTATGCATCCATAATTAGAAAAAAAGCTTCATCCATTCAACTTAATACAAAGTTTGTTCATGTGATACATTGTGCGTACAACCAAGACATTTTAAAAATAAAAAGCTGTATGATTTCATCTGTCTAACACACTGTTGCTGCTCTGCTTCATGCTTCTTGGCTTCACTTGGGTCGGCTGATTGTTAGGATTTGTGGCTTTCCGAACATGTATCTTATGAACAGTGAGATTGTGGTCTGTCCTCAGGTGGACAAACTATGCATTGACAACACTCATAACATGGTTGAAGTGTGTACAGTACAGTCTGACCCATGACACCTCCCACATTTCAAAGGTCAATTAAAAGTGAAGAATAATAAAATTTATATTTGCACACAGGAAACTTCGTTCAATAGTTTCATTCATGATGTGGCATTGGTATCAGTCATTGTCTACAGACACTTGGAGGCAATTTCTAAAGGCTACTATGGCTCGACAGGTCAGCTCCTGCTGAATAGCAACCTTAAGTTCTTCAAGAAACAGCTAAAAATCACAAGGGATGAGGTCAGGCTAATGTGCTCGCCATACAACATCGCCATGCTCAAGATGTTCAAGTTGGGGTCGGGCTACCAACAAACCGTAGCACCCTCTCTTCCTCCTCACTTAGCTACATGTTTGCAAATAATAATCTGTTTATATTTAACATTTTATCTTCTTCTTCCCTTATCCCTTAACATCCGGGGATGACGTTGGGCGCCTTCATGGCGAGACTTGGGCTGATTTGACCTGGTGGTGCCCATCCCTCTCCAGGTCGTAGAAACACACTGACAGCTTTGCAGCTACTCTTTACAAAAGTCAGCAATGGTTCTTTTACATGCCTCTCACCACAGACAGTGAGAGACATGGCCCGCCTTTGATAACCCAGTTAGCTGCACTGGGGGGACATTTTATCTATTCACCTTTGAAATGTGGGAGTTTTTTTGGGACACCCTATACACTCTGTCTTTATTGCATTTATTGTCCATTGACACCGAGGTCACATAACAGGTTCCTGTTTTCAGGTACAAGTTGCACAATGCAGACAGAGTTGGACAGGATTGTTGTTAATGATTCTGAATTCATCTGGACTTTGATGCTGTTGTCAGACATTTTACCAAAGTAAGACTGAAAAAAAGTTCTGCTCAGGACTGACGTACTTAATGATTAGATCACACAGAAAGTTTTCTTTCGTTTTATGAACCACTTAATCCTAATTAGGGTCACAGGGAGGCTGGCGGCCATCTCAGCAGACTCTGGGTGAAGGCAAAGTACACCCTGGACAGCTCGTCAGACCATCACAGGGTAGAAACATGCTGACGACGGTTCAGCCTACTCTTCACGAAAGTCAGCAATGGTCACCATAGACAGTGAGAGACGTGGCTGGCCTTTGATAACCCAGTTAGCTCCACTGGGGGGATAGTGACAATCCGTTGAGAGTGGGGCTTGAACCCCCAACCTTGGGATCAGTGATCCAGCATCTTACCACCAGGCCACCACTGCCCTACACAGAGAGCTTTATGTCTTTTAATATAAGTTGGGCAGACATGATGGTCAGGTCATTACTTTTAGGAATAATTTTTGTATTATAGTTTATACAACAGTTTTGTTTCTCGACTTGCAAAACTAGGAATGTGAAGTAAACTTAAACAACTAGAGAAATACACATCTCGGACATATCTGATGAGCTGAACTCAGCTGTCTAAAATGTTGGCCTGCAGGTGATTTCTCTTAAGTAATGTCCACATCATCAGCATGTCTGTGAATTCGGAAAATAGTCACTAAAATGTGGAAGTGTCTCTGCCTGCATCCCTCTGTGTCCTTTTTCTTGAGTCTTCCCACTGCTGGAGCTCTGCGGCCTTAAGGTCAGACTCATTACCGCCATAGAGATATGGATTAAAAACCAGAAAGATCTGAAGGGGACAGACAGAGAGAGAGAGAGAGAGAGAGAGAGAAAATAAGGTCTAAGAGACTTGTCAGTCTGTTCTCTTTAACTTCTCGTGAGACATCAGAGCTCGAGTTTACTATTAATGCATGAGGAATAACAATTGATGTGCTTTATTATTAGAAAGTAAAGAATGCTTGGTTACCATGATAGCATTACCTTGTCAAAGCTGATACTCCTGTTCGCGTAAATATCCCAAAGTGTTTCATTCTTCCTATTCCGAGGCATTTTCCCAGTGGTGACATTTATAGTTGTGGTTAATGTTGTGTTCTGATGACAAATCTCCCGTTCCCACTCACTTTCCAGATCATCTCTTTTCCTTGTCTTTTGAAGTTAATAAGACAAGAAAAAACAGCTTGAGAGATAGTGTTGGGTCATTAAGAAAATATTCAGTTCTTTGGATCGTTTTCTGTCTCATTTGTAAGTCATTTTGGATTAAAGTGTCTGCTAAATGAATGAGTAAATGTGGTGTGTGATTATCAGCCAATCACTATCATCATCCTCTTACTCAGTTCAGTGCTTTCTCTGTAGAAGCCTTTGACTGCACAGATAGGATGTGAAGCACCTACACACACACACACACACACCTACACACACACACACACACACACACAGAGTGAGATTGCAGCCTGGATCTTTTCTGTGTGCCACAGAAAGAACACATTAGTGAGATACAAGTCTGAGACAAAGCTTGCTGAAAGCTGTAGCCGGCCTAATTATGGGAGACAAGGAGAGTCAGAGAGAGAGAGAGAGAGAGAGAGAGAGAGAGAGAGAGATGCAGAGGAAGAGAAAGTTCCTCCCTCCTGTAGTGCACAGCATGGTCGGTGTTGTCAGTAATTAGGTTGTGCAGTTTGGGACATGGCAGCTGGATTACAGGCTGCTGCACTTTGTGTGTGAGAGAGAGAGAGAGAGAGAGCGAGAGAGAGAGTGAGAGTGAGAGTGAGTATACAGTAGATAACATGGCTGTATCCTAAATGCTAATATGGTTCTAAGAAAGTATAAATGTTCCAAAGTCGACCTTTTCACTCTGCTCAATTCCGGTTCTTGTAATATTGAACTGTCTGGTGACACGAATGTGCATATCTCCCCCCAAAAAAAAAAAAAAAATAAATAAATAAAATTTTTATACAATATTCTTGTTGTAATATTTTCTTTGAATTTCCACACTGACTTTTTCCCCCTGAAACCATGATTTTGAAGTTTCTCATCAGTGCTGATGGCTGAGTGTTTTGAAGTGAGAGACGAGTCCAATCTATGACCTCCAGCCTCTCCCACAGATCTGACATTTGAAAGCACCTTTATTGTAATCTCTCTTCTAACCTTTCCTCTGCCAGGTTTTGTGATCTGGAGTTGATGCTGCCACTCATTGTAAAGATCACAAAACTTGAGCTTTGTCTTGAGTGACTTTTAAACACTAATCATAAATAAATACAGTGATATTATGAACCCTGTTTTTTTTAATATAAAAATATCATCAACACCCTTCTAAAGACTGAAGTGAGAGAAGAGGTGAGGTGCTAAAACAAATCAATAATTCAACAGGTGACATATTGTATGGAGAGCTGCCTGTAGGTGTCATTATAGTTCTTGTATGTTGAATAACCTCTGTTGATTGCTTGAGCTTAATCTCAGCAATGTGGGTGTTTTCAATTTTTTTCCTCTTTTTTTTTCTGAAAGTATTGCAACAGAAAGACTAGAAAAACCAATATGAAAACCAGAGATATTATTAATTATAACAATTACAACAATACCCTTGTTGTTCCTGCGATAACATATACATTTGGAGTAATAAATTGGAAAATGAAAATTTTGAAAAAGCTAGACAGATTGAGATGACAGATGACAGGTTTAGAGATGACAGATTTAGACTGAGATGGTTTGGACATGTACAGAGGGATAGTGAGTATATTGGTAGTAGGATGTTGAGGTTGGAACTACCAGGCAGAAGGCCTAGAGGAAGACCAAAGAGACGATTCATGGATGTGGTGAAGGAGGACATGAAGGCAGTTGGTGTAAGAGAAAAAGATGCAGAGGATAGATGGATGGCATGAGGATGAGATGGAGGCAGATGATTCCCTGTGGCGACCCCTGAAGGGAAAAGCCGAAAGGACAAGAAGAAGAACACACAAAGTCCAGGAAAGTTTTAACTATGGAGACGATGCACCACCCAAAGGCCGATGTTGAAAGATTGTGCCAATCTAAGAAAGAAGAAGGAAAAGACCTGATAAAAACCAGAATCCTCATTTAAGATAGCACTGGAGGGTCTTGTTGAATACCTCGAGTAAACAGACGAACTTTTGAGAGCAGACTTGGAATATGAAAGCGGCAAAACAACAACACCAGCGCTAAATGAGAGAGATGAAATACTCAGACAACTACAAATGCAAAGAGAGAACATAACAATAAATGAGAAGATGGACAGTATGTAAAAGGAATCGAGAATGCTGATGTCGATAGAAAAGCAGTGGTTGAAAAGTACTGGGCTGAGAGGAACAGGCCAAGCCTTTATCAACAAAATTACATAAAATCGGAATAACAGCAACAGTAAATGACCCAACATGTAGAATACGTGGAGATAAAGGTGAGACTGTAGATCACATTCTAACTGCGTGCATAGAATGAGCCAAAAATGAATACACTGAGGGACACAATTAGCTTGTAGCACATGTCTACTGGAACATCTGAAAGAATTATAGCTTCAAGGCGCCTGAGCAATGGTATGAGCACAAACCTGAAACTGTGATGGAAGAAGAAAGTGTGACCATTCTGTGGGATATGCAAATTCAAACGGACAGGCACATCCGGAGAAATAAGGCAGACATTGTAATTAAATATAGGAACGAACCCATGTACTCTGGTTTCTTCCCACTGTCCAAAAAACATGCACAGTAGGGGAACTGGCCATTCCAAACCACACCCCCACACACCCCCAAGGTGTGAATGGTCATGTGAGTATTGGCCCTGCGATGGCCTGGTGAGCTGTCCAGGGTGTACTCCGTCCACGCCCAGTGTTGGCTGAAATGGGTGCCAGCCTCCCCACCACCCTAATCAGGATTAACTGGTTCAGAAAACTAATGGATGATGAGAGAGAAAGAGAGAGAGAGAGAGAGAGAGAGAGAGAGAGGAAGATAAATAGACACAGAGATAGAGAGACACAGAGAGAGACAGAGAGAGAGAGAGAGAGAGAGAGAGAGAGAGAAGGAAAGAGAGAGAGAAGGGCAGAGGAAGCAACAGAGAGAGAGAAGGAGAGACAAAGAGAGAGAGAGCCACACAGAAAGAGAGAGAGAGGGGGAGAGAAGGAAAGAGAAAGAGAGAGAGAGAGAGAGAGAGCAACAGAGAGAGCGAGGGAGAGAGAGAGAGAGAGCGAGAGCGCGCGGGCGGCTCCACACTCCGCAGTCTCCTCGCGACATCCTCACAAATCCATCCGTCCGCTTTTTACTCATCAACTCTCAGCGTTCTATTAACAGAAACACTTTTCAGTCCTAAAAGGAGCTCAGGACCGCACACATCCGGAAACCACATCTCCTTTCTGCAACAGAATCCTTTTCGGTCGTGTTTTTTTTTTTTTTTCCCTCCTCCGTTCTTCGACGAATCTCGGTTCGGTGTGTTTTAATGGAACATGGCGATACGGACTCGCTCCTTCAGCGCCGGGTGTTTGCTAACCGTCCAGTTTATCATCCTCGTCTTCAGTGTACCGTGGAGCGGGGTGGAGAGCCTCACCTTCCCGCAGCATTACACGTGAGTAGCGGGACAAAACCCACAGGGAAAAAAAATCAGTAGGCTTTAATTCCACTCCTCTTTTGGCGGGGGTTTTAACACACTGACTTCACTCCAGCCGTTAATTTCCGCGGATTGATACCTGAATAAACCCCCAAAATTGTACATATAATGCTCTAGAGAGACTAGAAGAAAAAAAAAACTGTTGGTTTTGTACCAAACTACATACTTAAAAATAGTGGCCTACAACATACAGCACATTCACATCACATGCTTATCACATATCAGCGCATCATGTACTCGTCACATACCCATCACATGTACTCATCACATCATGTACTCGTCACATACCCATCACATGTACTCATCACATCATGTACTCATCACATCATGTACTCATCACATACTCATTATACCACATCATATCACATACTCATCACATAACATACTCATAAAATCATGTACGTACTCATCACATCATGTACTCATCACATACTTATTACAACATGTATTCATCACATACGCATTACATCATGCACTCATCACATACTTATTACAACATTTACTCATCACATACTCATTACATCACATATCACGTACTCATCACATAACATACTCATAAAATCATGTGCATACTCATCCCATATGCATCATGTCATGTACTCATCACATAACATACTCACCACACCATGTACTCATCACATACTTATTACAACATGTACTCATCACATACTCATTACATCACATATCACGTACTCATCACATAACATATTCATTAAATCATGTGCGTACTCATCACACCATGTACTCATCACATATCATACTCATCACATCATGTACTCATCACATGCTTATTACAACATATACTCATCACATACTCATTACATCACATATCACAGACTTATCACATAACACACTCGTAAAATTATGTACATACTCATCACACCATATACTCATCACATACTTATTACAACATGTACTCATCACATAGTCATTACATCACATATCACATACTCATCACACAACACTCATGAAATAATGTACGTACTCATCACATACTCATCACATCATGTATTCATCACATGACATACTCATCACATCATGTACTCATCACATACTTATTACAACATGTACTCATCACATACTCATTACATCACATATCACATACTCATATCGTAACACACTCATAAAATCATGTACTCATCACATCATGTACTCATCACATACTCATCACATACTCATCACATTATGTAATCGTCATATTACATACTCGATACACCATGCATTCATGACCCATGTGAATTTTCTTTCCCTTATATAGATATATAAATATAAAAAATAGGAATTTTTAATAGAGAAAAAATATCATGGGATACCGTCTCATTTTATGATCACAATTCAATTTAAATGAAGGAAAAATCATCAATCGTTCCAAATATATTACTCATGGAGTTTATATTTGAAGGAGGGGTTTGTCAGGAATGTTCTAAAAGTGAAAAGAGTGTCAGACAGAGTGATGAGTCTCAAGTTAGAAATTGAAGGTGTGATGTTCAATGTTGTTAGTGCTTATGCCCCACAGGCAGGATGTGAGCTAGAAGAGAAGGAGAGATTCTGGAGTGAGTTAGATGAAGTGATGCAGAGTACTCCAGAGGTGAAATAATGGTAATTGGTGCAGACTTCAATGGACATGTCGGTGCAGGCAACAGAGGGGACGAGGAAGTGATGGGCAGGTTTGATATCCAGGACAGGAACACAGAAGGACAGATGTTGGTAGATTTTGCAAAAAGGATGGAAATGGCTGTGGTGAATACTTTCTTCCAGAAGAGACAGGATCATAGGGTGACTTATTAAAGCGGCGGTAGGAGCACACAGGTAGACCACATCTTGTGTAGGCGATGTAATTTGAAGGAAGTCAGTGACTGCAAAGTAGTAATGGGTGAAAGTGTTGCCAAACAGCATAGAATGGTGGTGTGCAGGATGATGCTGATGGTAAGAAAGGTGAAGAAGGCAAAGGCAGAGCAGAAGACAAAGTGGTGGAAGCTGAAAAAGGAAGAGTGTCATGTTGTCTTCAAGGAGGAGTTGAAACAGGTTTTGGGTGGTCAGGAAGTGCTTCCAGATGACTGGACAACTGCAGCTAATGTGATCAGGGAGATAGGTAGGAGAGTACTTGGTGTGTCCTCTGGAAGGACAGTAGATAAGGAGACTTGGTGGTGGAATGAGGAAGTGCAGGAGTGTGTACAAAAGAAGAGGTTAGCTAAGAAGAAATGGGACATTGAGAGGACTGAAGAGAGTAAACAGGAGTACAGGGAGACACAGCATAAGGCGAAGGTAGCGGTGTCAAAGGCCAAACAGAGGGCATATGATGACTTGTATGCTAGGTTGGACAGTAAAGTGGGAGAAAATGATTTATACAGGTTGACACAGCAGAGAAATAGAGATGGGAAGGACGTGCAGCAAGTTAGAGTGATTAACGACAGAGAGGGAAATGTATTGACTGATGACAAAAGTGTGCTGGGACGATGGAAAGAGTACTTTGAAGAGCTGATGAATGAGGAAAATGAGAGAGAGAAAAGAGTAGAAGAGGTGACCATTGAGGACCAGCATGTAGCAAAGATCAGTAAGGGTGAAGTGAGGTGGGCATTGAAGAGGATGAAGAGTGAAAAGGCAGTTGGTCCTGATGACATACCGGTGGAGGTCTGGAAGCGTCTAGGAGAGGAAGCAGTAGATTTCCTGACAAGAAGGTCTTAGAGAGTGAGAGGATGTCCGGAGGAATGGAGGAGAAGTGTGCTTGTGCCCATTTTTAAGAACAAGGGAGATGTGCAGAGTTGTGGCACCTACAGAGGGATAAAGTTGATGAGCCATACAGTAACGTTATGGCAAAGAATAGTGGAAGCTAGACTAAGGGCAGAGGTCAGCATTTGTGAACAACAGTTTGGTTTCATGCCAAGAAAGAGCACCACAGATGCAGTGTTTGCTCTGAGGATGTTAATAGAGAAGTACAGAGAAGGTCAGAAGGAGCTGTATTGTTCCTTTGTAGATCTGGAGAAAGCAAATGATAGAGTTCCGAGAGAGGAACTGCGGTATTGTATAAGGAAGTCTGGAGTGGCAGAGAAGTGTGTTAGAGTGGTGCAGGACATGTATGAGAGATGTAAGACAGTGGTGAGGTGTGCTGTCGGTGGGACAGAAGAGTTCAAGGTGGAGGTGGGACTGCATCAAAGGTCAGCTCTGAGCCCCTTCTTGTTTGCTATGGTGATGGACAGGCTGACAGACAAGGTTAGACAAGAATCTCCATGGACTATGATGTTTGCAGATGACATTGTGATCTGTAGTGAGAGCAGAGAACAAGTGGAGGAAAATCTAGAGAGGTGGAGGTATGTCCTGGAAAGTAGAGGAATGAAGGTTAGCCGCAGTAAAACAGAATACATGTGTGTGAACGACAAGGACCCAAAAGGAACGGTGAGGTTACAGGGAGCAGAGATAAAGAAGGTGGAGGATTTTAAGTACTTAGGCTCAACAATCCAGAGCAATAGAGAGTGTGGAAAAGAGGTGAAGAAGCGTGTGCAGGCGGGTTGGAATGGTTGGAGAAAAGTATCCGGTGTGATGTGTGATAGGAAGGTATCGGCAAGAATGAAAGGAAAAGTGTCCAAGACTGTGATGAGGTCAGCAATGTTGTATGGTTTAGAAACAGTGGCCCTGGGGGAAAGACAGGAGGCAGAGCTGGAGGTAGCAGAGATGAAAATGTTTAGCTTCTCTTTGGGAGTAACGAGGATGGATAGGATCAGGAATGAGTACATCAGAGGGACAGCACATGTAAGAGGTTTTGGAGGCAAAGTCAGAGAGGCTAGATTGAGATGGTGTGGACTTGTACAGAGGAGAGATAGTGAGTATATTGGTAGTAGGACTCTGAACTGAAACCCAGCTTGTGTTGTGAGAAAGGGGTAACAAACTCTGAAAGGTTCCTTCATGTAGGTTCAATGTTACTTAAAAAAACTGTATATGTTCCATGTAAAGCTGGAGCCACTGTTTTTTTGTTCCAGTATCATTGACTTTACCATGTGAAATCAAGCATTAGGAATTTTTGTGTTGGGTGTGTAGTACAGTATTATGTCGTATTAGTACTGTATATATTTACTTTGCACATTATGGCCCCCCTGCCATGGCCTGACCATGTGAGGACTAGAAAAATGGTAAATGTGCTACAGAAGACAATTTTATATTCATCATGTACTCAATGGCTGAAGCTACTGCTTTCAATTCTGATGTTGTATCCCAAATACATATTCCTCCATGTCAGTGACTGGGAACGTGGTGTTTTTATTTATTGCCAATTGTTTATTGTAAAAAAGATAATGTAATGACACAAGCAATATGACAGTCTGAAGTAATGAACTTTGTAAGCAACACTAAGTGTCTACATGATGTTAGAGATAAAAGTGTTTTACTGAATAAAATTAGACTTTTAACAAGAGTGCAATTTCACTAAATCAACTTTCTCAAAGTTGGACCAAGATTGTACCTCACAACTCTGTTTCAGGGCTGCCAACTTGTACAAATTTATCTGTATTCTTACGAAAACGGGATATTATTGTTGTCTTTTTCCACGCGATTCGTTAATTGGCAGCAAGGTAGGTTGATTTCCACAAATCAGCGGCTATCTTACATACACTCTGTGGTAACCAGAGCCAATCATTGAACGGTTGTGGGAAACCAAAATGGTGACGAAAAGAAATCAAGAATTTTTATCGGAATATTTAACAACTTATCCTTTTTTTTTAGAAGCATCACATATAAACAACCTTTTGCACAATGTGCAATGCAAAATTTATCATTGCACATTCTGGCGTTTTTTTACATTAAAATGCATAATATAAAAGGAGGCAGACATAGCCAGCTAGCGCTCGGTTTGCTCACATTATAATGTTATAACTTTTATATATATCTTACTTGTTATTTGTAAATGCTGATATCAAATATCATTCAGGGTCACGCATAATATAATAATAAATATGAAATATATAATAATAATTATGATGTCTTATATTCTAACACCAGTAGAATTATGTCAACTAAACATGTTTTTCTCAAATATGCTGTTGTTTCATTATCCAAAATACGGTAAAATTTGACAAAGATAACCTGGTATATGGAGCTGAATCGCTGATCCTAAAGCTGGGGGTTCGAGTCCCACTCTCCACAAGGTTGTCACAGTCCCCCCAGGGCAGCTAACTGGGTTATCAAAGGCCGGCCATATCTCTCACTGTCTGTGGTGTGAGGCATGTAAAAGAACCATTGCTGACTTTCATAAAGAGAAGGCTGCAAAGCCGTCAGTGTGTTTCTGTCCCTTGCTAAATGGTTGTGTCAGGAAGGGCATCTGACGTAAAAACCTATGCAAATCAAATGTGTGAATCATTCGCTGTGTCGACCCCTGAAAAAAAAAAAGGGAAAAGCCGAAAGGAAATCTCTCAACCTGTATGTCCATATATATAATTTTGTGGAATCCTAATTTGAGTACTAATTTTGTCTATTACAAATACTAATTTTCAGCTCAAAATACTAATTTTTGGTTTATCAACTACAAAATGGCACTTTTCTGGGTTGGCAGCCCTACTGTTTAGTCGGCTATGGACTTGGCCCTCTGCAGCTCTAGTGGTGGGCTTTGAACTTGAAGTAACAAAAGAAGCAACATAAACAAAGAATGTGGAGGATAAGAAACTCTGGATATATCTCATGGCTGTGTTTATTCATTACAGTCACACTTTAAATAAAAACATGCTCAATAAAGAAAATAAAAACCAAAAACAATTTTAATAAAAAAATGTAACTCTAAACAAGACAGTGAAGTGCATTAAAAGAAAAAAAAAATCAAAAAAGATATAGCATACAAAAAAGAACAGAGCTGGAAATGGATTTAATTCTTAGCTTCACCTGGTAGCAGTTTGCTGCAAGTCTATTACTTTGGTATGTGACTTTAGAGATAAAAATGCAACCCAATATTAATATGGTGAGTGGGCACATCACTAACTTTCCTAGCAGAGATGGACATGTAGTAGTTCTCAAAAGGTTTACATACACTGGCAGAATGTGTTGGGATATTTTTCTTAGCATATGAATGATAATTACAATTTTTTTTTATCATGATTAGTGATTGCAAGAAGCCATTTATCAGAACAATTGTCTTCACTCTTTTTAAATCAGTGTCAACAGAAGTTAAAAAAGTCATCCTTGTCAAAATTTACCTTGCTTGGATAATTGTACTTTATTTTCTCAGTTGGTAATGTTGCCCATTATGGAGGATTTGCGACTCGTCTCTGTGCTGTTTAGCATATTGCAATCAGGTCAAGCAAATTTCCTGTCAGTTGTTGCTGAATTTTTTTACTGGTCCGCCTGACCATGGTTTGGTTTCAAAAGAATCCCTCATTTTCCACTTTTTAATTAGAGTCTGAACACTAATGACTGACATTCTCAATTACTTTGATATTCTTTTATATCCTTCCCCTGCTTTATAAAGTTCAGCTAGCTTCTCCTACTGATCCTTTGATAATTCTTTTGCTTTCCCTAAGGCTTGGAAGCCAGTAACATCAGTGCAGCACTGGCTGAAACATGCAGGGGTCTATCAGGAGCCCAGAACTCACTGACTTTTTATACACACACTAATTACATGCAAACAAGTCACAGGTGAGGACTGTTACTTTTACTAGCAGTTTAAAGCCATGTGTGTCAACTTATGTGGATGGTATCAGGCCAAAACTTCCAACCTCAATATCATTTGGGCAATAATGCCCGATAATGCCCAAGAGTCAATCAATTTTTGAGTCGGGAGCAAGCATGAGGGGTCTGCAACTGATATCGTTGACCATATCACCGAGTGTCAGTAGCTGTCACTGAGGAGTCCACGTATTGTGGACATCTGTTCCTTTTTGTTTGAAACCTGTTTACAAATGTTTGATGGTTACACACAATAATCTATGAATTGATGACTGTCTCCAGCTATCTGCAATTATACTGCTGACAGTCTGGACCACTGTGGTTGATCACAGATAGTCGCAGATAGTTGGGGATTTAGTTGCGGACAGTTTCAGATCTAGTTGCCAAACATCATAGATTCTTATGTGAGCGTTATTTAATTTGAGTCATTTAGGACATCACATACACAGTTGTGGTTGGTCTGAGACAGACTGAAACAGTCGCCAAATCAAAAAGAGCAGTCTCCAAAGCATCGCCCAAATCAGTTTGGGCCTTAAAGGGTATAAAAAATTTTCATGAGGGCCATTTGGTTAGATTCAGTTGTCATTAATTAAAAGGATCAAATAGATGTAGGATGGTTTGCCAATATAGGGCTTTATGTTACCACTAACCATGAGTGAAAGAAAAGTTTTTGTATTATCATTCATATTCTTCGACAAATGGATAAAAGAAAATCACAAATTTTTCTTGGGTATGAGTATTTTAAAAACAACTGTTACTTCGGCCAATAGACTGATTCCTGTGTTGTGCTTGTACACTGGCACAGATACATTTACCATCGCTCAACTTAACCTTGTATGTAAATGTGTGTATGTCTCATTGTTTTTATAATAATGCAAAACACCAGCCGTAAAGACAATATGATATCATCAGAGATTTTACTGTGATTTTGTACAGTAGACTTCTCTTATCATTCAGCCTGCCCCCCTTTTTTTTTTCAAAAAGAGGCTTGGCCAACTTTTGATCGAATCCAGACCGAATCGCAAGTCAGTTGGAAGAACTCAGAGTGTCACACACAATTGATTTCAATGACTTTAAACTCAGCAACTTAAATCTGACAGATCTCATGGGCAGCAAATGAAATCTGAGATCATGAAGACGGGAAATACTGGTGAAATGTCAGGGGCAAAAAAAAAAAAAGGCTGAAACAGGTATTCAATACTGCAATTCATAAAATATGACACATCGATATACTGTCCAAAAGTATGGAAGTATGAGTATAGGAAAACATATTAGAGATGTAGCAAACGTGAGAACACCTGAGTGTTCTACGTCTGGGTTGAACGTCTCATTGTTTGTTATAATAAGCATTGCTCTTCTGGAAAGGCTTTCTACTCGACTTTGGAGAACGGCTATGGGGACTAAAGGTGCATGGCTGTGGGGATTTGGGGTTCAAGGCTATGGGGATTTGTGTTCATTCTGCTACAGGAGCATTACTATGGAGGTCAGATGCTGATATGTGTTCATAAAATACTCTTTGTATGAGGCTTGATATCACCGAAGAGAACCTGTAAAAACATCTGGCAAGGCAGTCATGAATTTGAATCCTGACATCCAGCTTATATGATCGTGTGGAAGGAAACAGTCCTGCTAATAAGTGCATCTCCATATCTAAGGGTCACATTATTGATTTGATGCTGTGGATGAAGGATGGTTTGCTGAAGCTGTAAATCCTATGTGTGATTCCTCATGTTCCTGAGCTCAGGACACAAGAACATCTGGACTGTTTTCGCACTCATGCAGGGGGGAGGGGGTGGGAACGTCCAATGAAAGCATGACTTGCTGGAATGAGGAAGTGGCTTTCCAATCAGACTGGCGTTCTGAGAGGATTGGAATGAAAACCTATTTGTGGACAATGTATGGCATTTTTATCTCCTTCTGTCTGCTCCCCTGACTCTGCAGCCTTTTTTCTCTCTTTTCTCTCACTCTCATTCTCTCTTTCTATCTCTCTCTCTCTCGCTCTCTCTTTCTCTCTCTCTCTCTCACTCTCTCTCTCTCTCACTCTCTCTCACTCTCTATTTATCTTTCCTTCTCTATCTATCTCTCCCGCTCTCTCTGAAGTGAATTAGAATAGCCAGAGAAAGCACTACTCATGCTCCTTTAATAAAAAATTTATACTGCTTCACCAGTCAGGACACAGACCCCCCCATCCCCCCAATCAGGGAGAATTTAGGGGAGTGAATACAGGCCATGTGAAGAGTGTGTTAACATATCCATGTCTCAGAGTACAATACACAACCTAGGGTGAAAACATAAAATTACAAATGTAGAAAACAACAAAGGACTTGAAAATCTTCAGCTTTATTCACTAATCCCATTTAGAGGTTAGAAGTTAAAAATTTGAAATGATAAGATCTGATATTTGCTCTCACTGTAGTAGGATTTGTGTGCACAGCTCATCAGCTGCTATATAAAGTAACAGCACAGACGGTTGAATGCTGAGTCGTGTGGGATGAGGATGGATCTAAATGTTTTTAATACTAACAACAGAAACACTGGCTGATTAAGGTGTGAGTAGCCCATGTTTATAGCTGCTGTCACTATGGGAACTAGAGACCTGGATACACTAGATGGACGAGCATACTTTTATCTTGTGAATCGCTGTCATGCTTATATTTGTTAGTGTTCACAAGCTCTCACTGATGCTAAGATGAGCCATAAGAAAATAGAATTTCATTTACAGAATCAAACCGAGATGTGTATCCATGTATTTTGAAATCATATATATATATATATATATATATATATATATATATATATATATATATATATATATATATATATATATATATAAAATCATATATAAAAGCAGGGTACAGGCTGAATAGCTCGCCAGGCCATTGCATAGCCAACAACCTTGCAACTATGCGCACACAAACACACACACACACACACACACACCTAGGGCAATTTGCTTGTTTTTGGACTGTGAGAGGAATCCCACGCAAGCGCAGGGAGAACATGCAAACTCCACACAGAAACACCCTGAACCTGGGAATCAAACCTGGAACCTTCTTGCTTCCTACCATTTTGTGAAAAACTGAATCAGAAGAACGACCTAAGCCCAGTTTAAGATCTTACAACCATCTACTTTCCTGTTTGTTTTTCCTCCTTTTCTTCATCTGTCCTCCAAATGTCCTAATTTACACTTTCTTCTGATTCATGCTAGTGTTGTGCTGATTGTGTAGAATGTGTGTATGTGTGTGTGTGTGTGTGTGTGTGTGTGTGTGTGTGTGTGTGTGTGTGTGTGTGTGTGCGCGCGCGCGCGCACGCGCAGTTTTTCTGTCCTGTTTTGTGGAAATCCTAGAAATTCTGCACTTGTTAATGAAATCTCCCCACTTGTGTTCAAGGCCCACATTCATTCACGGAGGTCACACATTTCATTCCAATGGTTATTACTCCACCTCATATCTGAGTGATGTGTCAGAATTGAGCTGTTTAACTCCTTTTTCATCAATTATCTCTGCTCATAAAGCGACTGCGGAAATCTCATCTCACAGCCCACACGCACGAGATACAGTTACGCTGCAGTGAAACCGAAACAGTGTCTGTTTTCACCAAAGCCGCTTTTGAAAGTGAGATAATTGGGACACGTTAATTCGCGAGAAGTGTCCCACTTTTAATGACATTGACATTACAGTGGAAGGCACAATTGCACAGCTGGGAGATGGAAGATTTCCCACAGCGGCATTTATAACAGCAGTCATTTAATTTTCTACAATTGCTTTAAAAGGGGAAATAATGTGCAAACTGCTGTAAAAATAGCAAATGGTAATTAGCAAGAAATGTCAACTGATTGTACCGCTCCTGCCCACTGGCAATATTATTAATAACATCACAAAATGTGTTTCTTTAAGAAAAGGAAGGGGGTGAGTACTTAAAAATTGTGATATAATAATGATTGGAAACCTTTCTTGCATTTTAAACTCTGTACTGTAAAGCCATCACATCTGGTGTATCTCTAAAAGACTGATATGTCTATCTAATGAGCTGCTAAGCAAGTAAAGAGTCTTGGGAAACTTTATTATCCAGGCTAAAGCACGATATTTAATGGAACTCAAGAAGCTAACTAGGTTGTCATGCTTTTAAGTGCATTAATGCAGCTGGTGAGTGATTGATGTCGCATTAATGGAGAGAAAAATGAACAAAAACCGGATTTTCTTTTTGCTGAATCGCTTTATCCTACTCAGATAGAAGGAAAGGTAATTGACAAAATGATAGATGCAGGGTGCTGTGCACATGCCTATACATTAAGCGACAGAAAATGTTTTCATATATATATAGTCCTGCATCCTCCTGGACATTAATGCTGCTTCCCAAACATTTTAGCTACCATATTTTTCGGACCATAAGGCGCACTTAAAATCCTTTAATCTTTAAAAAAATTGACAGTACATCTTATGTATGAATGAAGCCATCGTACTGATACCGTCAAAACTCAAGTGAAGGAAACTAATTCAGAGATTACTATCATTCCGGTGGATTAACCAAAGAACTCCAAATACTAGATATTGGTGTCAACAGATTGTAAGTTAGAAGGATCTGGGCTTTATGTCCAAATACCGGCATTACAACTATCATAGTCAGGTGACTCGCTGAGGAGAGGAATACGTGAGTGGCTGAGAGTTTACGTCATGAGACTGGAAAACTTTTTCCACCTAATCTCTGTCTCTGCCGACCATCCGTCTTGTTACAAGGATGCGTCTGTGTTTCAGGACGCTTAGCTGGCTTAATGAGAGTCTCACACTCATCACTGGGATAAAGCACTGCTACAGGTCTCCTCCTGAGACCTCGGATTAACCTTCTTGAATTTACAGTTACACTGATACAGATCCTTAAGAGTAATGACCTCCGTTCTGTAATGAACACAATACTCACGCTGTGATTAAGCACCGCCATGTTTGCTACTGTGATGACGCCATCACTTTAAGGGGGCGTGGCTGAGAGAAGTTTACATCACAACCCCGGAAGACTTTTTCCACCTAATCTCCATCTCTATTGATCTGCGACTCCATTCGCGTGAGGGAATAATTAGATAATAAAATATTATAATATAATAAAATAATCAAAAATAATAGAGGGATCCGGGCTTTATGTCCAATGGGCGCTACTGCTAAACTCAGACACTGAAGATAAAGAATTTGATGGATTTGTGGAAAAGGAATGAACTGAAAAAGTGAGTTTATTGTTTTAAATTGTTACAACTGAACAATGTTGAGAGTTGCTGTGAATGAGTTGAATCAAGTTTGACTTACCTAACTTTTGTTTTGCTTAATGCATCTTATAGTCCGGTGTGGTTTATGGCCCGGAGTGTGCGGCGCATAATCCACATATGCAGACACTGTGGCTTAACCTACTATTTAATTTTATATTATTCATGTTGTAGATATTTTTCTTGTGTCATTTTGTAGGAAACAAAAACAAACTGGTTTTGTAACTTTAATAACAACAATAATGGCACATTTGGTTTATTGCCAAACTGGAAGGAGAAAGCATTGTATTTATGTTAATTATAGACAAGTAGATAAATAATGATTTGTTTGTTTTTATTAACACACTGTAGAACTTATCAACCGTCATCAGTAAATGTTTCGCTGATATAAAATTCTCTCTAATAAAAGTCTCTCAGTCCTTATTAATATGAGCACAAAGCAGTGATATTTTACTGGTACAGTAGGCCCTCGTTTGTTTGGTTTGGTTCCGGCCCCTCCCGCGAATGAAGATAATCCGTGAGTTCTGTACCCGGAAGTAAAACCCCATGTATCATATTACATGCACGAATGATCAACCGGAAGTAAAATACTATGTATCTATTACATGTGCTAAAATATGCTTCTTAAACACATTCTATAGACAGTCTTACTCATTAATACAGTATTAGTGTAGTAAAATTTAGTAATGATTAAGAAAAACTTAAATTTTTACTGTGATATTTATTGATAATAAAATATACACATTATACAGCATATATATATATATATATATATATATATATATATATATATATATATATATATATATATAAGGGGCAGTGGTGGTCTAGTGGTATAGGGCGCTGGATCGCTGATCCAAAGGTTGGGGGTTCGAGTCCCACTCTCCACATGGTTGTCACTGTCCTTCCCAGGGCAGCTAACTGGGTTATCAAAGGCCGGCCATGTCTCTCACTGTCTATGGTGTGAGGCATGTAAAAGAACCATTGCTGACAATGCAATTTCTGCAAAGCCGTCGGCGTGTTTCCGCCCTGCGATGGCCTGGCAAGCTGTCCAGGGTGTACTCTACCCTTGCCCAGTGTTGGCTGGGATGGGGACCAGCCTCCCCGCGACCCTAATTGGGATTCAGCGGTTACAGAAAATGAACTGATTAAATGATATAAATATATATATATATATATATATATATATACATAAAAGAACGTCTTTAAATGCATTCTCCTTGAACCATAAAGCACTGTAGTTTTCAAAAATGCCCACTAAAGGACGGTATTGCATTATTTGTGAGGCATGACATGACTGCATTCAGGTATGAACTGCATTCAGTCCAAGCAGCTCAGCCACGCCCCTCAGCTGGAGCGGGTAGAAAACAGAGTTTTAGAGTGAGAGTTAGAGAGCGTTACAAACCAAAGAAGCGGTGACGTGATAAGAGTTAATCCTCTGGCGCAGAGGTGAGCGTGCTTTTGTTTATTGAGAGTAGATGAGAATAGTGAATTCAAGTGTGAGCTACTAAGCAGCTCAGCCACACCCCTCAGCCGAAGCGGAGAGAAAACAGTTAGAGGCACAGCCGCCAAAATCACAGTCCCCCAAAAACACAGACTATTAAAAAAAAGGACATAAAAGAACAAGAAATGTAACAAATTGGATCAACTAAACAAAATGAAAAACATGCTGCACCACAATAAATAAAATCACACACACAAACATTCTAAACATTAACTTAAGTACTGTACTGGAATAATAATTGAAAAAGACTTTAATAGTGGAGTGTTTTACAACAGTTCAGATTATTATTCCTCTTCAGGCACTTCAGAGGAAATTGTCATTTCTTCCGGAGAAAGTCTTATTTCTTCAGAAGAGACATCCAACGTCATTACCTTTTTCTGGCGCTTATCTGACGTTTGAGTGGCATCATAGAGATTAACTGGTAATTAAAACACACTAAAAAAAGGCTCATTGAGAACTTTTGCCCGATTGAAGAAAAAAGGGTGTTACATCATCTCAACCAATCAGCAGGAAGGAGGACAGCCATTGGCTGAATTTGAATGATGTGACAGTTGTTCGACAGTCCGTGATTATGCAAACCGTGAGTGCAAAACTGCGAATAGTCAAGGACCTACTGTACGTCATTTGTTCGGGGTCATTTCTTGATATCTGCTACTTTTTGGAAATAAAGTAGATGGTCACACACAAAAAACCTGATTCAGATATAGTTTTCTGCTTCACATATAAATTTGTAACACAGTTAAACAGGATCTGATTCATTCCCAAAGCTCATGCATGAAGCTAATGGACTGTGGAATATTCTTATGTCACAGACATAATTAATTAAATCAGTAGACGAGCGCAAGGGGTCGGAGAGATGCTGGGTAATCTGTAGGAAACTTCATTTAACTCAATGAGGCAGTTATGCTCTACAGGAAAATTCACACTTAAGGGAATAAGTGCTGAATAACATGCACACAAACACACACACACACACACATACACACACACACACACACACACACACACACACACACACACACACACACACACACACACACACACACACACACACACACACACACACACACACCAGGCTCATTGTGGTAAACTATTCACAAAAAGTTATTTTTTAGAGTGACATAAACAGAGAGCAATCAAAGTAATAATTGGTTACATTCAAAAAAACAACAACAACCAGAAACAGCATAATTTAGGTAAATTATTATATGGCTCCCCAGTGCAACTAACTGGGTTATCAAAGGCCGGCCATGTCTCTCTCTGTCTATGGTGTGAGGCTCCAAAAGAAACATTGCTGATTTTCGTAGAGAGCAGGATGCATAGCCGTTAGCGTGTTTCTGCCAAACATTGGCCTGGTGAGCTGTTCAGGGTGTATTCTGCCCTCATCTAGAGTCGGCTGAGAGGGGTTCCAGGATTAACTGGTTCAGAAAATGATTGAATTAATGAATTATTACATGGCAACGACTGCATGCGCAGTCTGATTGGATGATGCTGGGGAAATGAATCGCTTATATTAAGGATCTGACTAGCAAGTAAGCTGTTGGCTCTTTGCACTGTGTACTGTGTACTATGATCTTTAGCAGCTTCCGGAGGAGCATTAAGCATTATATTATCCAAAACGACAATGAGCGTACAAACCCCCGCAAAGTACTCGATGTTCGTCGGAAAGCCGATAGCTTCCAAAGCCCTTCTTAGTCACATATGAAAAGCTTTGTTCATACTCCGACAAGTCACACCACCTGGAGTGAGTTAAAAAGGTCAATTACTTATTAACCTTGTTTGCTCAGTTCATAAAGAGAAATCTTTGACCTTGGTCTTCATCTTCAGCTCATTCTGTGCTACACACCTCCGATTGAAATTTTTCTGTATAGACCTCTCGCTCAATTAATGAATGCTTTATGTTCGCTTTTCATCTCAAACTGTTATTTAAACTAGTCATACATCTGGTGCAATGACAACTACTGTTGTTATGAGAAATGTATATAAACTAATGAATCGACTGTATCAAGTACAATTATATATCTAGCTCATCATGTACTCAGTACAGACTGGGGAGACTCGGTTTGATGTATATATTGTTTTATCTTTGCATTTTGTTTTGTGCAACAGAGGTTCATAGCAAATAAACCTCATATGACAAGGCATAAAACCCTATGCCAAATCAAACATGCGATGATTCGCTGTGGCAACCCCTGAGAAAAAGGGAACAGCCGAAAGGAAAAGAAGAAGAAGATGACAAGGCCCTGATATTCATATTAGCTTGAAATTTGTTAGCTATGTCAATGTTCATGCATATAAATGACATTCACGCCATATAATTTGTTCTTGCTCAGTCATTAGTTTATGATTATGCAGAATTTTTGTCCTGTTATCAATAAGGTTGGCCATGCAGGGTTTCTGGTTTAACTGTTTTGCTTTAAAGTTTTGGACTGTGAGAGGAAACTGGAGTATCTGAAAGAAACCCCACAAGGATGGGGAGAACTTGCAAACGCCACTCAGAAACGGCTGAGCGGGGAATCGAACCCAAGTCCTTTTACTGTGAGCCGGATGTGATAACCACCACGAAACCGTGCCGCTTTATCGAAATCATATACCATATTCGATGTAATAATGCCCTGCTCCAATAAGCGGCCCCCAGCGTTTTTTTATCTTACGTGTAATAACCGCCCATGTTTACTGGAAGCACAATTGTCGATCAAACTTACCAATTTTATTCGATCAGTCTCTGTAACTGTAAAATGAGGCATTCACTGCCTGTAAAAGTGAGTTTACTCGGTATTTCAAGACCCCCTGCCACCCCCTGAATGTTTATAATACACACAGTAACAACACATTTGATTGTTCCGCAGTACTTTAAAAAACAGGAAAATATTTATTATTATTTTATATAATACCGGCAAACCATTAGAAACTGTTAAAGCAAAACTATGGGATGCTCTGAATGAATGAAGCGAGGAGCCAGATATGGACCTATCAGAAAGTGGTGACGAGGATTTTTCACCAGATTCTCCTGCTCAATAACTTCATATATTTAAATACGTTCATGGCCATGTGCTTTTGTTTATGTTCGTGTTGATTGGTTCAACTTACCATGTGCTAAAGTTGACATCCCTGTTAATTGGTTCAACATGCTAAAGTTGACATTCATGTTGATTGGCTCATTTTACTTGGGAAAATGTTTAAAGGAAATGTATAAAGGAAATGTTTACATGAAAAGCACCAGGAGGGAAAAGTAAGGGAAGAAAAAGTCTTTTTTTTTTTTTTTTAATTATGCTGTTTTCTGTTTATTTTCAGCTTTCATGTAAGTAGTTTGGTCGATACCACAAAATGAACAACACAAATACCAGTAAAACTCTTTTATTGTTCTGTTATTATTCATGTTTTCCATTTTGATGGTAATAAGCACTTACCGTTCCACTCCTCTGGTAGCATTTTAATAAGCGCCCACCTACTCCAATTTTTTAAGCGGCCTGGGCACTTATCACGTCGGATACGGTATGTCAAATTCATAGTGCAATAAAACTGGAGATACTATTATACAAATTTTTATTCAAATTCCAGCTCTAGTTCAATCACAAATGGATTCTGCTATCATAATTGTAATATTACACACACACACACACACACACACACACACACACACACACACACACACACACACACACACTCAATAGATAGAATGCAGACCAGCGCACAATGCTGTCTGGTTCTCATTCAGGGACAATTCAGCACAGCTGATCTATGTGTCAAAAACCATGGGATGCTCTCTCTCTCTCTCTCTCTCTCTCTCTCTCTCTCTCTCTCTCTCTCTCTCTCTCTGTTACTACCCTTACCCACTGTCCACAGGATATCCAGGTTCAGTGTTTCTTATACTGTAGATTCTTCATGTCTCTGGATGGAGTAGTGCTCCTTTAAATGATATTCCCTCAGCAGGTGTTTGATTTGATTGAGTTCTGATGACTGTGATGACCATATGGAGGCCAGATGTTACTTTATTTCTTGTTCCTACCGAAATATATTCCAGTTGAGTAGTGTTTGTGAATGAGGTTCCTGCATCTGGCAAATCTTGAAAAGTCTTTGAAATCCTTCTAGTAACTTCTTTGAAACCTTTTCTTAATTTTCAGTGTTTGAAAGTTCCACTTTCCTCTAAACAACAAGAAAAACTTACTCATAATATTTGGACATTACTAGGTTTGAAAACATCTGGAAAACTTATGTCGTTCCACTTATTTATATTTTCAGTAGTTCTTCTGACAGTCATTGTCATGTTTCTCATGCATCTGTATCGGGTTTCAAATCATGATTTCGGGTCCATGTTGCACTAATTTATACATAGGGCAGTGGTGGCTGATCCTAGGGTTGGGGGTTTGAGTTCCACTCTCCACAAGATTGTCACTGTCCCCCCAGTGCAGCTAACTGGGTTATCAAAGGCCAGCCATGTCTCTCACTGTCTATGGTGAGAGGTTCATGTAAAAGAACCGTTGCTGGCTTTCGTAAAGAGTAAGCTGCAAAGCCGTCAGCGTGTCTGTCCCTTGCTAAAGGGTTGTGTCAGGATGGGCATCCAACGTAAAAACCTATGCCAAATCAAACGTGCGAATCAGATGATTCGCTGTGGCGACCCCTGAAAAAGGGAAAAAACTGAAAAGAGAAAAAGAAGAAGAAAAAGAAGAAGAAGAAGCTGCACAAATTTATACTTGTGCTCTGATGCATGCTGCGTGTGATCATGCTGTTACATAAACTCATAGCAGTTCCGCTAGTCGATGTGTCATTGATTTGTGTAACTGCTCCCTGTCTGTAAGATGTAAAACCAGCTGACACAACCAGTCGTTTACACCAGGGGTCCCCAACCTTTTTATCACCGTGGACTGGTCAATGTTTGACAATTTTACCGTGGACTGTGTGTGTGTGTGTGTGTGTGTGTGTGTGTGTGTGTGTGTGTGTGTGTCATAGATTGTTTATATTGTAAATATAATTTATTTATATAAAATATTATTATTGTTATTATAACAACAACAACAACAACAATAATAATAATAATAATCATAATAATAAGACGAAGAAGAAGAAGAAGCACTCCATGAGTGTTATTTTTCAACAGCTGAAATAAAGTTGGTTGGGAAGTAGAGCTTGAACTTTTCTTAAAACAAAAAACCCCCCACAGGTGATGGTGCACCAGCTTGGAGAATGAAGGCTTAGGCTCAGTCTCACCCAAAATTCCTGCTTATGTTTGAAACATGTCCAACTCGCCTCTGTTCATGTGCCGTCCCCTTGTGGGTTACATTTTAGCACTCAAATGACCGACATGCAACCGCGAGAATCCGATCATTTTTCAAAATATAAGGATTTTTCAAAAATAAAGATCTTTCGGACTCAGATAATAAATAAAACGGAACTAATTAATTATTTCTTCTGCGGACCGGTACCAATTGAGCTGCGGACCAGTACTGGTCAGCGAATTGGTGGTTGGGGACCCCTGGTTTACATTATCAGTGTCTGGTGTAAATGGGCTACTGATTGTAGACTCAATTTTACTGAGTTTTTACTTGTGTGACAGCTGTAGTGCATTTGAGCATTTGAGTTCATAAAACTAACAGTACACTGTGTGTGTGTGTGTGTGGGGGGGGGGGTGGAGGGAGAAGTTGGGGCGTGTCAGTTACATTTACATTTATGGCAGTTGGAGGACAGCCTTATCCGAAGCAGCTTACATTTATCTATTTCAAGCAAAAATGCAACTGAGGTTTAAGGGTCTTGCTTAAGGGCCCAACAGGGGCAACATGGTTGTACTAGTGATTGAAAAATCAACATTTGGACAAGGAAGCCAGTGTGATGCCGGGAGCATTTCAGGCCCAAAGATGCAGGAGACCAAGTACGATGATACAATGACTTTTATTGAGCACAGAGCGGGCACTGGAGTACAGGAATTAGTGATCACCGTAAAGGTGAGGAGAGACACAAAAACTAAAATCACTAAGAGAAATATCGAAGCGGGAACTGGTCGAGCACGGAGGTGGGAACCAGGAGCCAGAGAGATTACGGGGAGACAGGCTCACATGGAGGGAACAATCTTCTAGCGTTGGGGGGGCACCGCTTATCTTTATAGCCCGTTGATGGCTGAGTGGAATCAGGTGTGCTCTTCGGATTCCGCCTGTGTGTTACAGCCACGCCCCTCGCCAGCGCCTGCAGTGCATAGGGAGAGAGAAGGAGATTTAAAAGCCGCCAACTGACACAGACCATAACAGCCAGACCCTTGACCTCTGATAGTACTGCGTCTTTGTCTGTTATATTAGTATGTAATTTTCAGAGTCTTTCACTGAGATTCATCCTTCTCAGTTTAATACTCTATAGAAGTTGAGGCTGGGAATGTCAGCACATAACGAATGATCTGTCAAAAACCCCACTGGAGAGCCAAGGTTTATTAATTCTCAAGGTGAACATGTGAGCAGTAAATGATTTGTCAGGTAACTGATGAAGAACTGCAGTTCTGTGGCATGCAGCTGTGTATAGCTTTTGCTACTGCTTTATTTATGAAAGGCCCTAAAGCATCATTTTGTTTTGCTTTTTTAGCTCCCACAGTAGCGCAGAAGCAGTTTAGGATATTTGCTGATGGAGATTGAAGGGACATCAGGTTGACTGAATGCGAGTTTATGGAGATGGTTTTGCTGAGCGCGTTTGTGACATCAGAATTCAAACCAATGTGTTCATATATCCGTGCGAACTGTAAGCTTTAATGTACAGTATTCTGCCATAAGTATTAGGAAAAACAACATGGCGTCAGCAGTATGACGATTTGCATCGGTAAATTCAAGAAATAAAAGCAATTTGCAGGTAAGGTAAAACGACAAAAACTCACCTTAATACTTGGTAATATGGCCCTTAGAAGTAATTACACGCATTATTCTCCTTGGAATACTCCTGTAAAGCCCACGGATGTAATCAACTGACATATTCTCTCACACGTGTCTGATTTCACGCTCAAGGTCCCCAACATTGGAAATGTTATTTGAGGTTTTCTGAAGTTCTTTTTTTAATTTCCACCACACATTCTCAATGATATTCAGATCGGGACTTTGTGCAGGCCAGTTCATAGTTTTTAAGTTATTGTCCCTGCGAAAATCTTGAACCAGACGGGCCCTTTGCACAGGCGCATTGTCATCTTGAAATATATAGTCATTATTTGGGAAATGACGCACTATGACAGGCCAAATATTGTCTTCAACAATGTCTATGTACTTCTGGGAGTTGATATTTCCTTCAACAACAGTAAGTGTCACCACACCATTGTAAGTAACGCACCCCTAAATCATAAGTCCGAACTTCCGGTGTGATGGCAGACATATACAATCTCCGACCCATTCTTCGCCAACTTGTCTCCAAACTCTAACTCGGGTGTCAAGGCCCACAATCACTTTACATTCATCACTAAAAATCACATGATTCCAGTAGTTGTCAACTGATTTCAACCTGTTCCCTTGACACCAAGCAACACGATTTTTCCTCTTCACCTCACGGATTCTGATATTTTTCCTCACAGACTGTTGATGAAATCCCAGAGAATGTAATTTTCTCTCAACAGTCCTCTAAGAGAAAGTTCTGTCTCTGTTGTTGTTCAAAATGTTGGTTATCTCTGATAATGATTGACGACGATGCTCATGGACACACTTAGAAAGTCGTCTGGTGTTATGAGCCTTGAACAAACGAGGCCGTCCACTTCTTGGCTTGTTTTCCGAATTTCCCCGCTCAAAATATCTATCTAAGAAACTATAAACGGTGCTAGAAGGTAATCTGACAATTCTCACTATTTCAGACCGTTTAACCTCACCTTCAAATAGTTTGATTATCCCTTCTTTGTCGCACCGTGATAATTCTTTCGATCTCCAACCCATGTTGTTTACGGTCTAAATTTAGCAGAAGCACACGACCGATTACGTCACGCATTTTGCCACGTGATCGTCATGTGATCAGTTGGACGCTGTCAAATTTTCAAGTTGATCTATCGCGTATCAAATGTACTGCGCACAAAATCATAGCGGTTTGATTGAACTGCATTTTTCCGTTAAACGTTTTTCCGAATACTTATGGCAGAATATATATATATATATATATAGACATGCATGCATGTTCAATTTTAATATAAATGTGAATTTTTACTGTTGTAGTATGCGAATCATTTCGAACAATGAGTGCGCTGCTGAAAATCTAGATTGCCTGTGTGAATGCACTGTAGATCAGGTGTGTTCGTGTGAGTGCGCTGCTGTAAGTCAGTGTATTTGTGTAACTGTGCTGCTGTTGTTTGGGTGCGTGTGTATGAGTGTGCTGCTGTTGACTAGGTGTGTATGTATGAATGTGTTGCTGTAGTTTGGGTGTGTGTATGAGTGTGATGCTGTAGTTTGGATTCTTGTGTATGAGTGTGCTGCTGTTGATTAGGTACATGTGTATGAATGTGCTGCTGCAGTTTGGGTGCGTGTGTATGAGTGTATTGCTGTAGTTTGGGTTTGTGTGTATGAGTGTGTTGCTGTAGATTATTTGTGTGTGTCTGAGTGTGTTGCTGTAGTTTGGGTTCTTGTGTATGAGTGTGCTGCTGTTGATTAGGTACGTGTGTATGAATGTGCTGCTGTTGATTAGGTACGTGTGCATGAATGTGTTGCTGTAGTTTGGATGCGTGTGTATGAGTGTGTTGCTGTAGATTAGATGCATGTGTCTGAGTGTGCTGCTGTATTTTGGATACATGTGTATGAGTGTGTTGCTGTTAATCGAGTTTGTTTTTGAGAGCGTGCTGCTGTAAATCATCGTTTGCAATCGTGTGAATGTGCTGCTGTAGAATAGAGGTGTTCCTACAAGCGTGTTGCCTGTAGATTTGCCTATCCGTAATGGACATAAAAACAGTATTTTGATCACAAAATTGCAGCAGAAAAGCACAAAATGGTCTTTTCTTTGCCTACTGTCACCGTCTTATTCTCATTGTCTCAGAATTAATGTGCTGGTTGTACATTTTATGATTTCCATTAATCAGAGGTTATTTATTTGTAGAATTACACCAATCAGTGGTCTGTAGTCAGACTCTTTGTTACCTCTGCTGAGGAGGTTATGGTGAAGGTCATCAACCCTGGATTGTGAGCAGAATTACACAAAGATTTGTTTGTGGATTTTCAGGAAATTCCTCTCAGAGGTGCAGTTTTGGACAAGAAAACCTTCATTGGATTCTGAACATTTTTGAAGGATAAATCCTTTAAATGTTCAGGTATTGAATTGTACTGATTGGATCAGTGTGCATCTTTAGGTCCCACAAATGTCTTTTAAGCGATAACACTTATCACTCCACAAACATGGTGTTAAAAATGTGGTGTTTTCATGAATGCTTTCAACCAGACCTCCACCTCACTTCCTGTCTGCATCTCTGCAGGATGATACACTGGGCTCGACGGATAGAGCAGGAGATCGACCGAGTCCTGCAGCATATCAGTGGAGCTCAGCAACTTAAAGGGGTAAGTGTATGTGTGTGTGTGTGTGTGTGTGTGTGTGTGTGTGTGTGTGTGTGTGTGTGTGTGCGCTTGCACACCTGTCAACTGCGTTGTGTCCTCTGTTGAGCAGTTCAGTAAAAAAACTTGGCCTTTTCAGACTTTCTGCCAAATATTTTGTGGCTGTTGAATGTACAGTGGGCTGAAATGTCATTAAGGTGGGTCATTGGCAGGAAGAGCTCATTAAATAAAAAACCCATCTCTATTATAAGCCTTGATAATCGTCATGTTCACATAACTCATTGACTACCGTTCATCGTTTTTACAAAACATGACCCATCACAGCAAATTGGATATTAAGTTCGGAATGAGCAGGGCAGTGGTGGCCTAATTAGGGTCGCGGGGATTACCAGGCCATCACAGGGCAGAAACATGTTAATGGCTATGCAGCCTACTCTTGAAGAAAGTCAGTAATGGTTCTTTTACATGCCTCTCACCATAGACAGTGAGAGACATGGCCAGCCTTTGATAACCCAGTTTGCTGCAGTGGGGGGACAGCAGTGACAACCCATAGATAGTGGACTTGAACTCCTGACCTTGGGATCAGTAATCCATTGGGCCACCACTGCCCCAAATATAATTCCTGTGAATTCTTATTTAAGAGGCATATGTAATATTTCTTACTAAACAACGGTCCTTTGATTTAAGAGGCCTTCACAGTATAATGAATTGAATAAATTAAGATGGACAAAGGGGCAGTGGTAGCCTGGGGGTAAAAGGCGCTGGATCGCTGATCTTAAGGTTGGGGGTTCGAGTCCCACACTACACAAGGTGTCCCCCCAGTGCAGCTAACTGGGTTATCAAAGTCTGGCCATGTCTCTCACTGTCTATGGTGAGAGGTTCATGTAAAATAACCATTGCTGACTTTAGTAAAGAGTAGCTGCATAGCCGACAGCATGTTTCTGCCCTTTGCTAAAGGGTTGTGTCAGGATGGGCATCCAATGTAAATGATTTGCTGTGGCGTCTCCTGGAAAAGGGGGAAAAGAAGAAGAAAGAGGCAGTGGTGGCATGATGGTAAGATGCTGGCCTACTGAGCTGAAGTTTGGGGTTCAAGCCCCACTGTCACAGGATTGTCACTGCTGTCCCTACAGTGCAGCTAACTGGGTTATCAAAGGTTGGCCATGTCTCTTACTCTCTGTGATGAGAGGCATGGATAAAACATTGCTGACTTTCGTAAAGAGTAGGCCACTAAGCTGCCATCAGCAGTGTCTGTAACGGGTCGGAATTTCCGACTTTTGTTGGATTTCAGCAAAATTGTCGGATAAAGTTGTGTTTTTATGTTATTTTATGCCGTTTTGCGGATTTCCGTCAGATTAAAAAAAATAATAATAATGTCACCCAGAACCATGCTCGTTTGACATGTTTTGTATGTAAGTAACCGTGCTTACTCCCCCAGGCTCGTACGCTTGCATGCATTCATACACGGTTTTCAGTGGGAGGCTTGGTAACTGTTGGAATGGCTCAATGAATTCTCGTTATGTTCTCTCATAAGACGTCAATTTACGTTATTTCGTGCCATATTGAAAAAAAGCAAAAGCTGAAGGAAGTTACAAAAGAACTCGCGCAGGGGTCGGGAACCTATGGCTCGCGAGCTAGATGTGGCTCTTTTGATGACTGTATCTGGCCTTTCTTAACAGAATAATGAATACATAATTTCACTGTAATTTAAATAAAAATACAAAAAAGCCATCAAATAAAACAAAAACAAATTAATAAATCTCACGCATTTAAATCTATACATTTATTTTCAATGCCACATGTCACTGGGGCGCGCAGTGGAGAGCCAATCCTTTCTGTACGCCAGTATGCGGGTGGGTCCGATACCTTGAAAGTCTAATTTTATTGGATTATAACAACAGCCACAGACTGCGCGTGCTGTTTTTGAGGAAAGAGGTAAATTTCCTTGTGTTTGATCAGCTCATTTGCACGAAGCCAAGCACAGTTGGCAAGCAAACACAAATGGACGGACATAGAAAAACTTCAACCTGAAGACCAGCTGATTGCCAAAACTTGGGACGTGCTTCCTATCACATAAACACTGCAGCGTGTGAGTCCTGTCATATTGACCATGTTTGGCTCTACATATGCACGCGAGCAGTCCTTCTCACACCTGATAAACATCAAGCTGCGGTCACGTTTAACAGATAGAAGCCTAAATGCCTGCATGAAGCTGAACCTCAGCACGTATCAACCAGACTACAAAGCAATCAGCAAAATCATGCAGCGCCAGAAGTCGCATTAATAATAAGAAGTATTTTTCTTATTAATAAATAACTTCATTATGACAATGTCATTTAAAATAAGTTCAGAGTCCTATTATACTCTCAAATTGTTGGTCTTCTTTTTCAATGTAGTTGTATTCAGTATTAATATATTTTTTTCTTTTTTCTTTGTCTCTCTTAGTCAAAAAGGTCCCCGATACCTGAACTCGTGGCAAGTAAAAACCAAAGGAAACCACAAAGTGGCCTTTGGCTGATGGTGAAACTAGGGATGCTAAAAAGCAAAAAACTGCAGAAAAATGAATATTCTCATGGTTACTGCAATAGTTACCAAACAGATTTGGCAATTATATTTTCTTGTTAGAATTTGAGATTATCTTTTTACATATTACATTTGTTATGAAATTATTGCTACTCCTATTGCATGAATGCATTTTCTTGTTTCAGAAGTTTTCACTGACACATACTTGTAAAAAAAAAAAACATTTGGAGGACACACTGTCGTATTTTTGGAAAAGTTGTGAAAATATTATATTTGTGCCAAGAATTGTGAAAATAATGTTGTTAGCTGTTAAGCGATATGTCCAGTAATTTTGTAAAATTGTTTAAAATATTTAACATTCAGATAATTACTTAATTTCAATTTTCTGGTAGATGAATCTCTTAATCTGTTAAATTCCACATACCTGCTGTCTGAATCTTTTATGGATCATTATACTTAGCAGTCAATCACAAATTCTCAAATTCTTTGCCTCAGATACCAAGAGAATGCATCTCAAAGCTCCCATTTCTTGGGGGAGACCCCCCCGTGGTTACCCCCTCACACACTCTCCCCACACTCCACGTGCCTTGGGCGTGTCAGCCCGCGGCACTGCTGTGTGATACTACGGCTTCGCCGTCTTAGTTTGGCACTATATGCCAATGCCAAACGCCTCCAGCCTCTGCCTGAAGTAGGATTTTTTTCTAACACCTGTTACAGACACTGCATCAGTATGTTATTAATTAATTGTTTAACAAATATATGCACTCCATATGATCCCCAAATAAAAACATCACAACACAACACTGCACTGACTGAACATTTTTTTTCCTGTCGTATTGTGAAGTTACAAAAATGCCCTCACAGTTCAGAAAGCTCCATCTCCAAAGCCACAACTTCACCTTTAATAGCAGCATCTCAAGCAGCCTCAGGATCCTGGTCTCCCAGTCCCAGCATTTCACAGAAACGTCTTTCCTCATCTATGCACTGTTTCAACTGCCTCCACATCCTCAACAGTACCAGCATGGAAGCCCAATAAGCCCATGGCCAAAAACAAAGAATTCAAGCTTAGGAATGTAGATGATGAGCAAGAAGTCAGCTAAAATTACCTTGCATAGATTGGACGAATGAGGCTGTACAGTAATGATCCACAGTCTTCGACTGAACAAGATGTTTCCGTAGTGCATGCAGAGCTTTCTTGCTGCACATGAGCTACTCACTGACATACGTCAAAATGTTAGAAAATTCTGACAAATGGCACAACAAACAACACGAGGGAACTTTCTAAAGTGAATAACAACGAAATCAAAACAAAATCAAAGTGAACTCTTGTTTATGGCAGCGAATGCAAAAATAGTCTACACTGGGCCAATTCGTGAAAGTGTTTAGGCAACTTTACACCACACACTGTGGTTCTGGAACACTGGCTCGCGATCTAACACTGCTGGGTTTGGTTCAGTGTGAACTTCTGTAGAATTTTCTTAATAGCAGTGTAGGAGGATCTGTGTGTAAAATTGTCTCTTATTAATCAGAAAGCAAGTAACAGAAAATGTCCTGTGATGGAAGTCAGCAGTGTGATGTTGAATTGCTCATCAAAACATGACTGATGCATATGTAGATGTGTGTGTGCGTGTGTGTGTGTGTGTGTGTGTGTGTGTGTGTGTGTGTGTGTGTGTGTGTGTGTGTGTGTGTGTGTGTGTGTTTGTGTGTACAACAAGGAACATGTGTGAAATTGGATTTTGGGTTATTTAATGTCAGCTTGTGTTGGGGGAAAGTTGGGAGATTGTATGAGTGGTTTAATTGATTTCAACAAGAAAAAAGTATGTCCCTGTGGCTCAGAGGATGTATGCGTTATTATCGTCAGACTGTCGGAGGAAATGGACCTGATCCAATTTACCCATACGTGTCTCTCCTCTGTACTCTTTCTGAAGGGAGAAGCTTTTAGTTGCATGTGTGGGAGATTAAGGTGTTGTAAAATTGGCTCTGCAGCCTCTGCTCTTATTACAGTACGCGTCTAAGGCCTGATTGCATTCAAGCGTATGAGTGTGTCCTGGGAAAAGACGAAAAATAGTATGAAAAGTATAATTCGAGTACCCCTCACTTCAGTCAAGTTTCAGTGCCATGTGTCTCATGAAAACTGGCCATAAAGTTAAATTAATTTCATTCCTCACCTTGATATCAACCGATTTTGCTTTAGATTTTTGGCTGATCTTGACTAAGAGGTGGCTATACCCTGAACAGATAGACCACCAAGCTATTGCAGCAATTTTTTTTTTACCTCCGCCAAGGGGTTATGTTTTCATCAGTGTGGGTTTGTTTGTTTGTCTGTCTGTTTGTTTGTGTCTTCCTGTCTACATTCTATGACAGACCAATCTGACATATTTATGATGGGTAGTCTGAAAACACACCTGATTTTAAAAAGTTGCCTGTGTATTCAAGATTAGAAGCTTTGAAGTCTGAACAAGTTTCATTTAGATCTGATCCAGATCGAGCATTTGGTAGAAATTTAAATTGAGAACTTCAGAAATTTCTGCAAAATTTCATCAGATCAGGACAAAATTTTTGAGGGTATATTTTCATGGCCTTTCATTTATTTATTCATTAATTTTCTGACCACTTAATCTTACTATGGTCACAGAGAGGCTGGAGCCTATCTCAGCCAACTCCAGTTGGAGGCATGGTACACTCAACAGCTTTTAAGTTCATTCCACGTTCAACACACAACTACTCACAGTCCCACCTATGGGCAACTTGGAACCATCAATTAGCCTAATGTCCCTCCTTGAATCGACACCTTATCGTGGTGTAGGGTCCTAATGATCCCAGGAGCTATGTTGTCGGGACATTATGTCCCTGGTAGGGTCAGCTAAGGCCAACAGGTCTGAGGTGAAGGTCCAGATGAAGCACAATTAAAAAGATCCCTATAGATAAAGATAAAAGGACATGGGTCACCAGGCCCCTCTGGAGCTAGACCTGGGGTTTTTGAATGGTTGTGTGAGTCTTGGTCATGCGATGGCCTGGCGAGCTGGCCAGGGTGTACCCCGCCCTCACCTGGAGTCAGCTGAGATGGGTGGCCTTAGGATCTCAAAACCGTTTTTTGCAGATGATGTTGTCCTTTTGGTTTCATCAATCCAGGACCTCAAGCTCTCATTAGAGCAATTTGCAGCTGAGTTCGAAGTGTCCGGGATAAGAATCAGCACTTTTATGTCCGAGGCCATGGTTCTCAGCCGGAAGAGGGTGGAATGCAAATTTCAGGTCTGGAATGCTCCTGCACCAAGTGGAAGAGTTCAAGTATCTTAAGGTCTTGTTCACGAGTGAGGGAAGGATGGAACGGGTAATCAACAGGCGGATCGCTGCAGCTTCTGTTATAAAGCGGAGCTTGTACTGGTCCGTTGTGGTCAAGAAGGAACTGTGCTGCAAGGCATAGCTCTCAATAGAATACATTCCATCCCTCAGCTATGTTCAAAAGCTTTGGGTAGTGACTGAAAGAACAAGATTGCAGATATAAACGGCTGAAATGAGCTTCCTTCCTTGGTGGTGGGGCTTTTCCTTGGAGATAAGGAAGCCATCCGAGGAGGAGCTGGGAGTAGAACCACTGCTCATCTGTGTTTAGAGGAGCTAGTTGATGTAGCTAAGGCATCTGGTTAGAATGCCTCCTAAAAACCTCCCTGATGTGGTGTTTTGGGCATGTCCAGCTGGGAAGTGACCCCAGGGTCGACCTAGAACACGTTGGTGCGAACATGCTTGATGTTCACCTGGAAGAGCTTGAGGAAGTGGTTGGGGAGAGGGACGTCTGGACCTCATTGTTTAGGCTGCCGCCCCTGCGACCCGACCCTGGATTAAGCGGAAGAAGAAGAAGAAAATGATGATGATGATGATGATGATGATGATGATATTGATGAATTAGCCTAATGGTCATGTCTGTCGATAGGGAAAGGAAACTGAAGTACCTAGAAATCCATGCAAGCATGACAATAACATGCAAACTCCACACAGAAATGACCATGCCTGGGATTTCAACCCTGGATCTTTCTTGCTGGAGGTATTAAAGACTACGCCACCATGCTGCCCTATTTTTGTAGTCAGAAAATTAATTCTGACTGATTTCGCAGGTGAAAGAATTAGGGCTGCAACTCACGATCATTTTAATAATCAACAATCAATTATTTTTTTGATTAATCGATTAATTGGAAAGAGCACAAACATTTTTAAATTTCCATTTATATATTCAAAAATAGACCATTTGTTTTCAAATTGCTCGTACATATTTGAGTAACTGAGTGTATATCTAGTCATCTGTTAATTCTGTGAATCTATTTTGTGAATTCTAGTTAATTATAGTTCAGTACATTCATAAAAATAATATATATAAGTTTATTTATATATATATATATATATATATATAGGGATACATAGGGATCCCTCACTACTTTGCGCTTCAATTCATGTGGCTTCAGAACATCGTTTTTTTTTAAATATATGTATTCATCAAATTAAAACATAAGGAAATTAAGGAAGAATTGGGGAAAAAAGTTAAGGAAAATGCTGCAAAAACAAGGCTAATTATGCAAAAAAAAAAAAAACCTAAACAAACACAAAACAAAAAACATCCCAAAACCTCCGATCAAAACTACTTACATTTTTTTGTGAGGTGGGCATCGTAGTGCATGCACGCGCATCTGTATGTATGTATTTAAATTTTATTTACATGTTATGCATTATTGTTTCATGTTTAATTGTTATTATAAGCATTTATAGCAATGAATATGTATTTATTAATATGTACGTCATGTACGACGTATATGTCAGTCAGGTGGGGCTTGGTGGGTTGATCCTACTTTGCGAAATTCGGTAGTTGTGGGGAGATCTCGGTTCCAATTACCCGCAGAAAGTGAGGGCTCCCTGCATGTGTGTGTGTGTGTGTGTGTGTGTGTGTGTGTTTTTATATATATATATATATATATATATATATATATATATATATATATATATATATATATATATATATATAGTTATTATTTATTAATATAGTTTTATACGTGCTATAGCTTATAATTACATGCTGTTTGGTTCTCAAATACAAAGTTAATTTTAGCTAATTTAGTATAAAACTTAAATTTAGTTTTATAAATTAAAATTCATATATTTCAATTTTCATGAAAATTATGTATTCTAAAGAATCAGGAGAGATGTTTTGTTCTACACTATTAGCATTACCAAATTGCGAATCATGAAAGAGGTCTATTGCTTCTATAAATAATACTGTACAGCAATTTCTCAGCACTCAACATGAGTTTGTAATGCTGATGTAAACACTTATTTAATGCTAATAAAGAGAGCATGACAAACAACCTTAACATTTCAAATAATTAAATGAAATGACCATACAACATTTTGTCCCGTGCATTCCGGTAAAGGTTAAACAACCTCGCGAGGAACATGAAAGCTTCCATCTTGACTTGCTGAACCTAATTTAGATTATGTGACGATCAAAACACGCTTGTTTATTACTACTCTTGGTTCAACCTGTGCTGCCCAGGTTATTTCTTAATGTACGGAAATGACAGAATGAGCTGACACATTGCATTGTGAACTTTCATATATACATATATTTTTCCCCTTCAAAACAGAATAAATTTAGGATTCAGTAGTCATTTACCCTGCTGATTGGCCGGCTTCCTCATCAGTAATAATCCCTACATGTTTTTTTTAAGATGCTCCTGCGTCACTGTAGCGCTCTTGTGCTGAGCGATTTCACTTTTACAAAGCCTGCACTCATTTTCGGGGACTATGTAGATTAAAATGCTCCCAAACTTTTGAAGATTTCTGTCGAACACTTTTTTCCATCCCAGTGCCACTGGCAGTCGACTGAGCCATGTTTTGTAATGTTTATGAAGATGAAAAATGCGATTTGCATGTACATAATGCATCCGTTCAACTCCGTACTGAGTTTCACTTGTCTGTAGTGGCTGACTTACGCAATAATCTCGAGACTATTCAGTAACAAGATTTATTACCAACACTTTATTGATTTTATCAATTCGTTGTTGCAGCAATAGAAAGAATGTTAGTCTTGGTGAAGTTGGGTGCGCTACGAGTGCTCTTGTTTGTAATATTGGTTATTAGGAATAATACGCCTTATTAGTATCTGTGACAAACATCCCATATAAGTGAGGTTCTTGTTAAATCTCAGTGTTGAGGCAGTTTGTATTGGCACTGATCGATAGCTAACTTGCTATGTTGAACCGTAACAGTGAGAGAAATATGTTTCTAGCACATTGCAGTCAGAAAGTGTTCACAAAATGAACTGCCTTTGATTTATAGTCCGGTCCTCGGAGTGACCCCTGAGTGTAATCTTTAATTCTCTAAGGAGGCAGCAGATGGCATGGTGGGTCTGTTCCAGCTGGATGACAGTGTCGAAGTATCTCCCTCTGCTTTCAACTCACTCTGCATCACGTGCTCTACTTAAGGATTGGTTTACCAGTGTGGCCTAACGAACTGCTATCAAATGGAAAATGTATTTATGTATTAGTAAGTGATTCTGAGAAAACAAACCACATACATTACTGCGGTGGAGAATTAAAAAGAAATATGAATATTATTAAGTATTTTAGTATTAAAATTAGATGTGTTCAATTGATGTGTGAGAAAGGAATCATCTGTGTGACAGAGATATATTTGTAGATCTGAAGGCACTGGATCTATTTATTTTTTCAGTTCTAGATGCAAATACTATAAATAAACTGGTTATAAAAGATGTGTGTGTGTGTGTGTGTGTGTGTGTGTGTGTGTGTGTGTGTGTGTGTGTGTTAGGTAATGCGTGTGTGTGTGTGTGTGTGTGTGTGTGTGTGTGAGAGACAGAGAGAGAGCGAGAGCGTGAGAGATACAATTGTATGTTTGTAGGAGGCATTTGTGTCTCACCTCACAATAATTCAATTTAGTTGATTATTAATTGACTCAAAATATCAATAATTCTTAATGTGATTTTGTGATTAAGATATGCTACATACACCAGAAATTGTACAGGGTGACTCAATAAACCTCCCATATTTCAAAGGTAACTGAGAAAAGTGTAAGGTAAAATCATTATTTGCATACATGAAACTTCATGTTTGTTGGGGCAACTGATTAGAATGCCTCTAAATCTTTCGTCTGGTCTGAGAACGTCTCGGTGTCAATCCGGAAGAGCTGGAGGAAGTGGCTTGGGAAAGGGATGCTGGACCTCACTTTTGGCTGCTGCTCTCGCGACCCGACCCCAGAACAAGCAAAAGATGATGATGATGATGATGATGATGATGACGACGATGATGATGATCACTCTCAAAAAAACTCACGAGCCAACAGTCCTGTTCAACTCTTCTTCACGCATGTGATAAACAGGAAGTATGGGTACAGTTCAGCTCCCTCCTGGACAATGGGAGGCCAGCGAGGTGGGATGTTGGGAGACAGCCAATGAGAGAGCAACTCGCGCATTATTTGAATTTTTGAATGGCGCGTTTGGCGCTCTTCGAAAGAAGAGGTTGTTTCGTATACAGAGCGTGAAAATTTAGGAAAATGTTTTTCGTAACCTGGATTTTTCATATTCAGAGGTTTTTGTAAGTAGAGGGCCGACTGTACTAAAACAACTGTTCGCCTCAGGTTTGGTGGATGTCGATATTCCATCTCAGTAACAACTTAGAGAAATCCACCTTGACTTCATTGAAAGGTAATTATAACTTATATTATATTAATATAATTATGTTTAATGTAATTAATTATGTTATACTGTATTATTACAATACGTGATCTGATGGAATGCCTATGATGCACTGCTGCATTTATGAAGTCCTAGTTTGTACTGGTCCAGAACTGCAGTGTTGAGGCTTTTCCCATTACAGAGGGCATTGTTAGAAAGAAAAGATGACGTGCAAGTAAAAATCTTGCAGAAGTGTTTCCTGCTCACCTCTCTCACAGCTCAGCAAAGCATCACAGCAAGAACATAACTCATCTCATAGCAGAACTCATGTACAACTGAAATCACAGTACAGAGGTCAGAAGATTGTGAATTTGTAGCTTGTTCGGTGGACATGAATCATGTTCTGCTCAAATTGAATTTGATTGCAAAAGCAGCATTGCATTATGAACTTCACTTCAGATTAGCAGTGCTGCGTACACCATTTGAAGGTTAAAATGAAATGACCTGGATCGCGATTGTTTGGGCTGAAAGATGGGTCAATTTGATATCATACTGAGACCTGGATTAAGGGATTCGACAAATAAGTGAGTGACAGTGAGTGAAAACTGTCGACACCTGGTTCTCTTATTTCCCTTAACACCTCACCCTCACTTTCCTAGATCTCTTACTTGACTCATCCCACTTCAGTCTGCTCTCGCTTTACCTTTCTTCTGTAAATCTTTACCCAGAGCTCTGTTCCCTGTTCTCTTTTCCCAGATCCCTGTTCCCTGTTCTCACATCCTTTTTTCCTGTCCCCTGTTCCATTTCCCCTCTGTTCTTGGTATTAGATATGTACGGATTAAATGGCTGCGATATGTGGAGGAGGAATTCATTTAGAATTTTTGAAAATGAGTCATGTGGTGTATTTATTTATTTTTTCTCTGTTTCAGCTGTACACTGAGAAAAGGAGGCAGTTCACCCTTGTCAGGAACAATCCCAGAGAGATAGTGGAGAAAGTGGCCTCTGACATTGAGAAGCTTCTGTCCAAAAAGAAGAAGGCACTGGAGGTGAGGGAGAGAACGTTAGGTAGTGTTTTAATATTTCTGTTCAGTGTGTGTGTGTGTGTGTGTGTGTGTGTGTGTGTGTGTGTGTGTGTGTGTGTGTGTGTGTATGTGTGTGTGTGTGTGTGTGTGTGTGTGTGTGTGTTTATGTTTGTAATGAATGGATGGAGTTATTGTGTGTTTATGTTTGTGATGGTGAGAGGTTGTTTGTGTGTGGGTGCACATGACTTGCAGAACTGGAAAAATATTTGATTTGTCTGTTTATCTAAGTTTATTTATTTATGTATTTATTTACAGAAACTTGCCGCAGAAGCAGAGAGAGTGCAAACAGCACATAGATGGCAGGATGGTATTAAGGTCTGAAAGTTCCAGATTTTTTATTAAACATTTCCTGTGTAGACTGAAAACACAGAGATTGATTAGACTTTATTTTATCTGTGACATTTCTCTCAGTTACTTTTAATTATTTAAAAATCTATTATGTGAAGCCTCAGGGAGCAGCTCTCTTCACGAATGAGGTCCATGTGATCCTCGTGCCGAAGTTCAGCAGTATAAGTAAAGAATAAAACACTCGGGTGGGCTCCAAATTATACAAAAATTATTCCAAACTATGAAGTAGAATATTTTCCTATAATATTATGATCCAAGTCTTTTGTTCCTTGTACACCACAGCAGTTTCTCAACACTTAAAAGTGTTATGTACTGATTAACACAAAGTGTCCTACTTTTTCCGCATTTACAGTATGATTAATGTATATATATATATATATATATATATATATATATATATACATACACAAAGAAGTCCTGTTCTCACTTATATTATAGCAGCTATAAAGTTATTCTTGGCAGTGGTGGCCTGGTGATATGGTGTTGGATTACTGATTCTAAAGTTGAGGGTTCAAGCCTCACTATCAATGATTGTCACTGCTATCGCCCCAGTGCAGCCAGCTGGGTTATCAAAGACCGACCATGTCTTTCACTGTCTATGGTGAGAGGAATGTTAAAGAAGCATTGCTGATTTTCGTCAAGAGTAGCTGCATAGCCGTCAGCGCGTTTCTGCCCTGCGATGGCCTGACACGCTGTCCAGGTAGTACTCTGCCATCTCCCAGAGTCAGCTGAGATAGGCTCCAGCCTCCCCGTGATCCTAATTAAGATTAAGTGGTTCTGAAAATGAATGAATGGCTGAAGTTATTCCTTCACCAGCCTGTACTTAGTCTCCGTATTGCATTTAATTAGACAAAAAACAAACAAACCAACAAACAAAAATGCAGTTTCTGGCACCATGTCACTGAGAAACCACAAAGACGTGTAAGCTCTTTTGGCATGAATATGTTAGAAAAGTTGACACTAAAGATTTCTTCAATAAAAAGGTATACAGGAAACATACCATGTCACTCCGTATTGTGATTACACTTTCATCCACCATTCAAGTCCCTGTGAATGAGGATATAGGATGCAGTGAAACAAATACATTAATCCTGCATAAACCTGGGATTTGCTGTTGTGCCACTGACAGATCCCCTGACTGTTTATTTCTGCCCCCAATGAACTTTTATTAAAATGCTTCATCATTCAAACAGCAAATCTGTTCTGAACAGCAAGCTGTTTATTAACTGAAACTTAGAGATGGAGAGCGAGAGAGAGAGAGAGAGAGAGAGAGAGAGAAAGAGGGAGAGAGAGAGAGAGAGGGAGAGAGAGAAAGAGGGAGAGAGAGAGAGAGGGAGAGAGAGAGAGAGAGAGAGAGAGATGCTATGAGAGTTGATGTTGGAGGAATTCATGGTGGCTGGGCTGATGTATTATCCTGCAGGTGGTGAAGCTTGGTAGCTTGTTATTCCAGCTGACTTACACCTAGAGCTTAGACCCACACACACACACACACACACACACACACACACACACACACACACACACACACACACACAGAGAGAGAGAGAGAGAGAGAGAGAGAGAGAGAGAGAGAGAGAGAGAGAACACGTTTGTGTTTTAATAGCAACATAAAATCTAATTTAGATCCTGTGTGAAAGTGCATTATTATAAATAGCTTCATTTTTTTTTATCACTGGTATGTTTTTATTTCATTAAGAGATTCACCATGAAGTCTCTAGATAGATGCCTCTATCTTTTTTTGCTATTTGAGTGATGATATCCGAGTTCCCACCAAAAACTTCTCATCCATCCTCAAACAAAATTTGGTTCTGTTCCAATACCAAAAATATTCCAGTTAGCAGCGATTTCAAAGGTTCCTGGAGGTGGCAGCATTGTTTTGGTTGTCACAACAACAACTTGTGCAGCTCAACTTGACCATGAGTAAAAAACAGAATTAATATCATTAATTATTATCATTATCAAACACAGAAAGTGTTCTTTAATATTATTTACTATAGAATTGAATAATATCAGGGTAGAAGTGATAAACTTATCCTGTATTTTTAGGTCTGATAAAGAGAAACTTTTGATATGTTTTTCTCAATTGAAGCTGTTTCTGGTGGAGCGATGGGATTTTTCACTGTGAAGGATAACGCGAGAATAAGCGTGCTTGTCAGGAGCTGATGACGAAAACAAAACTGTTACACATTCAGTATAAACCATGCATGTCTGATCATGTGTGTATTTGTGGATGAAAACATCGGAAAGGATTTAATTATCCGGAGTTCAGAGCCAGGAGAACGACTCGTAAAGTAAATCACTGGGTGTAATTTATTCTCCATTATTCTGTGATTGTGCAGGAGGGGGAGATCGAGTACTACGACTCCAAGGCAGAGATGGATTATGTGAGTGTATTACTGTTTCCATTTGCATGTGTGTGTGTGTGTGTGTGTGTGTGTGTGTGTGTGTGTGTGTGTGAGTCAGTAACTGATATTTGTTTCTCTGACAGGATGGAGAAGAGATGGAGCCTCAAACATCTCTAAAGTTGGACTTTGTTTATGACCCAAATTTTAAAAACAATGTGAACTACTCGTACACAGCTGTACAGATCCCCACCGACATCTACAAAGGAGGTGGTGAACAAAACACTGCAGTGAACTTTACTTCACCAGTCATGTTATTACCTGAAGTTTACTTTAGTGATTGGGTTTGTTTTGTCTGATTTATAAAGGTAGAATTTGAATGGTTTAGTTTCTGTTGTCTTTCTCATCTTACCCTGCAATAAGAATTGCACAGAGGATGATGCTGTGGGAGAACATTTGTCAGAAAGCATGCAGTATTGGATTTAATCCTTATCACAAGGACTTCAGGTGATAGGGAGAGCAATATGAGAGAGAGAGAGAGAGAGAGAGAGAGAGAGAGATAGAGATAGAAAGAGCGAGATGGTGGAAAGCAAACAAACTGATAAAATGTTTTCACATATTTCTTTATTTGTATTTTTGTTAATTTCTCTATCAATATATTTTAAAATCTTTTAAAAATATGTTCATATTCTCTCTCTCTCTCTATACTGTAGCTCCGGTTATTCTAAATGAGCTGAACTGGACTCAGGCATTAGAGAGGGTTTTTATGGAGAACAGTAGAGAAGACCCCTCACTGCTCTGGCAGGCATTTGGCAGTGCCACTGGTGTCACCAGGTATTACCCAGGTATGACCTCTGTCATGAACTCTCACTCTATTGTGTGTGTAGCTATTCCAGACCCTGTCTCCCAGACAGAAGGTGTTTTGATCAGGGATTAATTTATGTTTGGCAGTTGGTCTGCTTTAATGATGCAACAGTGTTCCCTTATCTCTCTGCAGCCACGCCATGGAGAGCACCAGATAAGATCGACCTGTATGATGTGCGACGAAGACCCTGGTTAGCCTCACATTCTATTGGTCACGTTTATGGCAATCATGCAGACACTAGCCAGTCAAAGTGTTTCACTCTCAGTGCATTCAGCTTCACTGCAACTTTCAGCGAGCAGCAGACCGGAAAAGTTATGAATGTCATTAACCTTGATTTTTGTCACGTTCCCTGTCCTCATCCAGTCTCAAGGTTTTAGCAGGATAACTTTCACAATGTCTCAATATGCTCAAAAACATATCAAGGTTGATTCCTTGGTTTATCTGAAATCAGTAGTATTATTTTCGTTCTTTGGAGCAAGTACTCACCTGGTGCCTGCGCAATAGCACTTCCAATGAATCAAATAAACAATTCATTAGTGTGTTGTGTGTACCTCGCCTTCACTCAGTGTTGTCTGAAATAGGCCCCAGCTTCCTCGAGGCAAAGTAGGATTAAGAAGTTTAGCAAATCGGTAAAAGGATAGCACTTCAAATATCCATAAGGCCATTCGTTCTTTTTTTTATAAGATAATAATAATAAGATACAGCTTTATTAATCTCACAATGGAGAAATTTATTGTTACAGGCTCTTGAAATACCGTCAGTAGGGGGTGCAAAATAGCTCAGAAAGGTAAAGTAACAAAAGTAGAAAGTTAATTATAACAGAACAATAAAATATTAAAAAAAATATATGTATAAATAAATAGTATAAAGATAATATACAATCAAAATACTTTGTACACTGGCTGATATACAAGTGTACATGTATCTGAGGGCAGATTATTCCTGGTTTCACGGATTCGCTGAAGGAAAATTTGAAAAAGCCACTTTGGATTTGCCTTCACGCACATTTGTGGCAGCATTCTTGCATGTTCTTGTATGTTTCAATGCCTTCATAAGCAATGCCGCATTTTATATGGTCATTTGTATGGAAAAAGCTGTGTGTATCACTTAAAGTTATTACATACTCACAAACTATGCTGTAAAGATGACCAATACACTTTAAAACAACATCAAGGTTCACATCCACTCTTTGAATAATATTTCAAGGTAAAACTAAGGAGTGTGGTACACAATTTAAGGGGCACTGAACTGAATTTAATTGAAGCAGTTTGGTATATTTTCAGCATTATATTAAGGTAATTTTAAAAGCATATCAAATACATTGTTCTCACTAATAATCAATTCAATTCCGTTTTATTTGTATTCGCTTTTTACAATTGACATTGTCGCAAAGCAGCTTTACGCAGTAAAAGGAAGATGCAAAGTATAAGAGAATTTATTTTTGGTTCCTTTTGTTTGCCTGGAGCAAGTGTTTAAAACACGGTACACCCGCCTTCGCCTTCTCATTCAACTATACACAGACATGAAGGGACAGGAACAGCCAGTTAATTATCATTATTGGTACGAAAATGAACATTCATTCAATATAAAAAATGGATTTATCAGAAGTGGTTAAGCATAAACTTTAGTGCCTCTTCTACTCAAATAACCCAGTCCCCATTCTTACCTGTATTGGTTTATAGCAGGGGTCACCAACATGGTGCCCACGGGCACCAGGTCGCCCACAAGGACAACATGAGTCGCCCATGAGCCTGTTCAGGGGTCGGGAACCTATGGCTCGCAAGCCAGATGTGGCTCTTTTGATGACTGCATCTGGCTCTCAGATAAATCAGGTGGCCTTTGCTAACAGAATAACTAATACATAATTTCGCTGACCTTTAAATAAAAATACAGAAAAAAGCCATCAAATAAAACGAAAACATAAATAAATCTCACGCATTTCAATCTATACATATTTTCAATGCCGCTTGTCACTGTGACACGCAGCGGAGAGCCAATCCTTTCTGTACTCCAGTGTGTAGGTGGGACCGATACCTTGAAAGTCTAATTTTATTGGATTGTATGCAACAGCCTGCATGAGTTGTTTTTGGGTAAAGAGGTAAATTTCCCTCGTTTTGATCAGCTCATGTGCAAGAAGCCAAGCAGAGCTGGCAAGTAAAACACAAATGAACAGACATGAAAAAAACTTCAACCCGTAGACCAGCTGGTTGCCTTGGGACTCGCTTCCTGTCACATAAACACTGCAGTGTGAGTCCTGTCGTATTGACCATGTTTGGTTCCACATGCGCACGCGAGCAGTCCTTCTCACACCTGAAAAGCATGAAGACCAAGCTGTGGTCACGTGTAATAGATGGAAGCCTAAACGCCTGCATGAAGCTGAATTTCAGCACGTATCAACCAGACTGCAAAACCATGCAGCATCAGAAGTCACATTAATAGTAAGAAGCACTTTTCTTATTAATAAATAACTTCGTTATAGCAACGTTGTTTAAAATAAATTCAGAGTCGTATTATACTCTAAAATTGTTGGTCTCAGTATTAAAACATATGTTCGGCTCTCAGAGGATTAGATTAAAAAAAATTTTTTTGGCTCTCTTAGTCAAAAAGGTTCCTGACCCCGACATAGATGAATATCATTAATTATTAATAATAACATATAATTGAAAGTAAATTGAGCAGATTTGTTATGTCACAAGTGTGTATCGACCTGGTAGCCCTTCGCATTAATTGGTACCCAAGAAGTAGCTCTCAGTTTCAAAAAGGTTGGTGACCCCTGGTTTATAGGGTGAACTTAGCATTACATAGGGAACCTATGCACATGTGTGTGGTCTTTAAATTGATGGCTGATCTATTTGACTTTAGTTATTATTATTATTATTATTATTATTATTACTAGCAGTAGTAGTAGTAGTAGTAGTAAATATTTCTTCTCAAGCTAAGAGAGTAAATATGAATGTTTTGGATTGTTTCATGAATATTTAAATTTTTTTCATAGGTATATTCAAGGTGCTTCGTCTCCCAAAGACATGGTCATCCTTGTGGATGTGTAAGTATTTTGTAAGTATGTAAAAGAAATCTGGTTGTTTTTCGTTGTACAGTGTGGGCAGTTAAAGCCATGTCTCACATCAAAGAAAAACAAATCAGGTGAGTGGACTGAAACTAACTCTGGTATGAGTATGAAATAATACAGTGTAATCTACTGTACTAATATAATATAGAGTGAATAATATACAGTGTAATCTACTGTACTAATATAATATAGAGTGAATCATATACAGTCATTATTGCCATGAAATAAACATTGAATGTTGCATCATTTCATATACATTATCTCAGTTATTGCACGACTGCTTACAAAATATGAATAAATACAAATGATTTTATTCCTTATTTTAATGGCCTGCTCTTTAGAGATGTTCTGTTATACTGTGCATCAGTCCACTATCAAGAAATTACAGTCCACTGAGTACCGTATTTGGCCAGTCAGAATTTAATATGATTGTGAGTTCTTTTTCACAGTAAATCATTTAGTTATAATACAGCTTTATTATTTCATACTTTATTATTTCAATACTCAAGATTTATTATAACTAATGATCTACTGTGGCAAAGAACTCACAAGCATCCTGTATTTATATGCTGATTGGCTCATTGAATGTGTTCTTTAGAGAAATAAGGATCTGAAATTACCATTTACTGTATATATTTATTAATATAGTATTTACACCCAGTTTCTCATACTTAGCCCAGATTAAGAGTTATGACTGCTTTTTTATATTATTTTTTATTATTTTATATTTTATGTCTTCTTCTGATCTCTCTCTCTCTCTCTCTCTCTCTCTCTCTCTCTCTCTCTCTCTCTCTCTCTCTCTCTCTCTCCCTCTCTCTGTAGGAGTGGCAGTGTGAGTGGTTTAACTTTGAAGCTCATTAAAGCTTCAGTGACAGAAATGTTGGACACATTGTCTGATGATGACTACGTTAATGTGGCACGGGTGAGCAGCGACCCTCTGCGCACACGCACACACACACGCACACACACACACACACACACACACACACACACACACACACAAACTCCACTTGTACCATATACCCCCATTTCACTGGAGCACGGCAGACTTACGGAAGCAAAAATGTTGTCATCCACAAACGTTCCGCAATTATTCCCTTATCTTCTGTGTCATTCCGTGTGACTCTGTAGTTATTCCTCAAGTCTTCCTCCACTTTCGTATGCTTCCGGCACATCAAAATATTCCGTGAACGGAATTCATGTTCATGTTCAAAAGCACGTTCACGGAAAAAAAAATTCAGTGAGTGTTCCATGGGGTCACTTTGGCGTACTTTGTCGTACCTGTTCCGCACATGCTGTGAATGTTCCGAGAGTGTAAGAATTTCCACTTATCCAAATAGATTTTCACCTATTTTCCGTGTAAAAATGCCGAAGCACTTCTGTAGACTGCCTTCCGTGCCTTTCCGCTACACAATCCTTGCATGCCGTAGTCCAGTGAAATGGGGGTATGAGAATTTCCACTTTTTTGTAGGATTTTCACCCATTTCCCGTGTAAAAATGTCGAAGCTCTTCCATAGACTGAGTTCTGCGTCTTTTCGCTACGATCCTTGCATGCTGTAGTCCAGTAAAATGGGGGTATTATACACACATCATGAGGAAAGCCTACGTACAGATACTTGAATTCCTCATTGACATATTTTATGTATTGTCCCCACCCCCCATCTCTCTCTGATATCTCTGGTTGTTCCTGTCCCTTCATGACTGCATATAGTTTAATGAGAAGGCGGAGGCGGTGGTGCCGTGTTTTAAACACTTGGTCCAGGCAAACGTAAGGAACAAAAAAATCTTTAAAGAACATGTAGGACAGATGCAGGCCAAAGGCACAACAGACTACAAATCAGGATTCCACTTCGCCTTCAACCAGCTACTGAATGTAAGTCCCCTGCACTATCTGTCTGTTTATCTGATTGTATGTCTCTCTTGCTTTCTCTGTCTGTCTCTCTGTACTTCACTGAGCTATTGATCAGGACACAGATGAATATCATTCTATCCAAATGACTGCCATTGTCTGTCTTTGTTTAAATATCTTTGTCCAGCCATTTATCTGTTGTCTGTCTATCCATCCATCAGTTGGGTCAAGAGTGTTAGATTTATCTTTTCTTTAGCTCTCAGTAAGTATTGTTTTTTTAAGCAGGTATAAATTATATTGTATATAAATATAAATACAAAACAATATTGTCATGATTTTTTATTTTTTTTTTACAGAAGACAAATGTCCCCAGGGCGAACTGTAATAAAATCATCATGCTGTTTACGGATGGTGGTGAGGATCGAGCTCAGGATATCTTCGAGCAGTACAACTGGCCCAATAAGACGGTGAGGGATCTCCGCGCACACACACACACACACACACACACACACACACACACACACACACACACACACACACACACACACACACACACACACACACACACACACTACTTTTTATAAGGAACTAAGTGATGACGAGCGAAAACGATTGAGTCAGTGTGACATTTCTTTAGTTCTGTGTAGAAGCTATGAAAAAATATAGTTGGCAATTAGCAAATGCATGACATGAAATCTTCATTTTCTTAATTTTACTGACATTATGTTGTTTTGCAGAATTGCGTGTGTTTGTTCTCATCACTTCAATGTTGCAAGCCCTTTGTTAAATGTTTAGGAGGCGGGGCCTAACATGGCACAGATGATATGTGAAAATTGCAGCTTGTGATGGATAAAACTTAAAGAAGTAATTTGGCTGATACAGTATTAAGATCAGGAGAAGTAACGAAATTATATGATATTGCAATGCAATTTTCTGACATGATGTATATGTCTCTGTATTTGGTCATCAGTGATACTGTATATTTAGGATTTTTTTTAAATAGCTGTAAGTAAACCATATTAACAGATTTTGTTTGTTTTTTTCTCCTCATTGGCTTTAATTCATTCTTCAATGCCTGATTGCTCCTGGAAGTTAAAGGCTACAACCAGAGAAGTTGCTATAAGTTGTTCGGTTCTTGTATCTTTTATAGAAACATTGTTCATCACTCTTTTCACTCCTCGCTGCTTACTTCTGAGTTTGAAGCAAACAGAAGCCACATGCATTATCTTAAAGAAATTTCTTTGTTTTTATATAACATATTTGCTGTCCTGCTGTTTTTTTTTAATACAGTCCTATGAAAACAAGATATTATTGGAAATCTGTTGAGGAATCACATCTCTGTTATTAATTTTAAGGATTTCTTTCACATCGTATTCAGTGTGGGGGCACGGTGGTGTTGTGGTTAACAAGAAGCTCCCAGCAGGAAGCTTCAAGGTTTGTTTCCTGGGCTTGGGATGTTTCTGTGTGGGTTTCCTTGGGGTACTCCAGTTTTCTCCCACAGTCCAAAAACATGCACAGTAGGCTAACTGGCGTGAATGGCGTGAATAGGTGTGAATGTCAGTCTGAATGGTTGTATGTGTGTTGGCCCTGTGATGGCCCGATGATGGGCACCAGCTTCCCTGCAACCCTAAATAGGATTGAATGAATGAATGAATGTACTCAGTGTGTCTGATGCAGCAGACACTTGGTAACTCGCGCCATGTTTGCTGAGATGAAAAGTTCACCATGACATTTGAGTTGAGAGATTTAATGTTGGACTTTATAAATTCTTCTCTGAAGGTGCGCGTGTTCACATTCTCAGTTGGACAGCACAACTATGATGTCACGCCGCTTCAGTGGATCGCCTGCGCTAACAAAGGTGTGTGTTTGTTTGTGTGTGTGTGTGTGTGTGTGTGTGTGTGTGTGTGTGTGTGTGTGTGTGTGTGTGTGTGTGTTTGTTTGTGTGTGCGCTTTTGTGTCATGAATAGCTAACTAATTAATTGGGTTATATAGGAACCATGTATGGGGTGGTCAAACCTAACATCTTTCTCCAGAGAATTTTTAAATTAGACTTGTTATATAAGCATGATCACTGCTGAAGGAGTGTCACCCTGTCTCTCTCTCTCTCTCTCTCTCTCTCTCTCCCCCTCTCTCTCTCTCTCTCTCTCTCTCTCTCTCTCTCACACACACACACACGCACGCACGCATACACACACACACACACACACACACACACACACACACATCTTTTTCCTTCTACCTCCTGCAGGTTACTATTTTGAGATCCGCTCCATCTGCGCCATCAGGATTAACACCCAGGTGAAAATCCATCACAATTACAATCACTCTCTGTCTCTCTCTCTCTCTCTCTCTCTCTCTCTCTCTCTCTCTCTCACCCATACACACACACACACACACATGCACACACACTCACTGATCACAGAGAGGGTTCTCGTGGAGAATGATAAATAGGTTTTATTAACCAGAGTATAAAACTTTCTTATGCTGGACTAATTGTCTTCGCTCTCTCTCTCTCTCTCTCTCTCTCTCTCTCTCTCTCTCTCTCTGTGTGTGTGTGTGTGTGTGTGTGTGTGTGTGTGTGTGTGTGCGTGTGTGTGCGTGTATGTATGTGTGTATATTACAGGAATATTTGGATGTGCTTGCTCGTCCCATGGTCTTGGCTGGGCAAATTGCCAAGCAGGTTCAGTGGACCAACGTTTATCAGGATGCCCTGGTGAGAGAGTGTCTCTATATCATTACTGTGCCCTGGCACATTCAAAAGATGCACGCTACTTTCTCACTGCCATATGGACATGGCTGGACGTAACACTCATCGATTTACGTGCTGTGAATTGTGAGAGAACTGATAATTTTTATTATGAATATAATAATACAATGCACAAGCAGACTGAGGTGACTGTACAATTAGCCTGAAGATATTTACTCAGAATTTAAGTCTCATATATTATAATCATTAACATTTTTTTTCTTTTTTCTCATCATACTTTGATTGTCAGCCTGTTCTTCATACAGACAAAATATTTACCCCTGGAATCTTTCTACATGATTTGTTCATGTCAGAATGTTTAAAGCGGTGTCTACACAAGAAGCAATGAGTGACAAGCAAATTGATTCATAACGTAGAAGAATCACTTAGCAAAGTGCCCGTGGCCAGCTCTGGTTGTCTAAGTAACCATCTCCCAAAAATTCTTTTACTCTCATTGCTCATATCACCGGCTTTCATTGACTTTACATGGTTGCATGTTGCTTATTGCTTCCTGTGTGGATGCCCAAAGAGGGATAAAGCCAAAGCTGTGGCAGTATGACCAATTCCTAATTAAAATTTTGGAGCATGAGCAACTATGACATTAGTCTACAATCCACAAGACAAACTCATTCCATAGCTTCTGATATGGGAGCCATAATCGACAAATGTGACTAAAATGTCCTAACATACTCAGTTTTCTGTTAGAGCATCAAATAGGAGGGGCTGGGAGAAATAAATAAACACACACACACACACACACACACACACACACACACACACACACACACACACACACACACAATATAGTCAGTAGGGTTACCAGCTAATCATCACATGGTTTCAGCACATTGAATAAATGACTCAGCATTTTTTTGCTAGGTTTGAAACCGAAGAAGAAAACAATGTCTGCTTGTATTGATGTGTAAAATGTAGGCAGGATATTATCAAGCTAATGAATGTTAATGAACACTGGGAGTTTGCTTGATGAATATTAATGACTTGTGTGGTGTGAAGCAGAATTGAAATGTAGACTTGCCAGGGAAAATACGCTGTACATCAATTTATTAATAATGCATTTCCCTATAGCATGTTCTCCTCACAGCAAAAAGGGCTAGGTTGAATTCCCAGCATGGGCGTTTCTGTGTGGAGTCTGCATGTTCTCCCTGTGTTTGTGTGGGTTTCCACCGGGTACTCGGGTTTCCTCCCACCGTCCAAAAACATGCACAGTAGGCGAATTGGTTGTTCCAAATCATTTTAGGTGTGAGTATGAGTATGAAAAGTGGTGTGAATGTTGGCCTTGTGATTTCCTGGCGAGCTGTCCATGATCTATCCTGCCCTTGATCAGAGTCGGCTGAGATGAGTCTATATATATATATATATATATATATATATATATAGTGGGGCAGTGGTGGTCTAGTAGATAGGGTGCAGTATCGCTGATCCTAAGGTTGGGGGTTCGAGTCCCCACAAGGTTGTCACTGACCTCCCTGTGTGGCTAACTGGGTTATCAAAGGCGGGCCATGTCTTTCACTGTCTGTGGTGAGAGGCATGTAAAAGAACCATTGCTGACTTTTGTAAAGAGTAGCTGCAAAGCCGTCAGCGTGTTTCTGTCCTTTGCTAAAATCCGATGTAAAAGCCTATGCCAAATCAAATGTGCGAATCAGATGATTCGCTGTGGCGACACCCGAGAAAAGGGAAAAAGCCGAAAGGAAGAAATATATATATATGTACATATATACACACACATAGTATATGTGTGTGTATACATTTAGATGGCAAGGAGGGAGGGGGCGAGAGAGAGAGAGAGAGAGAGAGAGACTAGGAGTGTAATAGGATCTGTGTAATAGATTAATATATTCTCTGCTTTCCCTTTAGTCCTGTCTCCTTCATTTACACCTTCATTGTTATGGTGGGAATTTTTTTATATTCAGAAAGTAGGAGAGGATTTTAATCAATCACTTTGCTAATGAGCATTTACGTAAATATTTATCTTTTTTTATTTTCTTACTGATTTGACATTTTTAGATATATCAAATAATTGAGCAGACTATGATTAGAATAAAACTGAATTCTGGACCTTTGAGAAGAATATGTGTTGATTAACTGATTGTTGACATTGGCAGGGCTTGGGGTTGGTGGTGACCGGGACGATGCCTGTCTTTAATGTGACTATGGATGGAAGTTCTCAGGTATTTTTCAATCCTCCTCCTCCTTATTCCTCCTCTCCCTCATCATCATCATCATCATCATCATCATCATCATCATCATTAGTATCAGGATCACAATGGATGGACAGTATGATGATATGATATTACCTTTATGATGTACTGTGTGTATGTGTCTGTACAGTCTATATGATTAGAATCAGGTAATTGGATATTAAATGTAATGAATTTAATTTTTTCTCCTTTCAGTGATATACTACAGTATAGTATACTTATGTATATGTACAGTAAAACTCCTATTGAAACACTTCAGAAAATGAAATGGAACATAAATTTGGAATAAGAAATCTGTTTTGTTTACTTTGAGGGGTTTAGCTAACAAAAGTTGATCTATAGAACAAGACATTAGTGTTTCATCCAAATTATATGATACAACACAACATCAACACCATCAACATCACAATCATCAGCATATACTTCATGAATTGCTCTAAAATTCTTATGAATTTCATCTATAGACTTGATTATTTGACAAACTCCACTTATTTAAAAATGTTTTTAAGAAAGCACACTGGTGTCACTGCTGTTTATTTTTTTTAGTAGATAAGCTTCAGTACACTGAAACTCCATTATAATTAATTCTACTGTGGTGTTTATACAGAATCAGCTGATCTTGGGAGTGATGGGTGTGGATGTTCACCTGGATGAACTGAAGAGGCTCGCACCGCGCTATAACGTGAGCTTTATTCTTACATAATAGTCATGCCTCCTGAGTGACAGTTTAAAAACTTCCCAGGTGAACAGTTGACCATGTAGCCACTGTTCATTCTGCAGAATATTTAGCAGAACACTCAGTTTATCTGAAATATTTTTTTGAAATTTGCTTATTTTCAAACCTAATAAAAATTCATTTATTTATTTATTTATTTCTTTAGCTGGGAGCAAATGGTTATATTTTTGCCATCGATCCAAACGGATATCTGCTGCTTCACCCAAACCTGCAGACCAAGGTGATGAGCATGCTAATGTGGACGCTAAAGAAAATTACGTATCTGTGGCTAACTGAAGTGAGTTGAACTTACATTTATTTTGGTCTTGTAGACCAAACAAGGCTATCCTGGATTAGGAAGTGAAGCCACAGAACCTCTGATCACCATGAACTCACACTTGTTCCACATGGAATTCAACAAATTTGCTTTAGTGAATTCAGCTTTGGATCGGATAGCTGATAGATTTTTGGAATACTGTAGTGTACCACATTTACAACCATTTTATTGGATTTTTTTGTACTTCCAATGTTTGTTTGGTATAAAAGAATTATGAGATGAATTATGGACTTCCAATATGAATCATAATACCAGTGTGCAACAACTGGTTTCTTCATCCAAGGCACTATAAATAACACACGGAGAAGCTGAGTGCATACTGCTTCCTAATGCATATGATGAGGTACAATGTGACCTGTGGATAATCAGTGAATGACTATGGTAAAATGTTGTCATATTCAGAACAACATAAAATGGGCAGAGTTATTTTTGGGTAAAACTCCATGATCTGCTGTAACTCATTTCTGAGTTGGAGCATTGTTTCTCCTTGACCTTCACCTTTTTCACCAGATTACAGCAAACATTAGATCATTCGTGTGCACTTTGTAATCATCATGCTTAGCCAAGAGAGGATGAGTTTGAAACCTAGAAACAAAAGCAATATCATAATTAGACAAGCTGACGATATTGAAATTAGAACATAAGAATCTTCTTCTTTTCCTTTCGGCTGTTCCCTTTCAGGGGTCGCAACAGCGAATCATCTGCCTCCATCTTTATTAATGATTCGCATATTTGATTTGGCATAGGTTTTTACGTCGGTTGCCTTTCCTGACCCAACCCTTTAGCAAGGGGCAGAAACACGCTGACGGCTATGCAGCCTACTCTTGTCGAAAGTCAGCAATGGTTCTTTTACATGAACCACTCACCATAGAGAGTGAGAGACATGGCCGACCTTTGATAGCCCAGTTAGCTGCACTGGGGGGACAGTGACAACCTTGTGGAGAGTGGTACTCGAACCCCCAAACTTAGGATCAGCGATCCAGCACCTTTACTGCCAGGCCACCACTGTCCTTAGAACATAAGAATGCAGGTAATCCAAATTAATCAAACGAGAAACTGTGATATTGTCAGGACAGAGCTCTACCCAGAAAATGAGAAACAGCACAGGAAGTAAACGTCAAGCTTCCATACCACATTGTGTTTTTCTTGTCAGGTGGTGGACCTGCCAGAACCTATGACTCTGGATTTCTTAGATGCTGAAGTGGAAGACAGCAATAAACAGGAGGTACAATAGTGAACACTAACCAGAACTCTTTTCTTTGTGAGGTTTGGGTACCTTTACAAAAGGTTTAAATTAATTACTCGACTGTCAGTAGGACACTACAGAGTGGAAGAACATGAAGAGCTGCTACAGTACAGATTTTTTTATTTTACAGTAATCAATGATTTTACTTCACTTTACTTTTAGCCAGGCACGCTATTAGGTTTACTTAGTAAAATCACTTTCTCCGACCTGTGCTTCCTAAGATCCGACGGCAGATGATAGACGGCCAAGCAGGTGAGATGACCATCAAGACTCTTGTCAAGTCAGTGGATGAGGTACATGAATGCATTTTATGGAATTTATTGCTTTATGTGCATGTGGTTTATGTAACAATACTCCACATAACTTGAGATGAATAATTGTTTTAGGACTTGGTACATGGGAACATTAAAAAAGCAAGCGAAAAGAATAATTTTTCATTCATTCATTTCCTGAATGGCTTAATCCTAATTAGGGTAGTGGGGAGACCGGTGCCCATCTCAGCCGATGCCAGGCAAGAGCGGGGGTACACCCAGGACAACTTGCCAGGCCATCGTAGGGCCAACGCTCACACAACCATTCATACTCACACCAATGAGCGATTTGGAACACTCAATTAATCTACTGTGCATGTTAACCGAAGGAAATCCACACGAGCACGGGGAGAACATGCAAACTCCACACAGAAATGCCCGAACTGGGAATTGAACCCAGGCCTTCTTGCTGTGAGGTGAACGTGCTAACCTCAACGCCACTGTGCCGCCAAATTTATTTTTACATTTTTTAATTACCATGATTTATCCCAAATTTGAAGAGTAGGGTCTAATTTGCTGTGATAGTTAACCCATCAGTTCACAACATTTTAGAGTATTGTATGTACTAAAAGTTTTTTATTAAAATATCGTTTTATTATTCTGCACTATGTCTAGCGCTATATAGACGAGGCAGTACGGACATACGCTTGGACCCCCATTAATGACACTGACTACAGGTGAGACCTGCACTCAATACAACCAAATTTTCTAAGATGTTATGACCTGCTTATTAAATGATGCAATTCTGATTGGTCAGCTCCAATATTTGAGTGTATGTTTTTTTTTTTCTTCTTCAGTTGCTATGAAATTCTGCTTCATTACCAGAAGAACTTAAATAATTAAAAAATAAAATTTAAAAAAGCAAAAGAACACGGTTCACCCAAATTTGTCAAATTATAGATTTCTTTAGTCATATAGTAAACAGTATCATGTACAGCAAGCTGGCCATAGACCCCTTTAGTGTGACTAAATATTATTTCTGCTTATGAATCAGTTTCTCAGTCACTGTTGGAGTATATTTTGTACATTACCCCTTATATAATAGAACATGGCCTATTGTGCTGATTTCCTTTATATATTTAAAGATGTTAGGATGCTTAACCTAGCAGATTCTCTGGCTTTCTTCAAGGAATGGTTTACTCCAGTGGCACACAGACCCTTAAGGTTTGTTCTTCAATCTTGTGTCTCTTGTATGTGGTGTGCTGCTTCCCCCTGCAGTCTGGGTCTGGTACTCCCTTCATACAGTGACTACTACATCCAGGCTGACCTGAGTGATGTCATGCTTCAACTGCAGTGTGAGTTAAAAAGCAGTTTAGTTTTCTTTCCGTATTGCACTGTCGTACTGATCTTAGGTAATCCTGTACGTGTGTTGATAGTCTGTGGCTCAAAAAACAATCAAGATGAATGCAGAATGATCAAATGTTCACCAGTTTACAGACACTCCCCAACTGACGTTTTAGTTCGGTTCCGGACAGCCGAACGTAAGGTGAAAAAAAACGTAAGTTGTTCCAGTGATGTATGATGTTCATACTGTACTATACATCCATAAATACCATTACCGTATCTCGTAAAACACCCCTAAATCAATTATTATCAACATAACATTGTAAAATAATATCAAATATATCAAATAATATCAACATTAATTTCAAATAAATTAAATTCAAGCAAAATGATTTCAAATAGATAAATTTTAATCAAATTCTCTCATCAAATTTCAAATACAGTATCAAATAATCACCTTTAACATGCTCTGTGATGTGATCTTTCTGCTTATAAATGGTTCTGATGGTCAACGGAGCCATTTGGAAGAAACGTGCAACATTCACATGTTTTTCACCAGCATCAATTTTCTTGATAATAGCCATCTTTGTTTCTAACGAGATGGCTTGCCACTTTTTCTGATTACCACTATCATTCGTAGGCTTATGCTTCTGACCAACCATATTTGCTTAGGGTTAAAAAAATCCGCAAAACAATGTAAATACAAGCATAACAGAGACGACGTCTTAACACAAGGGTAACACGCAGTGAACTGGGAAGAAGAAGGGGCACGTTCAGTCTGTTGTTTGTAAACAATGGATGCAGTGTCATTACGTCATTGCGTCATTACGTCAGCGTACTACGTAGGTACGTCTCGTACTACAGAGAGCACGCTAAACTCAAAATTTGACATAATTTAAAAAAAAACAACAAAAAACGTAAAATCGAAAAATACATAAAATGAATGAACGTAAGTCGGGGAGCATCTGTATTTTAAAGTACTGAAAGGCAGACAGTGAGTGCTATACAATTGCAATTTGATATTTCTGTCCAGCCCTCTGAGACAGAAGAGTCTGAAACAGTGTCATAAATACACAGTATGGAAACCGCCCTAAATATTTAATCACTGTTGTGATATAGCTGCACATCACTTCAAAAATCGTTCAAAATGCACCTGCTGAGTCAGTATTTTATTGAACTGTCAGAATTTTTGTATTTTCCATTATAATACAATTTTTAATGGAGGAATAAAGCTGCAAGCTTAAAAGACACTAGTTGGAATTCAGTCGGTATGCCAGATATGCCCTTATTGCAGCCAACTGGATTATCAAAGGCCAGGCATGTCTGTCAGTGTCTATGGTGTGTCTCATGTAAAAGAACCATTGCTGATGCTCAAGAGTAGTCTGCATGCATATGCTATCAAGGCTGAAAAAGCTCTCAAATTTCTTAATTCCATCTCTTGTACTTTTTGAATTTAAAAAGCACTAAATTTATTAGAGAACAAGTCATCATTCATTGGGAACTTGATGGTGAACTTTAAATTGAATTACTGTACTGTATTATTTAAAACTGACTTCTTGGGGAAGTGTGAACTATAGAAAGCTTGTGCCTTGTTGAGATTGTGTGATATATTCTGAGATCTAGGCAGTGTTTTCAATGAAACACACTTTAAATCTCTCTCTCTCTCTCTCTCTCTCTCTCTCTCTCTCTCTCTCTCTCTCTCTCCTCCCCCCCCCCCCCCATCTGTAGATCTGCAGTCTTTGCTGCCCAACTCTTTTGAGTCAGCTGGACATGTATTCCTGGCGCCGAGGTACTGACATGGGGATCTGTGTTTTGTGAAAGTGCGAGAGAAGCTGAATTTTGCGGTGTGTGTGTGTGTGTGTGTGTGTGTGTGTGTGTGTGTGTGTGTGAATGTGAGTGTGAAAGTGTGAGACTGTGAGAGGATGCTCTATTTTTTCCTCTTCTTATGCAGAGAATACTGCAAGCGCCTGCACATTGCTGAGAACAACACCCAATTTCTGGAGAGCTTCCTGTCAATGATGGTGGAGATCACACCAGAGACTGAGGACTGTATGTACCTCTCCATCTCTCTCACACATTATATATTTTTACCTCGACTGTTATATTGAAATTACCACTAATTAGCATTTGACTGATCAGATTCATTGAATACACTATTTATGGACATTACAGAAATTGTTGGGTGGGGGGGGGGGGGGGGGGGCAAGTTCTTCTCACTTATAAAAACTATTTGTTTATATCCCTCACTCTTACCTTGTGAAATTTTTGTGCATCAGTCTGTTTACCGAGCGCTCTTTTCATGATTAAATCCACTCCATAGAATTATGGATGAATGCATAAATCAGCAAAATTCCGTACTATGTTTTCATTGTGACAGGTGATAGTCTACTTCTGTCAGAATGCGTGCAGTGCTACATTCAGTGCCATGAGCGCATTTTAGTTGTTGAATGGGGCAAAACCTTAGGAGCAACCTCTCATTAGGTTCACGAAAGTTCAGAAAAGTTACTTTTACTGAACGCAGCCCTGCATGCAGCAGGCGAGCCGTCATTGCAGATACAGTATCTGAAGTGGCTGAAGTTAGATTATGCATATTGCCACATCAGAATGTTCAGCTGCTATTAACACCGGATAACATTAGATTAATTATTAAATACAACAAAATACTGCTAGTGTTAGTGAAAATATTGGCAAGCTTGTTCAACTTCAACTTTTTTGCTATCTTATTGCAGGCTGCTATTCTTTCACAGATTTCTTGGACATAAGAAAGTTTATCACAACTAACAGGAAAGTAAGTCGTAGTAGGTTAAGTTGTGCTTTTGGGGCTAAACAGGAGTTTTTCAAAGGAACTTCAAGGAGTTAAAAGGAGGAAACTAACCTAATAATTAAGTTAAATTCAACTTTATACCATTTAAATCACACGAGCCATTTCACTATATAGAAAAAGTGCTTATTTCATGGCGTGAAAAAAAAGTTGATTTTCTAAAAACCTTCAGAAAAAAGATCACTGGGTTCTAAGAAAATTATCACAAACACATGAAACTATACTTACATGACACAGAATCTTCTGAGCTTTATTTTATGCTTATTTCAATCTGAGTCAGACGCAGAAAGGAATATTCATGCAGGCCTTTAACTGAAACATGAATAAATTTCAGTTTGTTATTTGGTCATTTATTTCCTGGTACAAATTCTAATGCAATATCTGTTCACTGGCAGGCTCTGTATACTAAACACATTGAGGTGTTGTGCACCGAAAAAGGAATGTGATCAATGAAGTTGAGAATACCAGCTGGTCGGATTAATTGGAAATAGTTTGGAATTTTTGAACAGGTGACCAAGGCTTGATCCACAATGCTATTTTGGATTCGGGGATCCTTTGGCAGCTGGCCACCAAGGCTTGGAAGAACAAAGACCTGAACACGTGAGGACATTAAAAAAAATACTTTGAGAAATGTTTCTAGTCTAGTTTATTTTTTTCACACTGTTAGCTGTTTAATGATGTAATTTTTTTTTATACCAGACAGAGCATAAGCATTTATGAAGAATGTACTGTAGTTGATCCAACTCATATTTTTACTCACATTTCCACTGTGGAGTCAAAATCTCAGCAAAAAGAATGAAGGCAGATTAACTTTGATAGCCTATTTTTGTTGTCATTTCATCATTATACCATTCTATATGATAATTGTTAATATTATTTCTATTATGTTATTGTTCAGATAATTTTCATGATAAATTGTAATTTCACTGATTCAGGGTCTTTATTTTGAAAGTTGGCAATATGTTGGTGTATTGCTTCTACTTTGGTAGTCGTAGCTCATGAGTATTTGAGTATTTATTAGTGGAATATTCAACATTGTGTATGGTACAATTTGGGGAATTGCAGAGTTTGAAATAAGTGGGTTTCTGAGACAACTCTTTAGGTAAATTACACATTCCAGTCTCTGTAATAGAGTGGTGTAATAGATAATGTGTAGCAGCCATTCACACCTTACAGAGGGCACCTACATGAGAAGCACAGGGTCATTGTGGTCATGTCTATTAAAAAATATTTATGATCATGTTATAATACAAGTATAATGTTATTCTATTTGTCACCATGACAGCTTTACAGAGACTAGTTGTAAAAAATTGACCATATTTATTCATTTTCTAAACTGCTTAATCCTAATTCGGGTCACAGGGAGTTTGGTGCCCATCTCAGCCGACACTCTGGACAGATTGCAAGGCCATTGCAGAATTTCACAATATTTATATCAGAAAATGTAAAATAAAATATTTATTCTGTTTATTGACTGATACACTGGCATGCCTAGTTCGGAACAATGCTTGATTGCCTAGAAAATGCAGATCAAATATAAAGAGGTTTATACTGTATTTATATACTGTATTTGTGTGTGTGTCTGTGTGTGTGTGTGTGTGTGTGTGTGTGTGTGTGTGTGTGTGTGTGTGTGTGTGTGTGTGTGTGTGTGTGTGTATTTACTGTATATGCTGTAAAAACATTGAAAAAGTTTAATAAATGTTTATGGTGGGAGCACATTCACAAATTACACAAACACTGTTGAGATGAAATTGTAAAGAGTTTAGATTTGAGTATGTTATTCTCGATGTTTAAATGACATAGTTGAGTCTATTTTGTGATACTTGCACATTTGCTGTATATAAATACTTTTGGGTGTCTTCTGGACAGTTATGGCTTCCTGGCACTGTTTGCGTCCACTGATGGAGGTGTTACGAGAGTGTATCCAGATACGTAAGTGTAGGAAAAAATTATAAACAGTGTTGTGAGGAACTGATTTTATAGACTGCCTGCTTGCTGTGAACAACTTTGCTTATGTGTTTAGTTCCTCTCTCTCTGTGTGTGTGTGCGGCACACGCGCGCGTGTGTGTGTGTGTGCGTGTGTGCGTGTGTGATGTGTTTTATGTTTCTTTCAGAGCCGCGGAATTTTGGGATGAAGATTTAGAACCCTTGAACTCCAACTTCTACCGCCGTACTCTGGATAATACAGGCTATATCTTTAGAGCTCCAACTCACACTTGTGAGCATGATACACTGCAGTCATATAATGTCAGGGTGCTGTGTTGTGTTATGTCAGTTCTAACACTATAAAGGAACAAAACACTTCCCATTAATACTCTGTAATAAATAGCTTTATTTTCATAGGCCTCTTTTGCATTCCCAGACAGCATTCATACCACAGATCTTGTCACAGAAACATCTCTGCTCCCACATCCATACTGCTGCATCTGTATTTACACATGTGTATTCACATAGTGGTCCTACCAAATTTGTACTATCACATTTATTAAGTGCATTCTCATTCTTAGGTAATATAAAGTAGGTTAAGAATTGTTATAGAAACATTTAATCAAGAGCAGAAAAAACACACATGAATGAACCTCACTGTTTTGTAAGAGCTGCACACATGCACTGACAATTTGTAACGTGTGTATTTTGTGATCTTTGACTTTTAGCCTTGGACGATCCTTCGATTGCAGAAAATGGAACGGTGGGAATCCTTGTCACAACTGCTGTGGAAGTTACGATGCAAGGCAAAACCCTGAAACCAGCAGGTGTGTTTGTGTGTGTGTGTGTGTGTGTGTGTGTGTGTGTGTGTGTGTGTGTGTGTGTGTGTGTGTATGTGTGCGTGTGTGTGTGTGTGTGTGTGTGTGTGTGTGTGTGTGTGTGTGTATGTATGTATGTGTGCGTGTGTGTGTGTGTGTGTGTGTGTGTGTGTGTGTGTGTGTGTGTGTGTGCGTGTGTGTGTGTGTGCGTGTGTGTGTGTGTGTGTGTGTGTATGTATGCATGCTTTTAAATACCGTATTTTCCAGACTATATGTCGCTCCGGATTACAAGTCTCACAGGCAAAAAAAATTGCATAATAAAGAAGAAAAACATACAGTATAAGTCGCACTGGACTATAAGTCACAAACTCATGGAAATTGTCGACCTTGGCTTGGAAATCTGCTAGCAGTTTTCATGACATTGTAGTCCTCGCTTTGATAGAGAGGCGGTTGCATTGCATGAAGCGGTAACACCAAGAAAGTCCACACACAAAGTAATTTCTATTCATCTCCTTGAGAACTACCTGAGCGTGGAGACGCAAGTGCACTGTTGACAAGCCTCTCCCTGATGCATGCTGCTCAAGCCCCCATGTGTGCGCTCGTTCCTCTAGCTGTGGCCATCTAGCTTTTAGCCCGCACTTAGCTTTTGTTTTCTTCATTGCAGTAATAATAATCTCCGCTTTTCTCCAGTCCCTCACAAGTTTCTTGTTCACTCCAAACTTTCTTTGTGCTGCCCGATTACCATTTTCTGCTGCATATTTTACTACTTGCAGCTTGTAATTCGCAAAATATGATTTTTTTTTTTGGGGGGGTGGGGTATTTCTTCAGTGGTGGATGAGGAAGTACTGATACCTAAGCTGACAGTGCCCTCTTGTAGCTGTGAGTGTAAAAATAACAAACATGCAAAATTATGTCTTATTATTATGACGAACAGAATTATATATAATAATTTCACACATAAGTCGCTCGGGAGTACAAATTGCATCTTCAACCAAAGTATGAAAAAAAATGCAACTTATAGTCCAGAAAATACATTATTTTCCTGCAGTCCAGCAATTGAATTTCTTTTTTAAGTTGCTTGGTTGTTTGGAATTTATAATACTAGCACTGGCTGTGTCTCTAAACTCATTCGTTCTGACTTGCATTGTGTTTGTATAGGTGATATGGATACATTAAGCCAAATATAATAACATCCTGTGAGTGATAAATTATAACAATGTAGTCAGTAATGAGTAAATAAAGTTTGTTTTACTCAAAATCCTCTCCATATACACATCACAGAAATCTTCAGATCCTTAATTCTGTCGTTATAACCGCAGTCTATGTGCTGCCCCAAGCTAATTGCTAAGATAACCATGGACAACTACAACACTCCATTAAAAAACAGTTTGCAGTGCAGCCGGACTGTATTATAATTGCAGCCAGAGACTTTAATCGTGCAAACCTAAAGTTTGTCCTGCCCGGATTCCATAAAAATGTGAGCTTTCCGATGAGAGAAAAAACACACTGGACCAGGCTCACACGAACATCTCAGATGCTCATAAAGCCATCCCTTTCTTTTCTCTGATTCCTGAGTACAAACCTAAAATCTGTAGCTAAAGACCAGTAGTTAAAACAGTCCAGATGCTGACTGAGGAAGCCACCGCATCTCTACAGGATTGCTTTGCATCTACAGAGTGGGAAATATTCACAAAAGAGACAGCTCTGGAGGGTCACACATCAGCTGTGCTCCCCAACTCTAAAGTACTGCACTGAGAATGTGACCACAACAAGGAGTGCTAAAGTGTTCCCGAACCAGAAACCCTGGTTTAACACTGAGATGTGCACCCTGCTTAGAACACAGGATCATACCATCAAATGAAGAGGCCAGCAGGCTTGCAAAGAGGAACGCCAGGCCTTTCGAAAAGGTATCAAAAAAGCTAAGCACAAGTATGAACAACTCATTGAGGAACACTTTTATGAAAACAATACTAGGAATCTATGGAAGGGGATCAAGATGCTTACTGGCTACAAAGACAAGCACATGTCAGTAGACTCCTGGGACAAGCTTCGTGTAAAGTGACTCGGTATAAATAAGTGATTTATTTGAAATTAATGTTGATATTATTTGATATATTTGATATTATTTTACAATGTTATGTTTATAATAATTGATTTAGGGGTGTTTTATGAGATACGGTAATGGTATTTATGGATGTATAGTACAGTATGAGCGTCACACGTCACACATCATACGTCATAAGTCACTGTAACAACTTACGTTCACTTTCAACTTACGTTCGGCCGTCCGGAACCAATTAAAAACGTAAGTCGGGGAGCGTCTGTAATATAAGGGGAAAGTGAAAGAGAAAAGAAGAAAATAACAAGGAGAACAAGGAAGGATACATTTCACCAGACCCGTCACACTTGGAAAAAGGACTGTAAATATATTATTTGTTTGTTTTGTTTCAATCTTGCTCAGATGTAGATTAGTATTGTTTAATGTGTTTATTAGTATGTGTTGATTGAATCTGTTCTCATTTAAAAGAATGTATAAAAAGTGTCATACATTGCTGTCCGCTACACATAACAATTTGGGGCCATAGCACCACACAAACCAGCAACAGCATTGTCAAATTCGACGACGACACAACCGTCATAGGTTTGATTAAGGATTACACTGAGTCAGCCTACAGGATAGACGTCCTATCCTGTATGAAAGGAAAAGTGTACAAGACGGTATTGAGGCCAGCGATGTTGTATGGTTTAGAAACAGTGGCACTGGGAAAAAGACAGGAGGCAGAGCTGGAGGTAGCAGAGATGAAAATGTTGAGGTTCTCTTTGGGAGTAATGAGGATGGATAGGATCAGGAATGAGTACATCAGAGGGACAGCACATGTAAGAGGTTTCGGGGACAAAGTCAGAGAGGCTAGATTGAGATGGTTTGGACATATATAGAGGAGGGATAGTGAATATATTGGTATGAAGGTAGCTGGAGTAAGAGTAGAAGATGCAGAGGATAGGGTGAGATGGAGGCAGATGATTCGCTGTGGCGACCCCTGAAGGGAAAAGCCGAAAGGAAAAGAAGAAGAAGCCTACAGGATAGAGGTCTTGAGTCTGTGGTGATTGTGTGACAACAACAATCTGGAACTAAACACATCCAAAACCAATCAGATGATAGTGGACTTCAGGAGATCTAAATAAGCTGAGCACTCTTCCCTCTACATTGATCTCTGCTGACTTCACCTGGACCACAAACATCTCCCATCAGGTGGAGAAAGCACAACAAAGGATGTACTGCCTCAGAAAGCTCCAACTAGCCTGTCTACCCCAGTGTGGTTTAGCAACTGTACTGCAGAGGACAGGAAAGCCTTGCGGCGGGTAGTGAGGACGGCAGAGCGGGTAATTGGAACTACACTACCCTCCCTCAGTGACATTTACACTGACAGACTTCAGAGGAGAGCCAGTGGAATTATCAGGGACCTCACACACCCTGGACACCCCATTTTCTCACCTCACCCCGACTGAAAAAGGTACAGGACAGTAAAAACAAAAGCTAACAGACTCAAGAACAGATTTTAACCCCAAACTGTTAAACGTCTAACCCCACCACCACCACCATCACACACACTGACTGAATAACCACCATTCAGACCATCTTCCTGGACAGTGCAATGCATATGTTTCAGTCTCTTTCCTCCTACAGTCCAATGACATGTATATAAGGCTAATTGGCTGTTTTGTATTGACCCTAGATGTGAGTGTAGGTGGTTGCGTGTGTTGGGCATGTGATGGTTTGGCAAGATATTGAGGGTGTTCCCCACCTTTGCCCAGTGTTACCTTAGAAGGGCTCAGCCTACTGCAACCCTAATAGACTTAAATAGTTCGGCAAATCAATGAGTAAGTGTTTGAGGAACTTTTTCTTTGTACCAGTAGAGGCAGTATCTGAGAAGTGGCATCAACCACACAAGTTTCTTGTCATTTATCACCCAATTGTTCACTGTGTGTTTTCATTCATGCGTGATTAGTGGTGGGAGTTAAGCTGGATTTGGAGGCGTGGGTCGACAAATTCAAGATTTTGGCCAGCAATGTGTCGGACAGCAGGCAAGGTTCTCACAAGGTGAAGTGGAAACACACTGCCTACAGTCATTAGTAAAGAATCTACAGTACATCTGTGATACCACTCATCCTTTTTGTTCATGTTTTTGTGTGTGTATATTAGTGTGGTCCTTCTAGATCCTGTGAGATGGACTGTGAGGTTAACAGTGATGTAAGTTATGTAGCTTTGATTGCGTAACTTTTAAAAAATGTTTCATTAGATGTTTCATGCGTTCTCCGTTGACATTGTTGATCTTCCAGGATCTGCTCTGCTACCTGATTGATGATGGAGGCTTTTTGGTGATGTCCAATCAGCGAGATCACTGGAAAAAGGTACCTTGTTCTGGAAATTAGCTTGGTATCTAATTCTAAATAGACACAGCTTACAAGCCTGTGTTATATTGCAACAGCTTGTATCCTGACTGAGTCTGTAATGCGAATTTTAACAGTAGCTGTACATAAGAAGTGAGAGAAATGTGTAATATTATAAAATCTCTCGTGCTGTCAGACTAACAAATATTCCAGTGTGAGGAGTACTCTCATTCAAAGGGATGATGAAAATTCAGGAATTTGGTTCCTGTGAGTGAGGCCTACTGTTTGTAAGCCGTATCTGAGTTGATTTAGGTCCTCAAACTGTCTGTCTTCCTTTCGGCTTTTTCCCTTTTTACTTGGGAGTCGCCACAGCGAATCATCTGATTCGCATGTTTGATTTGGCAGAGGTTTTTACGTCGGATGCCCTTCCTGTCACAACCCTTTTAGCAAGGGACAGAAACACGCTGACGACTTTGCAGCTACTCTTTACGAAAGTCAGAAATGGTTATTTTACATGTCTCTCACCATAGACAGTGACAGACATGGCCCGCCTTTGATAACCCAGTTAGCTGCACTGGGGGGGACAGTGACAATCTTGTGGAGAGTGGGACTTGAACCCCCAACCTTTGTATCAGCGATCCAGCGCCCTATACCACTAGACCACCACTGCCCCACATTTAGGTCCTCAAACTATAAATTACAAATTCTTAAATCTAACATGCCATCTTATTCCTTCCCTCTAACTATCCCTCACTCCCTTTCTTTCTCTTGTTCTCTCTCTCTCTCTCTCACTCACACACACACACACACACACACACACACACACACACACACACACACACACACACACTGTCAGGTTGGTTTGTTTTTCGGGGATGTGGATCCTTATCTGATGCATGCTCTCTATGATAACTCCATCTACGCCCGAAGGCAGACCTTCCAGTATCAGTCACCATGTGAGCCAACAGCCAGTAGCCGCACAGGAGCTGCACCACGCCACTTTATCGTGGTGAGTTTAAAAGGAATGATGTGTGTTTGTGTGTGTCTTTCTGACTTCAGAAAACCAGAGCTAATATTGCAAAACCTCTCTCGAGTCATCAGTTGAGGTCTGTCCACACTGGCAGTTTAGCCTGCGCTAACTTTGCTCACTGCTGTGCTCATTGTAATTTCATTCTTCACTGAACTGCCACAAACTCTCTCCATGTGATATTCATAAAATCTTACTCTGTTGAGCCATCACTGCTCTGCTCAAACGATTTTCCTCTTTAACAGCCCTCTATTTCTGATGTACTTAATCTGGCCTGGTGGACATCTGCAGTTGCTTGGTAAGCCTCAAAATCAATACAATTCTGTATGTAGCTGATACTTCCCCTCCGCTTTAATTGGAACAGTACAGTCCTTGTACAAGTAGGTTCGTGAATCAGCCAATCGTGTAGTATCAACACAGTAAGTGTATAAAATAATGCATATAGAGGCCAAAGGTCATTATCAAACATTAGAATGGAATGAGTGTGTGACTTTGTGGTGTGACTGTTGGTATCCTATAGGCTGGTTTGAGTATTTTTAGAGGGTTTTTATGCAACATTGTCTAAAGACTACACAGAAATGTGTAAAAAACAAAACAAAACCCAAAACATTGAGTGAGTGTGTAGAAGCACTTTGATGGTATGGAAGGTCAAAGAAACAAGGCCAGATTGATCATAGCTGATTTGAACTCAAATAGAAAAGCTTCTGAGCATGCACACTGAAATATGTTGCAGCCTTCTGGTATTGTAGCAAGGGTTGTTGTGTTATGTGTTTGATGCACTTCTGCTGACTGCAGTTGTAAAGGGTGATTATTTGATTATTTGATTTGATTTCCAGTGTCGCTCAGAACAGTCTGACCATTTTCCTCTTTTCTTATCAACAAGGTGTTTCCACCCATAGACTTGCCACTTAACTCAAAGTTTTTGTTTGTCTATGTATGCAAAGTAACACTGAACCTGTTTCTATTCCAGGACTGTAGTGCAGCAGCTCTTCTATGGCATTGTTTACAGCACTTGGTATAACACAGGTCAGTATGTCTTGGAACATTACAATTCCGAAACTTTTGTCTTTATGTTCTTTGTGAAGAGCAATACAAAAACAACATGTGTGTGTGTGCACGCGCATCTGCGCGCATGCGCATGTATGTATGTTTGTCATCTTCTTCTCATGCAATACCATCTGTATGTGGGTGTATTTATATTTTATTTACATCTTATGTTATTTTTTTTAATGTTTAATTGTCATGATAAGCAGTTATAGCCTTGCATATGTATTTATTGATATTATATACACATATACATCTACGTATACATCAGTTGGGGGGGGTGATCCTACTTCGCGGATTTCGATAATCACGCAGAAAGTGAGCGATCCCAGTAATCCGTTCCAACCCCAAACTCATAAAAAAATGGTAATCACAAACTCATATAACCTGACACAAACATGTATATTTGACTTAATATATTAATGATAAACATGTAAAAATAATAAATATTTCATAATAATAATACATTTACATCAACATTAATAATAATTAATAATAAATAATAATAAAACAAGAATAAATAATAAGTCAACTAACCCTTCCGATCATTGACTGCAGCAAAGATGTCACGTGGACGTGAAGATGTCAAGTGGGCAGGCATGAGGTGGTGCGTAACAGAGAAGGAGGGGGAGGATAATTTTGTGTATGTGCACTATGAATGCCAGCAAGGAAAGGCTCGTGGTGAACTCCTACAAGGCCAGTGCTTTTCAAATAGTGGGGGGTGCAGTGGGATGCCAGAGAGAGCTGTGTGTGTGTGTGTGTGTGTGTGTGGGGGGGGGGGGGGTGTATGACCTTGGGGATCATGCTTTTTTGCCATACTGTACCATCACACTTAGAGGGAAAGCTCTATCCACCCACTTGTACGAATGAGCTCATAGAGGCCCATGGTTGGTTGGTGATTGCTGTGAGTGACAGGGAAGTAAGTGTATGCCATCCCTCCCTCCCGTGAAAGCTCGCCAATTAACTCCCATGGACTCCCATTCATGGATGGCTGTTGGATTAAACCGGATTCAAGTTTGCGATCTCCAGGTTAATAGTGATGCACTGTACCTTGTTGATGCGACATCTTGATTCCACAACATGTTAATCGGTACACCAAGGGTGTACAGTCTGGCTACCCTTATGATTATGAGAAGTTTTTATTTTGACCATTGAGAAGGTCAATGAAGATATCTGTGTGTGTTCTGTGGCTGCAGGAGAGTTTGCTTTTGCTGAAGGTATAGAAGCCAGAGGAAGCAGCAGCTGTGTGACTATCCAAAGCCAATTCTTCTTCTCCAACACAACAAACGCTTTCAACATTCTGCAGGACTGTGGAAACTGCTCCAGGTACAGAGCTCACCTTCAGCAACCCTGTGCTAGATACAGATACAGCTCTTTTCAGTACTTTTTACAGTTTATGAAGAGAACTGTATTAGATTAATTCTAGTCTGAAGATTCATAGTGGGAGAGTTTTTTTAATATATGATCTACAAGAATATTGTTTAAAATACAATCGGCCCCCTACTTACGAAAGTAATCTGTTCCAGTGCCTTTTTTGTAACACGGGCGTTTCGGAAGTAGGGGCGCATTTTACATGTAAAACGCCTGATTCGTTCCAAGGCTCCCAAGACTACCCCATAAACCCTTTATAAATGATAAAAGTACACCAATTTTGTATGAAATATGTGTTAAAAGTAAAATAAAATTAATTATTAAACCATTTAAACTATTATTAAACATTTTTATTAACACACACACACACACACACACACACACACACACACACACACACACACACACAACTCTCTCTCACATGCACACACAATATAGTACTCATTAAATGTGTATTGTACACACATTAAATGTTTATTGTGGCACTGCGGGCTCCACCCACAAGCAGGACACCGGAGCATTTTAAGACGTGGAATTCAAAGCGCATTCCCTGCTTGACAGATCGGAGGTCCAAACTCAACTTTAACTTAATTCCTTGAGGGATCGGAGGTCCAGATGAGCCGCGTTTTGCTCATATGCGCCACATTTAGTAAACGTTTACTGAATTAAACAACTTAAAAAAACTAAACTAAAAACTAGAGTTAAACCTCCTTTCATCTCTGACTCTGTACGCAGTCTCTATCTCTCTCTTTCTCTCTCACACACACACACACACACACACACGTGCACACGCACACACACACGCACACAAGCACACACACACACACACACACTCTCTCTCTCTCTCTCTCTCTCTCTCTCTCTCATAGACACACACCACACACACACACACACACACACACACACACACACACACACACACACACAAAACTCGGGCCACACGCAACGCGCAGCTGACGGAACAATTCTATTTAAATGTTTAAATGGAAGGAATGTTTTATTTAAAGCAGAATTACAGTACCTGTTTGAAAGATGAGAGGTCCTCAGAGGACAGGTTTCTCCCACGGAGCACTCTGTTTTAATATCGTGCCGAAATAATCGCTCCATCACTGTATTTCCGCTTTAAGGTCTGCTTCTGGTTCATTATGGTCCCGATTGTAGAGGGGTTTTGGCAATAACGAAATATAGCAATTCATGATCAATCTCAAAACAAGCGAGCAGTCAACTCTCCTTCACGCGTGTGACAAAGGAAGTATGGGTCCAGGAAGTATGGGTAACAACGTTCAGCTGCCTCCTGGCCAATGGGAGGCCAGAGGGGTGGGATGTTGGGAGACAGCCAATGAGAGAGCAACTCGCGCATCGTGTGAAATTGGGATTGGCACGTTTGAATTCTGAATGGCGCTTTTTGTAAGAGGAGGTTGTTTTCGTATTCCGGGGCCGAAAACTTAGGAAAACGATTTTTCGTAACCCGGACTTTTCGCACCGAGGGGGTTTCGTAAATAGGGGGCCTTCTGTAGATATGTTTAGAAGAATCCCTCTGAGACCACAGCACGTTTTCTTAGACTGTCATTTTTATCCTTTTAAAAATTGTAATTGACATGATGAATGGTATTGGTTTTTTTTTACAGGTTGTTCCATGCAAAAAGGATAGAAAACACCAACCTGCTATTTGTTGTGGCTGAAATCTTTCCCTGCAGCTCCTGTGAAATTGAAAAGCTCACACACGTCAGAATGGAGTGTATCCTTCCACTTTTCACACCACCTACTTCACCTTTATTTAGTAATATACATTAACACTTTTTCACATGAAAAAGGAATTCAGTTGATTGCAACTGTTACATTATTTTTATTTTTATTTTATTTAACTTTGTTACCCTTGCACAAGATTTTCTTTGTTTTAATAAATAATATTAATTGGTGGCTCGGTTGTAGGGTGTGAGATTACTGATCCCAAGGTCAGGGTTCAAGCCCCACTATCACCTGGTTGTCCCCAAGTGCAGCTAACTGGGTTAGCAAAGGCAGGCCATGTCTCTTGCTGTCTGTAGTGAGAGGCTGTAAAATAACCATTGCTCATTTTTTTAAAGAATAGGTTGCATAGCCATCAGTGTGTTTTTTGCCCTGTGATGGCCTTGCAAGCTGTCCAGGGTGTACTCTGCCCTCACCCAGAGTTGGCTGAGATGGGCGCCAGCCTTCCCTTGACCATAATTAGGATTAAGTGGCTCAAAAAATAATATTAATGTATATATGACAAAGGGACAGTATGACCATAACAGTATAAATATAGAGAAAATTAAGAGAAGCTAACCACTCTGGGCCACAGTGCTTAGGCTGTGGCTGTATGCTTTTAGCTGTCTGCTGTGGGGTATAACCTATATATCTCAAGAAATGTATATTCCTTCTCTCAAATTGTCCCAGAAAAAATGTCTGCCTGCTTTCCAGACTTTCTGATCATTTCAAAAAGCTAAGAAAGACATGTTTGGTGAATAAAGTCTAATTCTTGAAAGTAAATAAAAAAAAATGGTTCATACCACATTCCAAATTTTGTTGCTTTTCATGTTTAGGATGAATCAGAATTTGAGCTACCTGTATATCATGCCACGCTCAAAGAGCTCATTGGTGCCATTGGCTAGTCAGCAATAGTGAAATATGAATGCATGTTGTATTTTAAGAGAAAAGGACACATTTACATACTTTGGCCTGGAGAACTGTCCAGGGTATACTCTGCCTGTGCTCAAAGTTGAGATGGGTGCCAGCATCCCCGCGACCCTAATTACGATTAAGCGGTTCAGAAAATGTATGAATAAATCAATAAAACTGGTATATAATTCAGCCATTGTATGATGTTGAGAATTCTTTCTCTCTCAAAGGGTATAATCTGGTGTTTAGCAGATTAAACCCTCTCAACTGAAAAATTCTTCATACATCGCCTCATTTAGTAATTGCTTATTTCGTATGAATGCTGTTGAATTAAAATTGAAAAAGGAATATTCTTATTGATTTCCCCCCTGTGTTCCAGTGTAGTACGTAAAACTTGGAATTGGTTTCAAAGATTTTATTATCCAGTGCATGTGACCAGTGTCACTCTTTAAAAATATAGAAATAAACCATGGCAATCTGATTTGATTTCCTTGTTTATGTTGCTGTGTAGTGTATACTAAAACAACTCTTCAGTCTACATCAGACTAACTGAACGTTGCTCAATAATCCTCTTGATATTGTCTCACCTATGTTGATTGAGATGAGAGATTTCCTTTCGGCCTTTTCCCTTTATCAGGGGTCGCCACAGCGAATGATTCACACATTTGATTTGACATAGGTTTTTACGCCGGATGCCCTTCTTGACACGACCCTTTAGCAAGGGACAGAAACACGCTGACGGCTTTGCAGCTACTCCTTATGAAAGTCAGCAATGGTTCTTTTACATGCCTCACACCATAGACAGTGAGAGACATGGCCGGCCTTTGATAACTCACTTAGCTGCACTGGTGGGGACAGTGACAACCTTGTGGAGAGTGGGACTCGAACCCCCAACCTTAGGATCAGCGATCCAGCGCCCTATACCAGCAGGCCACTACTGCCCTCTTGCTTATGTTGAATAATTATTCAAAATTGCTTTTTATGTATAATTATTATACAAAATTATTGAATCTTCTATCATGATTAGTCAATAACATGATTTTGTGATCTGTTGTGTTAAATATGAATAAGGTTATTAGGTGGACCAATAAAATAATTTTAAATCAATTAAATTTTTTGATTTTAAAGAAATTATTTTTGTCAAATTATTGATTTATTTAGTTAGCACCCATTTGAAAAGTGTATTAACTGAAATTGGGCCTTTTGTAATTCTGAAATAAACTCCTTCACTGTGATTCAAGCTCCCCATGCTTTGTGTTAGACTCCTGCATCACCCTGTCTGGGTTTATGTCACATTAATGAGTGGCTCACTTTCCATTATCTGTTACATGATATTTTTCAAAGCAATCCATTTCTAACCTTTGACTGGCCAGTGAAAAGAAGAGATGTTGAGTTTGGGTTCCTTAATGTAACTGACCCAGTTCAGGAGGAAATTCCCTGTGATGTGTTGAGCTCTGCCCGGTACCGGAAAGGACCTGAGAAGTGCTTTGATTACAATGCAATGGTAAAAGTTCTTTTATAGATGATTTGTTCTTTTTTTTTCTGTTCCTCTATTTTCTCTCTTCTTTTGTCATCACTCTTCATTTTTTATCTCACTCAGTGCTGCCTAATATACAGATTCATGGGTATTCTGTATTTTATTATATGGTTAGAAACAAGTAACATTTTGGAGGGAAAGAGTGGCTAAAAGAAATTACCTACACTCTATTCTTTGCCATTAAAACAGTTATATACTGCCATGAGAAATTTTAAAACAGATTTTCCATGTGCCACATACACGAGAGAGATGGGAGGATGGACACCTCTAGAAATGAATGCGGGAGCTCTGTTATTGCACCAGGTCATGTGTGGCCTTTAATTAATGACTGAACACCAGCCTTTATGATTACTTTGTGACCATCACAAGATGATTTTTTGGTCATATTTTTTAGCATGTTCTCAATCTTTATCACATATTCCCTATTCCAGAAACTTGTACTTGACCAGGCAAATTTGATAAAAACAATTCTTGAAGTTAAATTAGGAAGGGATGGTACTTGTAATTAACCAGGTGATTAGGGCTGCCTGACTTATGTGAAAGGTTTTTGTTTTCTATTTTTTTAATAAGCTTCTGACCTATGTTCGAATTGGTTAGCATTTCAAATGAAGCTTAATTTTCTTTTTATTATTCTTTTTTTTGTGGTTTACATTTTTTATTTAAAAAAATAATGCGTATATATATATATATATATATATATATATATATATATATATATATATATATATATATATACACACACACACACACACATCTCTCTCTCTCTCTTCTCCAGGAGAACACATCAGAATGTGGGCGGGCTCACTCTTTGCGCAGTCCAATCAAGATCCTGATGTGGATCCAGTTAACGCTGCTTTACCTCACTGTTAAATCTTAAGTCTCTTTGCTCTCCCTGATTCCATTTGGCCTTGTAATAATTCCTGCTGCTTCATTTGCTCATTTTTCTCTTTAGTGCTTCTTTTCCCTTTCTGCTGCCTCCTCAGAAGTCCCTTGGTCATTTTGCTCTATTATAAAGTGCTTTGATATTCTCAACACATCCAGATGGATTAATTGAGATGCTGTGTGTCTTGGCAACCGGTCGTTGTGCACATGTACAGACTATTTTGGCTTCTGGGTATTGGATTTAGGTAGAGTTTTTGTTGTTGTTTTTTGTTCTTAACAGGTGGCCAAAATGCAAATCATGTAAATGTTTGTAAATCATGCATCACACTGGGGAAGTTCATGTAGGTTGCAAACTTCACTAAACTCCCAACATATGATGGTGGTATGGAAAAATAGCCAAACAGCCCAATAGATGGAGGAGTTTATTCATTGCTTGTAACTGCACTGAACCAGGGTCAGAATCGTCGCCATGTGAGGCCAGCTTTAAATCTGTTTGCCAAATCATGCTTGCAATATATATATATATATATATATATATACACACACACACACACACACACACACACACACACATATATATATATATATACATACACATATATATATATATATATATATATATATATATATATATATATATATATATATATATATATACACACACAGTACTGTGCAAATGTTTTAGGAACCCCTTAGTTATTACTGTAAACTTTGCTATAGATATCTATTTTTCATTTGTATACAGACGCTCCCCGACTTACGTTCATTCGTTTTACGTTTTTTTTTTTATTTTACGGGTTTCCCCCCCCAAAAAAGGCAAATTTTGAGTTTAGACGTACCTGCGTAGTACACTGACGTAATGACGCAATGACGCTGCATTCATAGTTTACAAACTACAAAGTGTATATATATCTGTACATACATATATATATATATATATATATATATATATATATATATATATATATATATATATATATATATCCCAGTTTTATAGCGTGTTACCCTTGTGTTAAGACGTCGTCTCTGTGATCTTTGTGTTTACACTGTTTTGTGGACTTTTGTAACCCTAAGCAAATATGGTTGGTCAGAAGTGTAAGTCTACTAGCATGGGTGCAATTCTCATACACAGAGATGAATTAACTATCTGCTTAGATCGGCACAATCTACAGTACCATGCATACTCAGTTAAGCAAAGAGAGTTGTAATATGAATGAAAACCCCAATGCACAAATTACAGAACAATTACAGATATTTATTATCTTTTAGCAGAATCCTAAGAGTATATACTTATTTTTATATTAATATTCCTTAGGATTTGTACTTGTTCTTTGTATGCATCTCTTGAATAAAGTTTACTTACTTACACAAAAGAAAGAACTCTCCTTGCTAGGATTCGCATAAGTGCAGGCTGTGTTCTAAACGAGTTCAACGGCATCCTTGCGCACTTGAAAGACCGGAAGTCTGTATAACCCACAGCAAGTACACTACTTTTGCAAGTACACTACTTTCGGTATTGAGCGCTTCACATATTGTAAGCGTTGATTGACTGTTTTAAGCTTCATGTAAAGTAACCCCGTATAAATAAGTGACATATTTGAAATTAATGTTTATATTATTTGATATATTTGATATTATTTTACAATGTTATGTTTCTAATAATTGATTTAGGGGTGTTTTATGAGATACGGTAATGGTATTTATGGATGTATAGTACAGTATGAGCGTCATACGTCACTGTAACAACTTACGTTCACTTTCAACTTACGTTCGGCCAAGGTCGGGGAGCGTCTTGTATTAGCAAGTTAGTACAAAAACACTTTGGATTTCCAAACATTAGTTAGTTGCAAATATGGCATAAAAATGTTAGTGCAGTACATGCAAATAAAGAATAAAATGTAACACCCGGTAGATACTGTACTTGTAAAATACAAACTGTACCTGATGCTATTCTGTTTTTAAACAAAGTCATCACACCCAATATCGAATTAGTTTAATTTATTACTACTTACTGTGCTTAATAGAACTCTTATGTATAGATATTTAATTGAATGTTTTCATTTATATTTATATGTAAATATAAGGCAGCATTCCTTTGATTAACTTTTCCACAGTACTCTGTGTGTGTGTATGTATGTGTGTATATGTGAGAGAGAGAGAGAGAGAGAGAGAGAGAGAGAGAGAGAGAGAGAGAGAGTTTATTAATTAATCGTTTAATTAAATGTCTCTAGCCTTACTATCTATCATCAAACCAGAGTTTTGTAATTGTGGAGATTGTGGAGATTTTAATATATTTTTTATTCTACCTGTTTTCATTGCCTGGAGTTAAAACGGCATTAAAAAGATGTATCAAAAAAAGTTTAAAACTGGTTTACCATGCAACAGTGCCTCAGTGCACTTACTCCTCCTATTGTACATACATTTGGTTCTTGAGTTTGGCCAATCCTTTTTTTAACTTATTTTCTCCACTGAAATTTTTTAGTCCTATCCAATTCCCACCCATCAATTATTACTTTCCCTATCACATGACCACCACCATCAAGAGTGAGGCAAATATACACATGCACCCTCCGTGACATGCAATGCTGCTGTCCACCTCTTTTCGAACTGCTGTACATGTTTGGATCCGCCTACTGACATGAATAAGCTCACAGTCGCCCATTATTGGCTGATGATCGCCGTGAGAGACAAGGAGGTGAACAATAGGGATGTCATTGACAATCGGAATATCGGAATATCGCCGATATAATTATGTCGATCGATAATCGATACCTATAAAAGGGGTATCGATACTTCTAACGTTATAGCTTCCTGTGTCATGACAGCGTCTGTAGTAAATGCCATTTCAATTACACCCCGAGTAAATGGTACGTCCCGCCTCTCTGTTTGGTAAATGGTACGTTCCTGCTTCAAGTGTGCCGTCAGAGCGCGTGTTCTCAACAGCAGGGAACATTTTGAACAAGAAGAGACACTTATCACCAGATAATGCAGATATGTGCATCTTCTGAATCTATACATCTATTTTAATTTCCACGTCACTGTGACATGCGGCAGAGAGCCAATCCTTTCTGTACTCCACTGTGTGGGCGGGTCCGATAGCTTCAAACTCCAATTTTATTGGATTATAACAACAGCCACAGACTGCGCGTGTTGTTTTTGAGTAAAGAGATAAATTTCCCTCGTTTTGATCGGCTCATTTCCACAAAGCCAAGCACAGCTGGCAAGCAAACACAAATGGACGGACATGGAAAAACTTCAACCCGCAGACCAGCTGTTTGCCAAAACTTGGGACGCGCTTCCTGTCACATAAACACTGCAGCGTGTGAGTCCAATAAAATTAGAGCTTCAAGGTATCGGACCCGCCCACACAGAAAGGATTGGCTCTCAGCTTCGCACCACAGTGACGTGGCATTGAAAGTAGATGAATAAATTTGCTCTGAGCAGTTATAAAGTGAATCTGCATCATCTCCTGCTTGGCCTTTTAAGATGCTGGCGCTGCCGCAATATTCCAATGTATCGATGCATCTGACATTTTTTTAATCAATATATCGATAACAATAATAGGTTTTCAATGACACCCCTAGTGAACATATGCTATCCCTCTCTCCCATGATTGCTCGGCCAATTTGCTCCCATTGACCTTGGTCACAGAAGGTTATGGCATCATGCACCATGTCAGTGCATCACTTGGGAGAAAAAGCCTGGCCAATCCTGAGCGAAGAGAGATGGACTATTTATGCTCACTGTTCCATCAAAAAATCTTAGAAAAATAACAGTAAAATTATTACAACACATTCATTTAATTACTCTAAAGGACTTCCCTTCAAGACCATATAGTCTGTACCACCTAAGTCATAAAAATATGGTCTGGAATTCTCATAGGTGCCATGAATTAATTCACTTTGTGTTCTTAAAAGATTTCTTTTTTGCCATTTTTTTCAGATTGATTTTTGCCATGGTAGTAAATAATAAGTCATGATATGACATCAGTCATCCCTTTTCCGGTTGTAAATATTGTTTAACATAAAATTTTAAAAAGATTTTAACGAAGCAGAATTGCAGCAGAGTTGTCCATGGTGTACTCTGCTCTCGCCCAGAGTTGGCTGAGATGGGCTCTTGCCTCCCTACGACCCTAATTAGGACTAAACGGTTCTCAAAATGAATCAATTAATAGCAAGGTTGTACTTGCTGTGTGACGTCAGAGCATTACTACAATTGGTGTAATGTTAATGTTCCCAGTTCTCAAAGTTGTTCAAACCATTTAATCGGAGTTTTATGATTTTTTAAATCAAATAAATAAAAAATGCTAGTGAATAAATTTTAGTGGTGATACATTGACTTCGGAAGTGGGTGATCCAATATAAGTTTATTTGTTAACCCAGGAACATGAGTTGAAATAGCTCCTCAAAGTGGAGACAAGAAACTTAACCAAGAGGAAATGGTGGCATCATTGCTGATAATGGTGCCTTAAAACCAGCATTTTGGTGTAGGCTGTTGCATTTGTAGGGACAAGAATTAATAATATTTTTGTGGTCTTCTGGCACTCTTGATCATATCACATCACCTAGATCTTTAACACGACATTGTTCTCTTCAGGTCTTTTGATTTTTCTTTTATGCACATCTACAATATAAACGTCATTTGATCTAAATAACTGAGATGCCTTCAGATGGCAGGTGGTGATAGGAAGTCAGTGATAGTGCATTCAAAAAAAATAAATACAGTACTGTATATCGTAAAAAAGCTCCATGCTCCCTATTACAAACTCTGGGGTCTCACCTCTTGCTTTTCTTTATCTACAAAAATGTGATCTCTTTTGCAAGTGTTGTCTTCATGTAAATATGAAGCTTTAGATTTAGTGCTGTGACCTTTATTTGTTAATTTTTTTGAGAATATGACGAATGTGTGTTTTCTCTGCATGATGGGAAAGTGTTCATGCGGGAGACGATTCCAGGGCTAATACCAAAATGGTTTTAATTTCATTATGCAGTGCACTGTTGGGATTAAGGCTAAGCTTTAATAGCCACTCAACACCCTGTCTAGTGACAGGATTTGTTCAGAATCCATTTTAAATCACAGCATTTCTTCACAGAATGACAACTGCAGCCTGAAAAAGGCACAAGTCTCAACTGATGTGCTAATATACATTCAGAAAAATTTTAAAGGTGTTTCAGAGATGCAAGACAGGATACTGCATGGGATTATGTATTGATATGTTTTTTCAACATTTAGTCATACCGGTATTTTATTTAGATGTTTTATTTCGGGTACGAAATTCCAAAGCTTTAATATGGGCTGAAGGAGGTATATTCAAAATTTGTGATGAATATACAGTATATCTAAAAGAAGTAACATTCGCCTCAGCTCTTGTAAAAATTTGAACTTCACGGGATGATAAATTTTTTCAGTTTTGATTAATTTAGAATATTTTATTATATTGACGGTTTGTGTAGAGTTTCACTTGAATTTTGTGTTAAGTTTATTTCCAGTGTTTAAATTAATATCTTTAAGTAACTTAAATGTGTAAATGGAGAAACTGAAAAAGTAAGAATGCCAGCATGATATCTCTTTGCGTAGCTTTCATTTTTTTGACGTTTTATTTTATTAAACCTGCTATTTTAAATTATTCTTTTATGAATATATATATATATATATATATATATATATATATATATATATATATATATATATATATTCATTATTATGAAAAAAAAATCTTTTAGAATCGAAAGGGGATTATTACTGTGCATAGTGTTTGTCTCCCTCTTTTTTACCTTCTATTTTTTGCTGCACTGAGGGGGATTTTTTTTTTTTTCCTTCAGTCTTCCATATTGTTTGTTTTGTATAAATGCTACAAAAATGTCTTGAAGCACAAACTTTGTATCATATGTCATTCACCTCTTACAAATTGGAAAAAGAAAATGTTTATAAGAGTATTGGTGATAAAGACATTCATATTTTTCATGTCAATTATTCTGTAAGATGTGTCTGTTGTTTATTCACTATATATAGATGTAGGTCTTTTGCTCCAAGAAATGGCTAAAAAAGTGAAAGACAATGCTACAGGTCTTTAAAATAATAGCATTGCATAAGTTTACCACATTTTATACAATATTTATACTTGATTCACCGATTGATTTTTCTTGGCTGATTTCGATTTTCAATTTTTCTGAAAGTGTGACCTGTCCATTGCCTCATAGCAAGAAGATCCGGGGTTCGAGTCGGAGACTTGGCTTTCCCTTTTGGACTTTGCATCTTCATCCTTTGCCTGTACATTAGACTAACTGGTTATTTCACATTGACGCTAATTGTGAGTGCTCTTCAGGGTGTACTTCATCCTCAATCCATGTCCAGCCTCCAAATGACCCGAGCAGGGTTTAGGGGTGTGGCAAATAAGTGAATGAATAAGTCAACAGCTATAAATGACAGCAGCATATACCATTTTTATGTATTTTATTTCAATAAAATAGATGATTGCACTGTATAAGTAACAACAACAACAACAACAACAATAGTAATAATAATTATTGTTGTTATTGTTATTTATTATTAATAATATGCCTGGCAAGCTGTCCAGGGTGTACCCCACCCTTGACCAGAATCGGCTGAGATGGATGCCAGCCTCCCCGCGATCTTAATTAGGATTAAGTGGTTTAGAAAATGAATAAATTGGATGAATGATGTTAATATTACAAGTGATGATAATGATGATGATGATGATAATATTAACATTATTGGTAGTAGTAAAATCTGTAACAGAACTATTGCTGTATGTGGAGTTGCCACTGGTTACAACAGCACATTCCCATACAGAAGTCTACACAAACACCTTACCATACCATACCAAAGAATGCAGGCTTATGCAATAGCTCCGTCAAATTAGTCTTCCTTGACTGTCACTACAGAGATACCTTCAGAAATCAACTTTATGTGACAGAATTGACCCTTACAAACACGTCTCATAAACAAGCACAGACTGAACACCAGGCAATCTGAAATGTTCTTGAATAAAATGTTAGTGTATAAAATGGCTGCATATTATGTACTGGTAGAAAAGAAGCACATGCTAACAGTTAGGCCTTCACTTAGCATGGTGTCAATTTGCTGCTAAAAGCACACACTTTGCCTCAGTCTGTGCTTTTTTCAGTATAAATGTTTATAGTGAGTGGCTTATTTAAAAAGTAATGGCTCATTTACTAATACAGAGTAGCATGGTGGCGTAGTGGTTATCATGTCCACCTCACAGCAAGAAGGGCTGGGTTTGATTCCCAGTTCAGACGTTTCTGTGTGGAGTTTGCATGTTCTCTCCGTGCTTGCATGGATTTCCTCCGGGTACTCCAGTTTCCTCACACAGTCAAAAAACATGCAAAGTAGGTTAATTGGCTGGTCCAAATCTCCCCTAGGTGTGAGTGTGAATGGTTGTGTGAGAGTTGGCACTGAAATAACCTGACGGGCTGTCCAGGGTGTACCCCGATGGGCGCCCACCTTGCGCATCGTTCCAAAAGCTGTTCCGATTCAGGTAGCACGGTGGTGTAGTTGTTAGCACATCTCCCTTACAGCAAGAATGTCCTGTGTCCAAGTCCTGACCTTGTGCTCTTCTGAACTTTGCTGAATTCTTCCTGTGCTTGTGTGGGCAAAATCCTAAGGTTTTCCTCCAACAGTTCAAAGACATGCACATTAAACCAACTGGCTGGGGCAATTTGTTGACCACTGAAGGGGTCGCCACAGCAAACCATCCGCCTCCATCTCACCCGATCCTCTGCATCTTCTACTCTTATTCCAACTACCTTCATGTCCTCCTTCACCACATCCATAAATCTTCTCTTTAGTCGTCAAATGGGGGGGGGGGGGGCACAAACAAGTGCCCGGCCTCACACCGGTCCCAAGCCCGGATAAATGCAGAGGGTTGTGACAGGAAGGGCATCTGGCGTACTTTTTTACATAACTCTTGCCAGAATACAAAATGCAAACCGTAATGACAAATTCCATACTGGATCGGTCGAGGCCCAGGTTAACAACGACCGCCATCAGTGCTGTCAACCAACAGGGTGCGGGTGGAAATTGGACTACTGTTGGTCGTCAAAATATGTGAGAATGTCGAAGACAAAAGCAATGACACTATAATATTGTCAGACATTGTCAATCATCTGACAGGTGACCAGAGGGCGAGGTATCTGAGTAAAATAAAGCAGCCGGGGATTGCCGATCCATATCTAAAGCCGCACTCGATGTTTAGGAATGTGTTAGAATGCGACCATTCTTCCCTTCCTGCTTTTGCCTACTTGGATCTTTGTACACAACAAGTATTTTGTTGCCGGATTTGTAAGCTGTTTGCAACAATGGGAGCCAGGAACCGGGAAGAGAGACTACCACCTCATAACGGATAAGGTGCGGGTTCTATCCCCAAATAGAGCTACACAAACAAGCGCTTATGCAATAATAAATTAAAATTATCACTGCTTTTAATGGTTTTATATATTCACATACTTTATTTATATTTCTTTCTTTCGGCTTTTTCCCTTTACTCGAGAGTCGCCACAACGAATCAACTGATTCGCACATTTGATTTGGCATAGGTTTTTATGTTGGATGCCCTTCCTGTCACAACCCTTTTAGCAAGGGACAGAAACACGCCGACGGCTTTGCAGCCTACACTTTACGAAAGTCAGCAATGGTTCTTTTACATGCCTCTCACCATAGACAGTGAGAGACATGACCCGCCTTTTGATAACCCAGTTAGCCGCACCGGGGGACAGTCACAACCCTGTGGGGACTCGAACCCCCACCCTTCGGATTAGCGATCCTGCGCCCTACCCACTATATCACCACTGCCCCTCACATATTTTATATATATTTTATATTATAAGCCTAATAATGTATATTTACCTAATACAAAGTGTTCGCTGCATATTCTACTGTATTGTGTAGGATTCCAGTCTTTCCTATTTCCCGCTGCGATCCACTTGGCTTTTCTCTCCGGGTCCGATGGAAAACAATACAATGACAGTGCAGGCTTCACCCCTCTGTCTATTTGCACAGCCAACAGCGCAGTACGATATAACCATACTCACTGCTTATTTTCTATCACTCCGGGGAAGTTAGTAACCGACAAACAACATCCAGTTGGGTAATGTCGAACCACTATTACTTAATTTAAATGTTGAATGAGCAAGCACCGTCCGGATCATGCCGTCCAATATGGCATGTAAACATAAGTCACGTGACCCTGTGACGTTACGTGCAAACCCTCAAAACAATAGAATCGATTAGCACTGACGTGTTTACAGACCAAGCGCCGACTCTCGACTTTTCCCGCGCGACTTGAGCTTCGAGAAAGTTCGCAAGCGCTGTGATGCGCTCAAGCCACCAAACGGACGGCTAAAATTTGCGACGACTGGTGAATTACCTTATTTAACTAAATTTTATTATTTTGCGGTAAATAATGTTAATAGTCACAATAACTAAAATGTTACATACTGCATAAATTCATAAATCCAGTGACAAGTGCTGGCTGAGGTGCTATTCGGCTAGTTAAGAATCCTGTCAGGGCTGCTTCAGACACAGGTACTGTATGTGTTACTTAACTCATCAAAAGTAGGATTTTTGCCTACATGAGTCGTAACATATAACATAAAATGCCCTTTCGATTTTCTGGTTCATTTTAAACATGGCAATAAACTTGAGTATTTTTTCAGAAAATGTAATTTGAAAACGCCACAATACCGAAGGCTAGCATTAAAGCTTTACCTACAACCTCAACAGCCTGTCCATGATGTGCCTTAATCTTCAGCTGCAGTTTGTCCACTGGTGGTCTTTTCATATTCTTCATATCATCCTCAGTCTGGAAATAAGTGGTCAGTGATCACAAAATCTGTCAAGAGACAAAAAAAAAAAAGGAACCAAAACAAATCCAGTAAACAGCAACAGGTACCAAGTAAGTGAACTCAATCTTCTTTGGGGTCATGTCTCTCTCAGGTTAGTTTCAACATCATACACTCTAAATCAGGGGTCCCCAACCACCGGTCCGTGGCTCAATTGGTACCGGTCCTCAGAAGAAATAATTCATTATTTCCGTTTTATTTATTATCGGAGTTTGAACGATCTTTATTGTTGAAAAATCTTTTACCGTATTTTGAAAAATGACAGATTTTCTCAGTTACATGTCAGTCATTTGAGTGCTAAAATGTAACCCACAAGGGGACAGGACATGAACAGAGACGATTTGTGCATGTTTCAAACAATAGTGGGGATTTTGGGTGAGCCTGAGCCTTCATTCACCCAGCTGTTTTTTTTTTTTGTTTTGTTTTTTTCTTTTCTTTTCTTTCTTTCTTTTTTTTTTTTTTTTAAGAAAAGTTCAAACTCTACTACCCAACCAACTATATTTCATCTGTTGAAAAATAACATTCATGGAGTGTTTTTTAAATTATTATTCTTATTATTATTATAACATATTAAAATAATAATTAAAAAAAATAAATATTTACAATATAAACAATCTATGAACCCCGGTCTGCGGTAAAATTGTCAAGCATTGATCGGTCCGTGGTGATAAAAAGGTTGGGGACCCCTGCTCTAAATTACCAACTAACAATTTGAAGACTATAAATAAATGTTTATATTCATAGTGTAATACACACAACATACATACCCTAGACTCAACCTTCTGGAACTGTTTATTTTTTTATGTGAAGGCTCTCAGTCTTGTTTTGGGACAGGAGAGTTTTGATTGTACTCAATGTTCCTTTAACTTTAAGGATGAACACTTGATGCCCTGCTTATTCTGAAACACCTCTACCATTCTGGTACCTTGGTCATTTTATTTAACTTTACTTTTTTTGACTATAAAAAACAAATGGTACAAAATCTATTGACTTGAACACTTGTATCTGAGATGACCTTTTTGGACTTTTTCGCTTTCCTTGCCTCCTGGGATGGTACTATACTACCTGCCTTCTATAAAAGTAACCCAGCTAAAAATCTATTTTTAAACGATTTTACTACAACTTTGCACAAAAGTTGGTTATTTGCAGCAGTTACAGGAAATATTTTCTTTAAATGTCTCAAAACGATGTCAGATGTTGCTCCAGTGATATTAATTTGTGAGGACTGTGGGTACCAGGTCCCCAGCACTGACCTGGGGACCTGGATGTGGGCAACATTTTGACACGTCAAAAACACTGTGCATAAAAAGTAATCTACATGCTCTCAATAAACATTCTGGTTTAACATTATTACAATGTCCAGATAAGGTTTTTTGCAACTGGCTAAATATGACCTTTATGGCGCATCATAATAATACAGGGATCCCTCACTTTCCGTGGTTAATGTGGACCGAGACCCCCGCAACCGCCAATTTCCACAAAGTAGGCTCGACCCCCCCCTGACTGACATATATGTATATGTGTATATAATATCAATAAATACATACATATTAAATGATATAAATACTTAGAATATTAATTAAATATTCAAAAATAATGCATTAGATGTAAATAAAATATAAATACACACAAATACAGACATGCACGCACACACACAGATGCGCACCTCACATAAAAATGTAAATAGTTTTGTTGAGGGGTTTTAGGTTGGTTTTTTTTTTGTTTTGTTTTTGTTTCTTTGGGATTTTTTTGCATAATTGGGCTGTTTTGCAGAATTTTCCTTAACGTTTTCCCTATTTTCCCTTAATTTCCTTATTTTTTTATTTTTTGATGAATATTTTTGAAAAACCCATGACGCACTGAAGCTGCAGAAACTGAAGCATGAAGTAGCAAGGGATCATTGTATTGCCAAATGTTGTGTGTTAGCTGAAATAATATACTGGTCCTTCTCAGTAAATTAGCATATTGTGATAAAGTTCATTATTTTCTGTAATGTACTGATAAACATTAGAGTTTCATATATTTTAGATCAATTCTGCACCAACTGAAATATTGCAGGTCTTTTATTGTTTTAATACTAATGATTTTGGCATACAGCTCATGAAAACCCAAAATACCTATCTAAAAAAATTGCAGTCTCATGCACGAATTGCTGTCTCATTGACTATCTCCCAACATCCTGCCTCGCTGGGCTCCCATTGGCTATCTTCCAACATCCTGCCCTGCTGGCATCCCATTGGCTAGGAGGGATGACGTAGCTCCCTCGAGCAGCAGCTTATTCATGAGTTTTTCGAGTGTGCTCATGGCAACTTTATTTTTTGGCTCAGGCTTTTAACCTTGCATAAACATTTGTAAGATTATAACTCTGCTAAGAAGACAATGTCAACACGAAGTAAGTACCTTAAAAGGTATTCTTTTATAATTTTTAAAGGGTAGTATTGTGGGCCTTGGAACGAATCACGTGTTTTACATGTAAAATGCGGTTCTACTTACGAATAATCCAGGTTACGAAAAAGGCTCTGGAACGGATTAATTTCGTAAGGTGAGGTACCACTGTATTTGGAGAAGAATCTAGATGTTATTATTCTCTCATTTGTTGGATGCCATGCTATCCGAGCTTTTTGTGCTTTTTTTGTTCAGAATTACAGCTATTCCTCTCAAGTAATGATTGTCCATTCTGCCGGAGTAGATGACCTTTTCACCCATTGATGTCTTAACTGTTCTGGGGAATAATAAAGTTAGTTGAACTAACCTACCTGGGCCAGCCTAATGCTCTCATGGTGGCCCGGTTTCTTCAAAGGCAGATATGGACTGATAGTGATTCTGGTCCTCGTCAGCTACCGACCAGGCCGGGTTACTTCAATGAGTATGGGTTTCGGCGACTTCCGGTGGTACCCCCGGCCTAGCGCTGCCAGCAGCTATTACCACCAGACCAGATGATCACTCTTCTTCTGGTGGATTTTCAGTGGATTTTACAGTTTTCCACTTCCTGTCCACCTGCATTCACTCACACACAGTATATCTAGCTTGTATCTCTTCCTTTATTGTATCATCTTACTTGTCTTGCCTGTCTCATACATTGTGTGAACATTCCATCCACCAATATAAAGTTTGTGTTTGGGGCCCACAAAAATATTATTCCTATCGTTAGCTTCATGTCTGGTTTGGCTCGTGGCAATCATAAAGCTGCTTCCACAACCAATATCTACTGGGCTCCTTTTTGCTTGGCTTTGGATTTCTGACTTGGTTTTTGTAGCATTTGGGAGGTTTATGTGGCTGGCCTGCGCACAACCTTCCTTTCTCATCAGGGCTGGGGACCAGCTATGGCGGAGTTTAAAAAAAAAAAAAAAAATGTTGCTTGCTGCGTGATTATTTGTGCTGGATAACCTGGCCCTACGAGTTGACGTCACATCCAACAAAATGGTTTCTGCTCATTAGTCTCACTGTCATTTAATAAGCTACAGGATAAAATTGCCCAGCAGTGCTTTTTATGGTCATTTATATTTAAAAACTCTGCCTATTTCTTTTGATCTGATCCAACCACTTTTCTGTCAGTCTTTTAACTTGGTTAAACTCAAGCTGGACACAAATAATCTTGGATTTCATATGTTCAAGTATATCTTACAGACCAGGGGTCGGCAACACGCGGCTCCGGAGCCGCATGCGGCTCTTTCACCTTTCTGGTGCGGCTCCATGGCTTTTCAAAATAATGTTGTACTTTACGATGGCCGACGGGTGCACCACAAAGTGCTTATTTACTCACACGGCAAAGGGCTGGTGTGGGTGCAGGTTTTCACTTCAACCAAACCATAGCCACACCTTCCACCTGTTTACACCAATCACTGATCATCAAAAGAAAAGAAAACAAATCTAGATTGGACATTACTGGTTCAATTCTGAAGTGGAGCCATCTTGGTGAGATCACATTACTGTTTAAGACTTAAAGCAAGGTGATCTCACCAAGATGGCTCCACTTCAGAATTGAAACAGTAATATCCAATCTAGATTTTTTTAACCTGAGTGATCTGAAAATTAACAGTCACGCGTGTAGGCGGATATTTCTTTGGTGTGGGCAGGGTGATTTTGTGTGTGTATCCACAAGAACACACACAAAATAACCCCGCCCACACCAAAGAAATATAAAAGAGCCCTAAAAGAGCTCTTTGCAAACAGCAGCACGGCGAGAGAGAGATTTTTTCTGCCGCCGGGGTTTGTAATCCAGGAACAGAAATCACAGCTGAAGTAAGAGACGTTGGATGAGATTTGTTTATACACAGCAATCTCCGAGTTAAATAACTGTCCTCACAGTGACAAAATAAAAGACTGGGTGTGGTTCAGTCTCCACTCTGTCAGTGCAGCATTAAGCATTAATATTATTTAAAAGAATGTTGAGCAGGCTCCTTCTTAAAATAAATCTTCATATACTTTTCTGTATTGTTGTCATTTCTGTAAATTAAAACTTTGACAAAACAACATTAATATAACGAATAAAGAAAAGAAGATCCCACGAAGGTAGTGATGGTGAGGCAGATACCCAACCCATTAACACATCTGGCTGTTCCCTGTCCCATGCTTCATGGGATAGATATTTTTTTTTCTTTATAAAAATACAAGAAGGACTCGAACACATTCATTCATTTTCTGAACCGCTTAATCCCAATTAGGGTCGTGGGGAGGCTGGAGATTTTTTTTTTAATCTAAATGTTTTTGTTGCAAGCAGAATTGTAATTGTAAATCAATGCAACACATTGTTGTTTTATATTAACATGAAGGAAAAAGGGGAAAAAACATTATATGCAGTTTTATTTGATTTTAAATGTCAAAAAAGGATTTGTGGCTCTCAGTGTTTTCTTTAATGTGGAAAACGGGTCCAAATGGCTCTTTGAATGGCAAAGGTTGCCGACCCCTGTTACAGACGCAGCTTGGATAGTAAGCCATATAGTTGATATCTACTTCATATTTGGAAAGTTTATTAGTAAATGTTATGCCACAGCATTATTAATAACTGACATCAAAGTCATACAGTGCCAGAATACATTAATTTCTTCAAGGGCGATCTGGATTTCTTATTTTTCAGCTTTAATTGTCCTTTTTTGCTTTCTTTAGCTCATAAATGTTTCCCCCAGTCTGCTCGGTGAGGTCAGAGATCTGATGAATGATGTGATTTTTGATGTTTTTTATTACGGCATTAACTAGGTATTGCAGTATATAGTACAAAATGCTGTAGAGCTGCATGCGGCAAATTCAGAGAGCTGTTGCCTATCTTCACCTGTCACACCCTAAGTCTGCTCACTAGAGGAAGAATTTATACCTCATGTGTCCGCAGTGTTATGTTGTATGCCAGCGAGTGCTGGGTGATGATAAACGAGGAGCGCTCTATACTGCTTCAGAATAAGAGAGCTATGATTAGGTGGGTATGCGGAGTCAACACCCAGGCACATGTGGATACGGCCACACTGTACAGCAAGCTAGACCTAGTCCACCTTGAGGTCATCCGTAGAAGGAACAGGCTTTGCTTGTTTGGGCACACATACCGCAGCCACTTCTGGATAAGGAAGTGCCAAACACTGGAGGTAGAAGGTACCAGAAGTAGAGGGAGACCATGGAAAACATGGATGGACAATGTTCTGGAGGACCTTCATTTCTGCAGCTTTATAGTCGACATGGCCAAGGACAGGGATGAATGGCGACAGCAAGTTTGGGCTACTACCTGACTGTCCAACCCCCTTGCTAGGGAAGAACGGACTCTAAAACGCATGATGATGATGATGATGAGTCAGTGTGTCTATGCTTAGAACACCAGAAGAACCTCTAGGTTCTTCTCTTTTCAGCATTTCCAGATGGTCAAGAGCTTCATCAAATGAGTTCTTTCCTGTAAAGTACAGTTGTAAAACTGAAGGCCCATGGGCCAAATCCAGCCAACTCATTTTATGTGACCTCTGAGAACTTTTATAGAATATGCTTGTTGTACATTCTTTGCATCAACTGTTACCATGAAACATAATTCATTATTCTTCTACTAGGTGGCGGCAGCCTATTTCAAATAACCATTTTGCCATGCAAGTTCCTCAGTATGCTGGACAGCATCAGTAGTATATTTTTTTTCCACAGTTTGATTTGGACATAGCCTTGGCTTCCTGCTTTTTCTCAAACGGCTTTCTGAGCAGGACAGTCTTGACAGATCTGGATGTTCTTTGCCTATGGTTGTATTTAAGTGAAAATCCAAGTAGACCTTGGAGACCTCACTGTCCTTTTGAGGTTATTATATTTTCTCCAAACTACACTGTTTGTCCTTGTAAGATCCTCATTAAGGCCTTTGGGTATTTTTACAAACCTCTATTTAGTATCGTCAGGTAATGCAGTCGTGAGGGGGGCACAAACAAGTGTCCGTCCTCACGCCGGTCCCAAGCCCAGATAAATGCAGAGGGTTGTGACAGGAAGGGCATCTGACATAAAACTTTTGCCAGAATACAGAATGTGAATCGTCAAAACAAATTCCATACTGGATTGATCGAGGCCCGGGTTAACAATGACTGCCATCAGTGCTGTTAGCCAACAGGATGCTGGTGGAAATTGGACTACTGTTGGTCAAAGAAGGAGAGGCAGGAAGCGTGTCTGTAGGCGGAGAGAGGAGGAAAAGCATGAGTCTAGGACTGAGAGTAGGGACTTTGAATATTGGAACTATGCAAAGAAAAGATAGAGAGCTGGCTGACATGATGCAGAGGAGGAAAGTGGACACACTGTGTGTTCAGGAGACCAGGTGGAAAGGTAGCAAGGCTAGAAGCTTAGGAGCAGGGTTTAAGCTTTTTTTTCATGGTGTGGATGTGAAGAGAAATGGAGTAATCTAGGAAGATGGAGGTATGCCCTGGAAAGGAGAGGAATGAAGGTTAGCCTCAGTTTGACAGAATACATGTGTGTGAACGACAAGGACCCAAGAGGAACGGTGAGGTTACAGGGAGCAGAGATAAATAAAGTAGAGGATTTTAAGTATCTAGGCTGAACAATCCAGAGCAATGGGAAGTGTGGAAAAGAGGTAAAGAAGCATGTGCAGGCAGGTTGGAATGGTTGGAGAAAAGTGTCCGGTGTGATGTGTGATCGGAGGGTATCGGCAAGAATGAAAGGAAAGTGTACAAGGCAGTGTTGAGGACGCGGTGTTGTATGGTTTAGAAACAGTGGCCCTGGGGAA
>CM045732.1:17985474-18170474 GCA_024760905.1 Plotosus lineatus | reverse complement strand
CTCAACGGTCACCCCTTCTACTCTTTTTTTCTCTCTCATTTTCCTCATTCATCAGCTCTTCAAAGTACTCTTTCCATCTTCCCAGCACACTTCTGTCATCATTCAATACATTTCCCTCTCTGTCCTTTATCACTCTAACTTGCTGCACGTCTTTCCCATCTCTATTTCTCTGCTGTGCTAATCTGTATAGATCATTTTCTCCCTCCTTACTGTTCAACCTATCATACAAGTCATCATACGCCCTCTGTTTGGCCTTTGACACTGCTACTTTCGCCTTACGCTGTGTCTCCCTGTACTCCTGTTTACTCTCTTCGGTCCTCTCAATGTCCCACTTCTTCTTGGCTAACCTCTTCTTTTGTACACGCTCCTGCACTTCCTCATTCCACCACCAAGTTTCCTTATCTACTTTCCTTCCAGAGGACACACCAAGTACTCTCCTACCGGTCTCCCTGATCACATTGGCTGTGGTTGTCCAGTCCTCTGGAAGCACTTCCTGACTACCCAAAGCCTGTTTCAACTTCTTGAAGACAACACGACACTCTTCCTTTTTCAGCTTCCACCACTTTGTCTTCTGCTCTGCCTTTGCCTTTTTCACCTTTCTCACCATCAGAGTCATCCTGCACACCACCATCCTATGCTGTTTGGCAACACTCTCACCCACTACTACTTTGCAGTCACTGACTTCCTTCAAATTACATCGCCTACACAAGATGTAGTCTACCTGTGTGCTCTTACCTCCGCTTTCATAAGTCACCCTATGCTTCTGTTTCTTCTTGAAGAAAGTATTCACCACAGCCATTTCCATCCCTTTTGCAAAATCGATCAACATCTGTCCTTCTGTGTTCCTGTCCTGGATACCAAACCTGCCCATCACTTCCTCGTCCCCTCTGTTGCCTGCACCAACATGTCCATTGAAGTCTGCTCCAATGACCACTCTTTCACCTCTGGGGGTACTCTGCATCACTTCATCTAACTTACTCCAGAATCTCTCCTTCTCTTCTAGTTACATTCTGCCTGTGGGGCATAAGCACTAACAACATTGACCATCACACCTTCAATTTCTAACTTGAGACTCATCACTCTGTCTGACACTCTTTTCACTTCTAGAACATTCCTGACAAACCCCTCCTTCAAGATGACTCCTACTCCATTTCTCTTCCCATCCACACCATTATAAAACAGTTTAAACCCTGCTCCTAAGCTTCTAGCCTTTCTACCTTTCCACCTTGTCTCCTGAACACACAGTATGTCCACCTTCCTCCTCTGCATCATGTCAGCCAGCTCCCTATCTTTTCCTTGCATAGTTCCAACATTCAAAGTCTCTACTCTCAGTCCTAGGCTCACGCATTTCCTCTTCTCTCTCTGCCTACGGACACACCTCCCACCTCTCCTTCTTCAACGTCTTCGACCAACAGTAGTCCAATTTCCATCAGCACCCTGTTGGTTGACAACACTGATGGCGGTCGTTGTTAACCCGGGCCTCGACCGATCCGGTATGAATTCTTATTGATCATTTGCATTTTTAAATGTGGCAGAAGTTTTACGCCGGATGCCCTTCCTGTCGCAACCCTCTGCATTTATCCGGGCTTGGGACCGGCATAAGGGGGAGAGACACTGGTTAGTGCCCCCCCCCACCCCACCTCATGGCTGCATTTATATATGTAGATATGTGTGTATATATATATATGTGTATGTGTGTGTGTGTGTGTGTGTGTGTGTGTATATATATATGTGTGTGTATGTGTATATATGTGTGTATGTATATATATATATATATATATATATATATATATATATATATATATATATATATATATACACACACACATACATTCTATAATCACCTGAAGAGAGAGGATGGTTCCACCACCCCTCGAAACAGATCTGTAGTGATAAATGGAGTTTCAATAGAAAGTCTTTGTCCTGTCCTTTTGTTATTTGCTCTACCAAAAAGTATTGAGCACTCTCCTACGGAAGGATCTACTCAGAAAATCCTCTCTCTCTCTCTCTCTCTCTCTCTCTCTCTATATATATATATATACACACACTTCTTCTTTTCCTTTCGGCTTTTCCCTTCAGGGGTCGCCACAGCGAATCATCTGCCTCCATCTCACCCTATCCTTTGCATCTTCTTCTCTTACACCAACGACCTTCATGTCCTCCTTTACCACATCCATGAATCGTCTCTTTGGTCTTCCTCTAGGCCTTTTGCCTGGTAGTTCCAGCCTCAGCATCCTATTACCAATATACTCACTATCCCTCCTCTGTACATGTCCAAACCATCTCAATCTAGCCTCTGACTTTGTCTCCAAAACGTCTTACATGTGCTGTCCCTCTGACGTACTCATTCCTAATCCTATCCATCCTCGTTACTCCCAAAGAGAACCTCAACATTTTCATCTCTGCTACCTCCAACTCTGCCTCCTGTCTTTTCCCAGGGCCACTGTTTCTAACCCATACAGCATCGTTGGCCTCCCAACACCGTTTTGTACACTTTTCCTTTCATTTTTGCCGATACCCTCCTATCACACATCACACGGACACTTTTCTCCAACCATTCCAACCTGCCTGCACGCTTCTTGACCTCTTTTCCACACTCGCCATTGCTCTGGATTGTTGAGCCTAAGTACTTAAAATCCTCCACCTTTCTTATCTCTGCTCCCTGTAATCTCACCGTTCCTCTTTGGTCCTTGGTATTCATGCACATGTACTCTGTCTTACTGAGGCTAATCTTCATTCCCCTCCTTTCCAGGGCATACCTCCACCTCTCTAGATTTTCCTGCACTTGTTCTCTGCTCTCACTACAGATTACAATGTCATCTGCAAACATCATAGTCCATGGGGAATCTTGTCTAACCTCGTCCTGTCAGCCTGTCCATCACCATAGCTTGAACAAGAAGGGGCTGAGAGCTGACCCTCGATGCAGTCCCCCCTCCACCTTGAACTCTTCTGTCACACCGACAGCACACCTCACCACTGTCTTACATCTCTCATACATGTCCTGCACCACTCTAACATACTTCTCTGCCACTCCAGACTTCCTCATGCAATACCACAGTTCTTCTCTCGGCACCCTGTCATATGCTTTCTCCAGATCCACAAAGGCACAATGCAGCTCCGTCTGACCTTCTCTGTACTTCTCCATTAACATCCTCAAGGCAAACACTGCATCTGTGGTGCTCTTTCTGGGCATGAAACCAAACTGTTGTTCACAAATGCTGACTTCTGCCCTTAGTCTAGCTTCCACTATTCTTTCCCATAACTTCATCGTATGGCTCATCAACTTTATCCCTCTGTAGTTGCCACACCTCTGCACGCCTCCCTTGTTCTTAAAAATGGGCACCAGCACACTTCTCCTCCATTCCTCTGGCATCCTCTCACTCTCTAAGACCTTGTTAAATGTTCTTGTCAGAAAATCTACTGCTACCTCTCCTAGACACTTCCATACCTCCACCGGTATGTCATCTGGACCAACTGCCTTTCCATTCTTCATCCTCTTCAATGCCCTCCTCACTTCACCCTTACTAATCTTTGCTACTTCCTGGTCCTCAACAGTCACCTCTTCTACTCTTTTTTTCTCTCTCATTTTCCTCATTCATCAGCTCTTCAAAGTACTCTTTCCATCTTCCCAGCACACTTCTGTCATCAGTCAATACATTTCCCTCTGTCCTTTATCAATCTAACTTGCTGCACGTCCTTCCCATCTCTATTTCTCTGCTGTGCCAACCTGTATAAATCATTTTCTCCCTCCTTACTTTCCAGCCGAGCATACAAGTCATCAAACGCACTCTGTTTGGCCTTTGACACTGCTACCTTTGCCTTACGCTGTGTCTCCCTGTACTCCTGTTTACTCTCTTCGGTTTTCTCAATGTCCCACTTCTTCTTAGCTAATCTCTTCCTTTGTACACACTCCTGCACTTCCTCATTCCACCACCAAGTCTCCTTATCTACTTTCCTTCCAGATGACACACCAAATATTCTCCTACCTGTCTCCCTGATCACATTCGCTGTAGTTGTCCAGTCATCTGGAAGCACTTCCTGACCACCCAAAGTCTGTTTCCAACTCCTCCTTGAAGACAACCCGACACTCTTCCTTTTCAACTTCCACCACTTTGTCTTCTGCTCTGCCTTTGCCTTCTTCACCTTCCTCACCATCAGCATCATCCTGCACACCACCATCCTATGCTGTTTTGGCAACACTCTCACCCGCTACTACTTTGCAGTCACTGACTTCCTTTAAATTACATCGCCTGCACAAGATGTAGTCTACCTGTGTGCTCCTACCTCCGCTTTTATAAGTCACCCTATGTTCCTCTCTCTTCTGGAAGAAAGTATTCACCACAGCCATTTCCATCCTTTTTGCAAAATCTACCAACATCTGTCCTTCTGCGTTCCTGTCCTGGATACCAAACCTACCCATCACTTCCTCGCCCCCTCTGTTTCCTGCACCAACATGTCCATTGAAGTCTGCCCCAATGACCACTCTTTCACCTCTGGGGGTACTCTGCTTCACTTCATCTAACTCCCTCCAGAATCTCTCCTTCTCTTCTCGCTCACATCCTGTCTGTGGGGCATAAGCACTAACAACATTGACCATCACACCTTTAATTTCTAACTTGAGACTCATCACTCTGTCTGACACTCTTTTCACTTCTAGAACATTCCTGACCAACCCCTCCTTCAAGATGACTCGACTCCATTTCTCTTCCCATCCACACCGTGATAAAACAGCTTAAACCCTGCTCCTATGCTTCTAGCCTTCACGACCTTTCCACCTGGTCTCCTGAACACACAGTATGTCCACCTTCCTCCTCTGCATCATGTCAGCCAGCTCTCTACCTTTTCCTGTCATAGTTCCAATATTCAAAGTCCCTACTTTCAGTCCTAGACTCATGCATTTCCTCTTCTCTCTCTGGCAACGGACACGCCTCCCGCCTCTCCTTCTTCGACGTCTTCACCAACAGTAGTCCAATTTCCATCAGCACCCTGTTGGTTGACGGCACTGATGGCGATCGTTGTTAACCCGGCCTCGACCGATCCGGTATGTCATTCTTTCTTGTGATTCGCATAGTTTATTTGGCATTTGTTTACGCCGGATGCCCTTCCTGACGCACCCCTCTGCATTTATCCGGGCTTGGGACCGGCGCGAGGGAGAGACACTGATTTGTGCCCCCCCCTCCCCGCTGCATTATATATACACACACACACACACATTTTATATATATATATATATATATATATATATATATATATATAAAATGTGTGTGTGTGTGTGTATATACTGCTATGATATTGTAATACTATTTTGTTAGTTTATTCTTTGTTGATTTGGATGAACTGTCGAATTTCAGTTGCAAGAAAATATGATAACATTTGTCAGTGTTTTTGTGGCAAGGTTATTTTTACCTTTATAACATACACACACACACACACACAGCTAAATTGGTAAATTACTCTTGTTTATCTGAAGACACAATCAAATGAACAGTATTTCTTAATTTATATTGCCATATATGACAAATACTTTTGGATATTTGATAATCATGCCATATTTCACAATTTTAATTTATAAGTTAATAAGTAATCTATATATCACCTTTAGAATGTACAACAGGCAAGGGTGGTTTTGGATCTTTAAGATCTTGTTAATGTGCTTAAACTGCCTCCAACCTTCTATGCTGTTTAGGAATGAGGACTTGACCCTGAAGTTGTCTCTGTATGTCATCGGTGTTTGAAAGGGTTCTGGGATTAACTGTTCTGCCCTTTTGGTATCAGTTACAGCTGTTTTGCTTGGCCTGTGCCCTGATTTAACAGCTTGCATCTCATGTGACAAATATTTCGCAAGAAAGTTACTTGTGAAAGAGTCAGTCAGTTTGATTGTTAAAATTAATCTCTGTGAAGGATATTTTTAATTTTAAATAACTTTCACCACTCACCAAGCACACAAACATACCATCTTCAATATATAAAGTTCATGTGCAGTATCACTGTTCAGAATGTGTCGCAGTCTACTGGCAGTGTAATGGATTGCTTATTGCGTCATGCGACCTTTCAGAAATAACAAAGTATGTATGTAGTTGTTTACATGTATAAACCTCTCTCTCTATATTTTTTAAGGAAAAACGAACATCCTAAATGTTAATGTTGTTTTTATCAATGATCAAATTCTATAGTTTTTAAACCGTTTACAGGTTAGTCTAATTTTATATATTTTTTTCAACCTCTCATTATTAATTTTCATTTAATTACCAATTAAAAAACCCTTACTGTGTTTTCCATTGTCTCACTTACTTTTAATCCTAAACTGCTCCATAACCAGTCCATCCATTACATTTACGGCATTTGGTCGACGCTCTTATCCAAAGCGACTTACAATTATTATTTTTTTTTATACAGCTGAGCAATTGAGGGTTAAGAGCCTTGCTCAAGGGCCCAGCAGTAGTGATAGTTGAGATTGAACCGCTGGCCTTTGGATTAGCAACCCATTGCCTGATCCACTAAGCCACCTCTGCCAATTTCAACAAACTTTCATATACACATGCTCCCCGACTTACGTTTTTAATTGGTTCCGGATGGCCCAACGTAAGTTGAAAGTGAACGTAAGTTGTTATAGTGACGTGTGACGTATGACACTCATACTGTACTATACATCCATAAATAACATTACAGTATCTCATAAAATACCCCTAAATCAATTATTATAAACATAAGATTGTAAACTAATGTCAAATATATCAAATAATATCAACATTAATTTCAAATAAGTCACTTATTTATACCGAGTCACTTTACATGAAGCTTAAAACAGTCAATCAACGTTTACAATATGTGAAGCGCTCAATACTGAAAGTAGTGTACTTGCAGTGGGTTATATGGACTTCCGGTCTTTCAAGTGCACAAGGGTGCCGTTGAACTCGTTTAGAACACAGGCTGCACTGTTGCAGTCTCCCAGTAAAGCGGAGAGCTCTTTTGTTTAAATAAGTAAGTAAACTTTATTCAAGAGATGCATACAAAGAACAAGTACAAATCCTAATGAATATTAATATAAAAATAAGTATACACTCTTAGGATTCTGCTAAAAGATAATAAATATAAAGATTGTGCTGATCTGAGCAGCTAGTTAATTCATCTCTGTGTATGAGACTTGCACCCATGCTCGTAGGCTTACACTTCTGACCAACCATATTTGCTTAAGGTTACAAAAGTCCGCAAAACAGTGTAAACACAGAGATGATGTCTTTACACAAGGGTAACACTATATAACTGAGATATATATATATATATATATATATATATATATATATATATATATATATATATATATATATATATACTGTCTATGGTAAGAGGGATGTAAAAGAACCATTGCTGACTTTTGTAAAGAGTAGCTGCAAAGCCGTCAGCGTGTTTCTGTCCCTTGCTAAAGGGTTGTGACAGGAAGGGCATCCGACGTAAAAACCTATGCCAAATCAAATGTGCGGATCAGATGATTCTCTGTGGCGATCTCAAGGAAGGGAAAAAGCCGAAAGAAAGAAAGGAAAAAAAAAAAAAATATATATATATATATATACACACACACTCTCAGTCTGTAGTTTGTAAACAATGAATGCAGCGTCATGATGTCAGCGTTCTACATAGGCACGTCTAAACCTAAAATTTGACTTTTTTTTTTTTTTTTTTGGAAAAACAAAACGTAAAACAGATGAACGTAAGTCGGGGAGCGCCTGTAAACTGTTTGAGATCATAATACGGTGTCTGTGGTGGGAGGCTGTAAAAGGACCTTTGCTAACTTTCATAACGAGTAGGCAACATAGCCATCAACATGTTTCTGCCCTGCGATGGCCTGGGCAACTGTCCAGGGTGTACTCCTCCTCTCCCCCAGCATTGACTGGAATGGACACCAGCCCTCCCATGACCCTAATTAGGATTAAGCGGTTCAGAAAATGAATGAATGACTGAAATAATGTAAGGTAAAGCATGAAGATTTAATGCATTATGCCTTCATGTTGCTTGTTCGTGCTTTATTCGTATCGGTCTTACCATTTAACTTTTAAGTCAAGAGTGTATTTTTAAAATTGCTGTGAATTAGATGTTATGAGAAATTGATGTGTTTAGAAAAGTTATTTGTTGTGCAGGATTCATCAATGGGTATATTGTAAAATTATAGAAATTGGTTATACCGGTGGTCCTCACTTAACAACAGGGTTACGTTATGTAGACCCCGTCGTTAAGCGATTCCATCGTTAAACAAACCCGCTTTAGTATACATTTTGCTTGGTTTGTACAGGGATCCCTCGCTACTTCGCGCTTCAATTATAATGCGGCTTCAGTGCATCGCGTTTTTTTTGTTTTAAAAAAAATAAAAAATAAATAAATATTCATCGAATTAAAAAATAAGGAAATTAAGGAAGAATAGGTTGGAAAAGTTACAGAAAATGTCAAAAAACAAGGCCAATTATGTGGGAAAAAAACAACCCCTAAACAATCACAAAACAAGAAACAACCCAAAATATTCCATTAAAACTTTGTTGTTGCATCTGTGTATGCAAGCACATCTGCCTGCCTCTTCTTATGCAATACCATCTACCATCTGCTGTGAGTTCAGATGCTCCCCAGCTTACTAACGGGTTCAGGGGCCGTTCTTTGAATTTGTTTGTAAGTCGTTACAGGGCATTCTTTAGAGAGGATCGTATGTTTAAACCTTGTATAAGTAACCTAGAGTTTGTACTGATTTTATTCCATTTCTATTACTACTTGTTCTTCAATTTCATTTCACTTTCACTTTCGTCCTGGGACATGTTAGTATCTCCAGATGTTTGCAAGACGAATATTGGTAAGTTGGGGAGCGTCTGTATTTATATTTTATTTACATCTTATGTTATTTTTTTAATGTTTAATTGTTTTTATAAGCGTTTATAACATTTAGTATGTGTTTATTAATATTATATACACATGTACATGTACAGAGGATGGACAAAATAATGGAAACACTTAACATTTTGGCATCATAATCTTTGAATATAATTTAAACAATAAAAACTGTACTTCTATCTACAATTTCACTGTACTTCTGAAAGGAAATGTGTACTTGTTACCATAACAATTTTTGCCTTTTGGAGCTATCTTTCGCTCTATGATCGTGCTTACATTAAGTTAATTTTTGTATAATTGTCTATTTTTGTTTGCTTTCATTGTGATAAATTGGAAAGGATTATTGAAAATATTTTTGACTTTTCCTTTTTATGCCTTTTTAGCCCATCATTCTTCAGATCACTTTTAACAATAAATATTATACTGGATCAATTATTTATTGAAGAAATTGTTGGAATATTTTCTAGTTCTGAGTGGAAAAATATATGAACCTTTAGGATTAGCAGTTAAGTTGAGAGTTGTTTTTTTATGAATTAACTCTGGTCAGTGACAGTGGATCGTAAGATTCTAGGTTTGAGTCCTGGCTAGCCTGTAAAACATTTTCTCTGTATGTACTTGGACAGTGGTGGCTAAGTGGGTAAGGCTCTATGTTACCAATTAAAAGGACTGTGGTTCAAGAATCAGTCCTGCCATTGAGGAAGACCCTTATTCCCTTATCTGCTCCTTTGGATAAATTGTATTAAGAAACAAGTATTTTCTCCAAATGACATAAATGTGATTGGCTGATAATCAATGTGAGTGGGTGCCTTCTTTTATGTAACACAGCAAGAAGGTCATGGGTTCGAGCCCTGGGCTTGGCAAGGGCAGTTCAGTGTGGAGTTTGCATGTTCTTCAAAGTCTAGCACAAGTTTCCACATGTACTTTATTTTCCTCCCATAGTCCAGAGATGTGCACATTAGGCTAACTGTGTTTTCGTAGGTTAATGTGTGTGTTTCCTGCGATGGTTTGGTGAGCTATACAGGGTGTATCCCTTCTTGGTCATGTGTTGGATAGGATGGGCTCCAACCTCCTCGTAAACATAATAAAGAATAAAGAACAAAATGACAGGATACAAATGTCATAGCTTACAAAAAATATCGTCACAATATAAATTTTACTAAGCGCACTAATGCTTATTTCTCCTTCCAAACTGGGCATTTATAGTGACATTTACATTTAAGAAAATTCATAACGTGTCATAAATATGATCTAATTGAAAATAATTATTATATTCATATTATTACATTAAATCTTCCCATGTTTAGCAGTAACAAAGAAGGAGTTTGTGGAACTATGAACAGTTGACGTGGCCTACAGCCAGTCTAAGTAGTTCTTTGCCAGTTTGGCTGTGGAGGGCCACTAAAATGTCATTGGTGTTAAGTTACAGTTCCTAAGTTGGGCCTATCCCTGAGAATAGAAATGAATTGTGTCATTCTTCCCAACAGTTGTTAGTGTATTTAGGGTTTATAGGTGAGAAATAACAATTACAAAAAGCATTTTTAGCATGGTAGTACTTATAAATTTCAAATTAACACAACCTATGTAACTTATGCATCACTAATTACAATAAGTTTGTATTTTTTTCGAAAATGTATGCTCATTACAAATATATTTGAAACTTGATTACAAAGATTAACTATATGCAAAGCTTGACTATATATGTCAGTGGAATTGATGCAGCTTAAGTATCCATGTTTTCATCTGAAAATAAATTGTAAGTTGCTCTCTAAGGCAGTCTCACTGTCTGTACAGTAGATGGCAGTAATTTTCAATTTTATATTGTGTTTCTTTTGAATCAGTAGGGAAAAAGTCAGTTTATCAGTTGCCATTATACTCCTGGTATGAGATGATTAAGTAGATTAAGGACAGCAAAATATTGATGTCTATAGCTTATATTATCTTTATTAATTCAGCTTTTATGTAATTCTGGCCTAATGTTACTTTATCAGTCAATTTAAATGAGGAACACATGAAAATCATACTTTAACTTTCCATTTTAATCCATTATCTCTCATTAGTAAATCTGCACTAACTGATTGCATCAGTTAACACAGGAAAGATAAGTCATGCTTCTATGTTATGTTTCTTATTCAAGAAATGGGAGTACGAGGCTGTACTAGATCATAATCTAGCATTGAAAACAAATACAGTTCTACCATGAATTATGTAACCTGGACTGTTGTTAGCAGTATTAGTTTAAGCTATTTTTTGTGTGATATGCTTGTTCCTGTAGTCATCACTGTAATATTAAAGTTATTATAAAATGATAAATCCTGGAAAGTAGCCTATGCACTTAATAAAGGCCTGGTATTCAATAGCTCCCTGCATGCACGGCCAGAAGAGAATAAAGACACATAACTAATCTGTTATAGGTATGACCTCAGAGCATCACTGTTTGGCAACAGTGTTTGAGCTTCATTGTGACCCATGCATCCTTGGTTCTCATAAACCAACTGATCACAGTGGTTACACACAATGGAACCAACTTGGAGGGAAAGGAACCTAAAGTAACAGAGATCCCAGACTTCCGTTATTTAGTGTAATTCCGCTATTTTTACTCGCCAAAGTGATAATTCTTTTTATTCTTGTATAATTTCGCTAAAAAAATTGAGTGGTTAATACATTAGAGGAATGTGTGCCAATCGAGTTGGCTTACTTTAGATATGTTTTGGTCGATGTCGGTTGTATCCGTTGACATTTAATAACACTCGGAAGTAATGTACCACGAGAATGTACGTGAAATAATGAGAAAACTTGTATGGCAGCGTCCTTGCCAGATTTTTGGTCAATTTCTTGCCGGATTTCTCGATTTCAACATGTCGTGGAAGAGAGACATTCTCCATTAGAGAGATAGCGGAAAGGTTATCAGGGTTAGATGCCGAGATCAAAAATTCATGGAACTGCTCGTGGCTGGAAAAAGTAGTAGACGATGCTCACTATCGGAATTCATTTACAAACATAAAGATACTGGGAAAGCACTTTGCGATCTGTGCGACAGGAAAGTGATCAATTATGGAGGTAAAGGTTGGTTGGGATCGAAACAGCATTCTGAGGGGAGTAAACATGCTGGAAAGAAAAAATTGAGAAAACAAAACTACAAACTGAGTGAGTAATTTTTTTTTTTATAAATTTATGCAACAAGTACAGTGTAAGACTGTTTACTAGTGCAAAGTAAATGTTGTGAGATTTTGAATTATAGTTTTATACTATTAACATACTAACTTGTAGCAGGTATGCTAGCTAGTTTAACACAAATGTTTGTTGTGATATGTCATGTGTTATGTGATCATTCTACAAATTAGTTCCTAATTATTTCATAATTATGTTACACATGAATGACGAGCCATAGGTCTATCTACTTGAATTATGTGTTTATCTACACTAAAATAACCTTTTTAGTATTTTTTTTACATTATTTAAGCTGTTTTGTTTAGTGTTTATGCATGTTATAAAACTGATTAACTTGTTTGCATGATTTTTTACATGACATGCTCTGTTTTTTTTTTTTTTTTTTTTACCTCACTGGGATCCCTGAAAGTAAATATTTTCAGATTTTTAAATTGGTGGTAAATTCATATTGAACACCTATACTAATTTATATTCATGCTTTGTGAGAGCAAAGAAGATTTATTCATATATCAACCAATACAATGGGATTTTTTTTTTAATCAGTGATACTGCTTTTAATGTAACCTCCACTCACTTTTTATTGGTTAGTTCTCTAGCTTATTCAAAGCGGGGTAATGATTTTTCATCGAAGTGATGTATTTACAACCATTCATCCATGCATTCATTTTCTGAACCGCTTAATCCTAATTAGGGTTATGGGGAAGTGGGCACCCATCTCAGCTGACTCAGGGTGAGGTACACCCCAAACAGCTCACCAGTTCCTTCCAGGGCCAGCACACACAACCATTCACACTCACAGTTCGGGGAAATTTGAAACCGCCAATTAGCTTAATGGACATGTGTTTGGAGTGTGGGAGGAAATCTGAGTACCTAGAGGAAACCCATGCAAACACAAGCAAACTCCACACATGAACACCACCGAAGACAGGATCTTCTTGCTGTGAGGGGGGCCATACTAACCAAGTTACCAACATGCCACTGTCATTTATGGTTAGTTATTAAAAGTATTTCTCTCTGATTTGCATTTCATTAATTTGTCATATGGTAAACAACTGAAGAGAGCAGTAAAGCTTTATTATAATTTGTATCGGAAATAAATCTGTTTTATTCTTCTGCCTATAAAATTCATGAAGCAAATATATCTTTCATTACCTGAACACTGACAAAGACATATTTATTTTAAATTTACCCACATTACTTTACATTTGGTTTTGGTTTAAATTAGATTAAGAAAAAATCATGATAAAATAAAAACCTTCTTTAAACACTGTAGCCAACCAGCATAAATCATTACATTAAAGAAAGTTTAAAATTAGTCCTTCAGCATGTATACGTCATAGAATATTGGAAATATATACCTAAATGGAGATTGAGTCTTCTTTACCAAACTTTTACACAGTTGAGAAATATGTGCCAAAATAATATTCAACCCATTATCCCCAAAAGGCGCTTTCTATTTCCATACAGTCAGGCCGTGGCGACCTGGTGAGAGGGTGTTTTATTACCGATCTTAAGGTTGGGGGTTCAAGCCCCACTGTCAATGGGTTGACACTGCTGTCCCCCCAAGTCAGTGAACTGGATTGTCAAAAGTCGGTCATGTCTCTCACTGTCTGTGGTGAGTCATTTTCTCTGGGCAAGGGCGGGGTACACCACAAAAACCATTCACACTCACACCTAGCGGTGATTTGGAACAGCCAATTAGCCTACTGTGTATCTTTTTGGACTGTGGGAGGAAACCGGAGTACCCAGCGGTAACCCACACAAACACCATGAGAATATGCACCATGAGAAACGCTCGAGTAGGGAGGCGAACCCAGGACCTTTTTGCTGTGAAGCAGAAGTGCTAACCACTACATCACTGAGCCACCTTGAGCAAAATACTATACTTAAACAAGCCATCATATATGTTTGTATCAGAATTCAACAATCGGGTCAGAATTTCCGATTTTTGTCGGATTTCAGCAAAATTGTCGGATAAAGTCGGAATTTTATGTTATTTTATGACATTTTGCAGTTTTCCGTCGGATTTAAAAAAAAAAAAAAAATTACCTGTAATCATGCTCATTTGACATGTTTTGTGTGTAAGTAACCGTGCTTACTCCCCCGGGCCCGTGCGCTCGCATGCACTCATACACAGTTTTGAGTGGGAGGCTTGGTAGCTGTTGGAACGGCTCTCTGAACTCTCGCCATGTTCTCTCACACGACGTTGATTTACGTTATTTAGCGCCATATTGGTTTTCTGAAAGTCCGTGATCGATCATGCATGCAACATTGCCAAGAATGCCAGCATGGTTTTACACTTTTCACCAGATTTATTAAAGGCTTCCGATCCCAACTGTGGAGTTTATGGGGACTGGCTCGTTAAGAAAGATGAGTTTAATGTCACATGCATATTTCGCAAATGTAATATTTGTGTAAAAGAGGGTGAAAAGGCACTTGGCAAACAGTGCTACAACAAACACAAGAAAGCAACCAAATCCCAATCAGGAAGCCAGAGTATTGTTAATTCATACTTGTCAACTCTCACACATCAAGCGTGAGACTCCCACATTTCATCTCCTCTTCAATCTCTCACGCAAGGTGTCTAAAATTTCACGCATTAATACAATTATTTCCCAAGTTTATTTTTATTTTTTTATTTTTTAAGGATGTAATTTCCACGAGCGAATGCCATTGGCTATGTCTTTTACGTAAACGTACACCTTCTCTTTCTGCTTCTGACTGCGGGATCCTTTACCGTAAAATCAGATACATACGCACACTTAAAAACTCAAGGTTGTGAAACTTGCTCAAATGATGTTTTCATTTACTAATTTAGTTAAATATAGATTTAGTTCAAATTGTTAACATTGTTAATGTTTCAGTTATTACAGTGATGTATGACGCTCATACTGCACTATACATCCATAAATACCATTACTGTATCTCATAAAACACCCCTAAATCAATTATTAGAAACATAACATTGTAAAATAATATATATCAAATAATATCAACATTAATTTCAAATAAATTAAATTCAAGCAAAATAATTTCAAATACAGTGGGGCCAATAAGTATTGGGCAATGTAAAAATGTGCAATGTCACCCATTTAAAAAGATGAGAGGTTGGTAATTTTCATCATAGGTACACATCAAGCGTGAGAGACAGAATGTAAAAAAATCCAGGAAATCACATTGTATGATTTTTAAACAATTTGTTTGTGAAAATGGGAGGCCAATAAGTATTGGGCAGCTAGAAAATCAAACATCATTTCAGCCCCCACTTGTTAACAGTATGAATGACACCTGTTTGAACTGATTAGATGCATTAGATGCATAAGAGACACCTGCACACACCTTCGAACTCTCAGACTGCAGTCTTCACCATGACCAAGACCAGAGAGCTTCCCAAAGACACCAGAGATAAAATTGTACAACTGCATAAAGCTAGGATGAGTCAAACTGCAATTGGTAAACGAATTTGTGAGAAAAGATCAACAGTTGGAAACATTATTAGAAAATGGAAGAAGTATAACATCACTGACGACCTCCCTAGGAGTGGCGCTCCATGCAAGATCTCACCTCGTGGGGTTCAAAGGATTCTGAGAACAGTGTGTAATCAGCCCAGAACTATACAGCAGGAACTGGTCAATTATTTGAAGACGGCAGGAACCACCGTCACAAAGATGACAATAACTAACACACTACGTCGTCATGAGATGAAATCCTGCATTGCCCGAAAGGTTCCCCTACTAAACAAAAAACATGTAAAAGCCCGTCTGAAATATGCTAAAGACCATCTGGACGATCCAGAGGAGGATTGGGAGAATGTGATGTGGTCAGTTGAGACCAAAATTGAACTTTTTGGTTTAAACAGCGTTCACCGTGTTTGAAGGAAGAAGAATGCTGAGTTGCATCCCAAGAGCACCATACCTACTGTGAAGCATGGGGGTGGACACATCATGCTTGGGGGATGTTTTTCTGCAAAAGGGACACGAAGACTGCACCGTATCAATGGCAACATGAAGAAGACCATGTATTGTGACATTTTGGGGAAAAACCTCCTTCCCTCGGTCAGAGCATTAAAGATGAAACATGGCTGGGTCTTCCAGCATGATAATGATCCAAAGCACACAGCCAAGAAAACCAAGGAGTAGCTCCGTAAAAAGCACATCAAGGTTCTGGAGTGGCCTAGCCAGTCTCCAGACCTCAACCCAAAGAAAACCTGTGGAGGGAGTTTAAAACTTCAAGTTGCCAAGCGACAGCCCTCAAAAATCACAGCTCTAGAGAAGATCTTTGCAGAGGAGTGGACCAAAATGCCAACTAAAGTGTGTGTGTATACTTATTGGCCTCCCATTTTCACAAATAAATTGTTTAAAAATCATTCAATGGGATTTCCTGGATTTTTTTTTTTTTAACATTCTGTCTCTCAAGCTTGATGTGTACCTATGATGAAAATTTCCATCCTGATGTCATCCTGACTTTTAATATTTTAATGCAGCTTACAAAAAGCAAAAAATCTAGCCTCTCTGACTTTGTCTCCAAAACGTCTTGCATGTGCCTTACGATGATGAAAATTACAAACGTCTCTTATCTTTTTAAATGGGACAACTTGCACATTTTTACATTGCCCAATACTTATTGGCCCCACTGTAGATAAGTTTTAATCAAATTCACTCATCAAATATCAAATACAGTATCAAATATAACCTTGTAAATTGTTTCGATGGTCGAACGGATGGTCACATTACATGAAGCTGAGCCGATTCACTTTACATGAAGCTTAAAACAGCCAATCAACGCTTACAATATGTGAGGCGCTCAATACCGAAAGTACACTTATTTGTGCTTGAAACAAAGCGCGGGTTATACGGACTTCCGGTCTTTCAAGTGAGCAAGGGCGCCGTTGAATACTGGTTTAGAACTTAGCCTGCACTGATGTGAATCACCAGCAGAGCAGACAGTTCTCTTTCTTTTCTGGATTCGGGTTTTCATTCATTTTACAACTCTCTTTGCTTAACTCGGTATGCATGGTAGATTGCGCCGATCTGAGCAGATAGTTAATTCATCTTTGTGTATGAGACTTGCACCCATGCTAGTAGGCTTACGCTTCTGACCAACCATATTTGCTTCGGGTTACAAAAGTTCCCAAAACAGTGTAAACACAAAGATCACCGAGACGACGTCTTAACACTATATAACTGATATATGATTTTCTGAGTAGATCCTTCCGTAGGAGAGTGCTCAATACTTTTTGGTAGAGCAAATAACAATAAAAATAAAAGGACAGGACAAAGACTTTCTATTGAAACTCCATTTATCACTACAGATCTGTTTCGAGGGGTGGTGAAACCAAGATGATATAAATTAGATAAGATATTCTTCTATAATCACCTGAAGAGAGAGGATGGTTTCACCACCCCTCGAAACAGATCTGTAGTGATAAATGGAGTTTCAATAGAAAGTCTATGTCCTGTCTTTTTATTTTTATTATATATATATATAATATATTTAAATGTGCACTATCTATATATATATATATATATATATATATAGAGAGAGAGAGAGAAGTGATTCTTAACCTGGGTTCAATCGAACCCTAGGGGTTTGGTGAGTCAGTCTCAAGAGTTTGGCGGAGGTCAAGACACACACCTGACTCGTATTCATGACGACACGCCCCGCTTGGCCATCTCTAGCTGCAGGTGATCACACTACATTGCTTGGCCAATCTGTGCTGCAGGAAACTTGATGTGCTCAGTAGTCAACTTGTGATTGTTGAGGTGGTACGTCATGTGATTTTTTTTTTTTTTTTCTTAATGTTTTAATCCATAAAGCAAAAAAAGCAAGTGGTCGGACGACTATGCCAAACGCCTGCGGCCTCTGCCTGAAGTAGGATTTTTATTCTAACACCTGTTACAGACACTGATTATACGATATTTGGGGTTGCAGAATTTTTTTCAACCAGTGAGCTTAGAAACCATAATATGTTTAACATTACTACAGATTATTTCTCATATAGCGTTTTGACCTCCAGCAGTTATCCATTTAAACAAGCCTTGAACCAGTTCCATACAGAAGTCTCTGAAGCTTTGTGCATTAAACAATATTGAACTATCCTATTTTTTCACCATTTCTGGGCACAGTCTTTGTTAACAAGGTTTTTTTTATTAATGTAAAGCATTGCACAATGCACATCACAAGTCAACAGCTACAAGGTTAACCTGAACATTAACCTTAACCTGAGCATAACAGTAAATCCAAAATGGCTTATGCAGCTAACGTTTGGATAACTTGACGTTCCTGTCATCACTTGGTTTAAAAGTTTTGATTAAAAAAAAAGGGTTCCACAATCTTTGTGCTTATTGTTTGTTCAACTGAGCACTGGCTGATAATGTGGTGTGTACACGAAATGTGGATTAAAATATTCGGTTATGCACCAGCACGTCTCCTAACCACCTGAGCTACCACTGCTAAGAAGCCTGTGAATAGTCTATAGTTATATTCGCTCTCCCAAAACCACGGCTGGATCCATGTGTTTATAACTCCTGACTTATCATAGCTCCCAGTGACGGTAACCCAATCTGTACTAGCAGTGATTAAATGAGAAGCTGTTGAAATGAAATCTTATTTACTCTTCTCACCTCGTTTTGTGCAGTTGTTTACAACCCTTTTGCACGAATGCTGCAAGTTGATATGGAATATCTCCGGTTTGGGTTGAATAAGGATAGTGGGATAAGGAAGGTGGAGGATTTTAAGTACTTAGGCTCAACAATCCAGAGCAGTGGAGAGTGTGGAAACAAGGTGAAGAAGCATGTGCAGGCAGGTTGGAATGGTTGGAGAAAAGTGTTCGGTGTGATGTGTGATCGGAGGGTATCGGCAAGAATGAAAGGAAAGTATATCAGAGGGACAGCACATGTAAGAGGTTTTGGAGACAAAGTCAGAGAGGCTAGATTGAGATGGTTTGGACATGTACAGAGGAGGGATAGTGAGTATATTGGTAGTAGGGTGCTGAGGTTGGAACTACCAGGCAGAAGGCCTAGAGGAAGACCAAAGAGACGATTCATGGATGTGGTGAAGGTGGACATGAAGGTCGTTGGTGTAAGAGAAGATTCAAAGTATAGAGTGAGATGGAGGCAGATGATTCGCTGTAGCGACCCCTGAAGGGAACAGCCAAAAGGAGAAGATTGTCCCCGTCCATCATGCTTTCCTCCTTTGTTGTTAAGACAATACTGGCCATTGAGAATCGCTGTTTCACCGAACTGAATCACAAGGCGCGGTTGATACTGATTTCACTTTGGTCACTTTTTAGTATGGTGAATGATATGGAGCACAAGCGTTTTTTCATCACAACCGGCCGGTAAGTTTTTATTTTTTGCGTCCGTGAATGCTCAGGCAGGGTTTTTATGTACAATTTCGGCTCAACCGACCGTGTTACCGCCAACAAAGATATTTTTACGGTTGGCCTAAGGCAGGGATCACCAACGTGGTGCCCGTGGGCACCAGGTAGCCCGCAAGGACACTATAAGTTGCCCGCGGACCTGTTCACTGCTAGTTTTAGGACAGGCCCACAGCTCCATAGCGCCACTCTCCATTGAGCTGCATCTAATTTTTTTGAATATATTTTAAATCAAATCAATATCTTCACATAGATAAATATCATTAATTATTAATGATAACATATAATTAAAGGTAAATTGAGCAAATTTGTAATTTCAGAGGTGTGTTTTGACCTGGTAGCCCTTCGCATTAATTGGTACCCAAGAAGTAGCTCTCGGTTTCAAAAAGGTCGGTGACCCCTGGCCTAAGGAATGATTCATCTATTCATTCGTTTTCTGAAGCGTTTAATCCTAATTAGGGTCACGGGCAGGCTTGCATCCATCTCAGCCAACTCTGCGAGAGGTACACACTGGCCAGCTTGTCGGGCCATTGCAGGGCCAAAACTATAAACTATATAAAATACTGTATTTTATTATTATTATTATTATTATTATTACAATTTTATGTTTCTCTCTTTTTTGTATTTGTCTTTCTTCAGTGGTTGATGCGGTTTTGTTTATTTTTTGATGAAAATAAACTATTTTAACAACCAAAGCAAAACACAGAATAAATGACTTGAATTTTGAATTTAGTTTTGGTAGTTAATTTTTATTTTGTTATTGGAATAAAAGGCATATTATATGACTTCTTCCAAAACTGTGAGATCTGAAGTTTTCTCATTCTGCCTCCTTGCCCTGCAAAGAAATAAAGGCAACATAGAGTATTATGGTCAGATTTACTAAACTGGGCAAATAGCCTAAAATAGAGATGATCGATGTAGGCAGTGTTATGGGTGATCTACAATCAATGCACCATTTGCTAAACTCGTGCGTAGCCAATTCATTTTAATGAATTAGTGCAGGGTGCAATTCATTGATTCATTTTCTGAACCGCTTAATCCTAATTAGGGTCGTGGGAACTTTGGGGCCTATCTCAGCCAACTCTGGGTGAGGGCAGGATATACCCTGGACAGCTCGCCAGCCCATTGCAGGGCAAACACTCACTCAGCCATTCACGCTCACATCTAGGTGCTATTCGGAGCGGTCAATTAGCCTACTGTGCAAGTTATTGGACTGTAGAAGGAAACTGGAGTACCCAGAGGAAACCCACACATGAAATTCCACTCAGAAATGATTCAACTGTGAGTCGAGTCTAGGCCTTCTTAGTGTGTATGTGAGGTTGGGGTTCAGGAAGTGTGAAAAAAATCTTATTGTAGTGAGGACGAAGAATTTCCTGACACACTCAGTTCGGCAGTATAATTAGACTCACAGACTTATCTGCACTGCCAGGAGGTTGTGAGAGAGATTGACTGCTTCAACATAATGCACCACAAATGAAATGTCATAAAATTAATGTCAATAAAGTGAGGTACCACTGTACCTCACTGTAATTCTTCAATTGCATAAGTATTTTGCATAAATACAGTGGTACCTCACTTTATGAAAGTCTCACCAAATGAAAAATGCAGGTTACGAAATGCATTTTCCTAGAATTTTTGTCTCTGGATACGAAACAAGTTCATGTTACGAAAGCGCCATCTTAAAAAATCAAATGCCTCATTTAAGCGTTAAAACACCCCATTCAAACAATGCACGAGCCGCTCTCCCTTCAATGACTTCCAAACATTCTGCCCCGCTGGCCTCCCATTAGCTAGGAGGGATGATGCCGCTACCTCCCATTGCCTATCTCCCAACATCCTGCCCCGCTGGCCTCCCATTGGCTAGGCTGGATGACGCGGCTCCCTCCCATTGAACCGCATTTTACATGTAAAATGTGTGATTCGTTCCAATGCCCTCAATACTACTCCCTAAACCCTATAAAAGTTATAACAGCATACCTTTGAAGACCTCCTTCTGCTTCAGTATCGTACCGATGGTAGACGGGTTTGGTCATTTTCCTTTGCAATATCACTCAAGCCCGTTTCTTCTTCTAACTTGCACCGGAAGTCACACGCGCGCACACACACACACACATACTCACACGTACTCTCCCATAATGTTTTTCGTGGAAAGGACAGTTACTATTGTTTCATGCTTTATTTCTTGACTCAGGCTTTTAATGTTCCATTAACATTTGTAAGAATATAATTCTGCTAAAAAGACAAGATCAACACACACGCGCACACACACACACACATACACACACACACACACACACACACACACACACAGACACACGCGCTCGTGATCTCTGGTGAGAGTGAGATGAAACGGGCTCGAGTGATATCGCAAAGGAATATGGCCAAACCCGTCGACCATCGGTACGATATTGAAGCAGAAGAAGGTCTTAAAAGGTATTCTTTTATAATTTTTAAAGGGTTTATGGGGTAGTATTGGGAGCCTTGGAACGAATCATGCGGTTTACATTTTAAATGCGATTTAATTTATGAAAAATACAGGTTACGAAAAAGGCTCTGAAACGGATTAATTTCGTAAAGTGAGGTACCACTATATATAATTGCATAAGTCAAGTCATAGAAATCCACACTAAAGAGTCTCCATTGCTCAGGTAAAATTTTGTCACTCTGTGGCTCCATAATAAATACCGACAAGTACTTTTTTCCACACAAAAGCTGTTTTTTTCTTGTGCAACTAGTAAGAAATTCTGGTCCTAAATTTGACTTGCACAGCAATTTCATGGTACAATTATAGACTCTTTTTGAACGCAGAGCAATGTAATATGGTGGAACATATTTCACACGTATAATCAAAATTCTAGTAAATAATTTTAATTTAAATAGAATATACCTTTCCAGCATCTCTGCTCTTTGCTCTTAGCTTGTTGACCTGGGATTCAGCAATATCTGCACGCTCCTGAGCTTCCTCCAGCTCATGCTGCACTTTCCTAAATCTAGACAGGTGAGTGTTGGCCTGCTCCTCCTTTTTCAGTGGAGTCAAAAGCAAAAGAATCTTGTTAGTACATTAATTAACCTGATTTAAGTTTTGTTGGCAATTTTGGTTTCATTTGCATTTTACTTTTTCCAGTTAGGATATATTTGCTGAAATGAATTTAATTCTTATACATAATAAAGCTCTGTTCCAAATTTTGGGTTAAAACAGCTATTAAAATTGCACAATATTACACAATATTTTTCTTAATATACAGTATTTCATTCATCAAATATTGTAAAACAGTAATAACATACAGCTTCTTCAGCCTGCCTCTTGTAGGCCTTAACTTTCAATTGCAATTTGTCCACCAGATCCTGGAGTCTTGTTACGTTCTTCTTGTCCTCTTCAGTCTGTTCATTTTAATAACATTTAAATATTAGGAGTATTGTTTTGTGTTTAATATTTTGGATGCTTGTACGAGACATTATTTTACCTGATAGGTGAGCTCCTTTACTCTTCTCTCATATTTACGGACTCCTTTAATGGCTTCAGCACCACGTCTCTGCTCAGCTTCAACTTCACCTTCGAGTTCGCGGACCTTTAAAAGCAATACAGTATCTTGATTTAAGTGCAAATTGATATCCAAAGTTCATGAATATCATACGTTTTTTTTTCTTATTTTCATGGAGGGTAATGTACCCTAGCTTCCAGTTTCTGGAGCTGTTTTTTTCCACCCTTCATGGCGAGGTTCTCAGCCTCATCTAGACGGTGCTGCAGATCTTTAACAGTAACTTCAAGGTTCTTTTTCATTCTCTCCAGATGGGCACTGGTGTCCTGCTCTTTCTTCAGCTCCTCTGCCATCATGGCAGCCTAAAGAGAAAAAAGGAGAGTATGAATTTAATGTAGGTTTTAATTACTCTTTTCCATATTCCAAGCTATTCAAAATCATTTCAATAATTGTCATTCCTTTATTGAAACAACTAACATCGGTTATGGCCTTCTTTGCCTTCTCTTCAGCATTTCGTGCCTCTTGGACTGTGTCCTCTACCTCACCCTGGATTTGAACGAGGTCTGCCTCAAGTTTCTTCTTGGTATTGATAAGACTGGTGTTCTGGAGTGAAATATTGAATTAGTATTTTGATGTGTTTACTGTCAGACTTGTAGTTCTGTGTAAATATTTTAAATACATTTATTATTTGCATTGTTTTCTTAATCAGTGTCATGTCATATTTCTTACTTGAGAGTGAAGCAGTGCAACACGCTCACTAGCATCAACTAATTCCTGTTCAGCCACTTTCCGGCCTCTCTCTGTCTGCTCAAGTGCAGATCTGAGTTCTTCGATCTCTGCCAGCATCAAGTTATTTCTGCGCTCCACCATGGCCACCTGCTCTTTCATTTCTTCCTGTCCCCTGACAGCCTCATCAAGGTGCAGTTGGGCATCCTAGGAATTTGGGGACCATTTATTTCCATCACTTATTACTAGAAATTACTATTTAAACACAACTAGTAGTGAATGAGTTAAAATACCTTGAGCTGTCCTTGGACATTCCTGAGCTGTTTTTGAGCCTCAGCAGCTTGGCGGTTTGCATGACTCAGCTGTATCTCCATCTCATTGAGATCTCCCTCCATCTTCTTCTTGACCCTCAAAGCATCATTCCTGCTCCTAACTTCAGCATCCAGAGTGCTCTGCATGGATTCAATCACCCTCTGGCTGTTTCGCTTAGTCTGCTCCATCTCCTCATCCTTTTCAGCCAGTTTCCTGTCTATTTCACTTTTCACTTGAGTGAGCTCTAGTTGTATACGAAGAATCTTGGATTCCTCGTGCTCAAGTGTACCCTAAAGGACCAAGGAAATAAAGAATATTTAATATTCTGCATTTTTTAAGATGCTGTATCTGTATGGATATAATGAACTAGTAAATATATATATTTTTTTCACCTCCGCTTCTTCCAGGGCGGTTTGAATTTCTGATCTTTCTGACTCCACTGTCTTTTTTGCCTTCTCAAGTTCATGGATGGTTTTTCCAGTTTCACCGAGTTGTTCAGTTAAATCAGAAATCTCCTCTGTGAAATTTTGAAAATTTTTTGAGTAACACTATTTGTAAAAACAAACAAACAAAGCAAAGCAAAAACAACAAAACAGGGAAAGGTTTTGTATGAGCTTATGCATAATACTGTACATACGTTGTAGATTCTTATTCTCTCTCTTTAGTGTTTCCAGGTGGTCAAGGGCTTCCTCATATGAGTTTTTCATTTTAAAGAGTTCAGTGCTGAGAGAACGAGCCTCTTTCTGAGTTCCTTCCAATTCAGCCTGACTTTCTTCATATTTCTGTTTCCATTCTGCTAACACCTGAAAGTGACCATATATTAAATTCCGAAATAATATGTACAGTATATCTTGGATATAAAGAGTTTTGAAAAAAATATTTACCTTGTCAAAGTTCCTTTGTTTTTTGTCAAGGTTGGCCGCAAGAGCATTGGCTCGCTCTACATCGATCATGAGGTCCTCCACTTCACCCTGAAGTCTCTGTTTCGTCTTCTCCAGAGAAGCACATTTTGAGTTTACAGCTTCAATGGTTTCTTCAGCTTCTTGCAGCCGCTGAGCGAGCTTTTTCCTTGATGCATAAAAGGATTTGTTACCAGAGATGGATGTTGAAGGGGTTAATATTTCTGTGCAAACATATATTTCATGCTTTTTTTTCCCCCCATAAGTTATTTCTTACTTGGCCTCCTCAAGCTCCTCGGTACGCTGAATGGCGTCGGTCTCATATTTGGTTCTCCACTGAGCCACCTCACTGTTTGCCTTAGACATTGCACGCTGTAGCTCGGCCTTGGCCTCCTGCTCTTCCTCAAATTGCTCTCTGAGCAGATCACAGTCATGGCGTGCAGATTGTACAGCATGGGCCAGGGCGTTTTTGGCCTATGGATTAAATCAGGTCTCCATACAGTTTATTTTGTCACAGAACATTTCAAAGTTTTAATATTATGCATTTCTTTACTCGTAACAGATGCATACTTTTACTTCCTCTTCAATCTGTCTTTTGAGTTCCTCAATCTGTTGAGTGTGGGCCTGCTTGCCTCTGGTGAGTTGAGAAACAAGACCTTCTTTCTCTTCTATCTGGCGTCCAAACTCACCTTTGGTGACAAATTAATTGGCAATTTCTTTAACCTTATTTATTTTTCTTTATTGTTTTATTGTTATTGCATTAAAGATATATAATTACCATTTTCAGTCTGAAGTCGTGCTCTTTGCACATTTAAGTCATTAAGTTGTCGTGTGTTTTCATCATTTCTGGCTTTTAGCTCACCAACTTGGTCCTCTAATGTACGGCACATCTTCTCAAGGTTAGACTAGAAAATTAAAGCAATTAATGTAGTAGAATTTGTTATAGTATTATAAATAAATATATTGATTAATTTATCTGTGTGCAGCATGATGACATCTCAGCAATACGTTCATGGGTTTGATTCTTGGGCTTGGATGTTTCTGTAGTTGCACGTTCCATTTGTGCGCACGTGAATTTCCTCTGGCTACTTCAGTTTCTTCCCACAGCCCAAAGACCTGTGCATTAGGCTAAGTGGCTGTTTCAAATTTCCCCTAGGTGTGAGTGTGTATGGTTGTGCGTGTGTTGCCCTGTGATGGTTTGTCCAGTGGTTCAGGGTGTACCCTGCCTTTGCCCAATGTTGGCTGACATCGGTCCCAGCGTCCTCACGACATTTGTAGGATTAAGTGTTTCAACAATTGAGTGTGTAAGTAATTTCGTTGTTCGTTTTTGATGTGTTAATTTGTTTAGGATATTTTAAAGCAACTTGCCTTTGATTTTGCCACGGTCTCCAAATTACTTGCCAAATCATCTATCTCCATTTTATATTCACTCTTTTCCTTCTCCAGCTTCTGTTTGACACGCTGAAGGTTGTCAATCTGCTCTCCAAGCTCAGCAACGCTGTCAGCTTGTTTTTTGCGCAGTGCAGCAGCCGTGGCTTCATGCTGCAGAGTGGATTCTTCCAGGTCACGACGCAGTTTGTGGAACTCGGCCTCACGCTTCTTGTTCATCTCGATCTGAGCAGCAGTGGCACCTCCAGCTTCCTCGAGCCTCTCGCTGATCTCCTCAAGTTCCCTGGAGATATCAGCTCTCTGCTTCTCCACCTTAGCACGAGCTGCACGCTCAGCCTCAATTTCCTCTTCTAGCTCCTCAATGCGAGCCTAAAGCATTTTCAGTGTAGTGTAAATTATGTAATTTAGTTTAATTTCTTATTCCTTTTTTCTTTTAACTCACCTGAAGTTCTTTGATCTTTTTTTGCAGTTGACCACCCAAAGATTGTTCATCTTCAATTTTTCCAAGAAGTTGGCTAACCTCAAAATCCTTCCTGTAAACCAGAGCCATTTCTTATTAAAATATAATAAAACTAAGGGTAGATATCGACATCTATTTGTGGTACATGCTCTCACTTTTTAATTTTTTCATCAGACTGCTGTTTTTCATTTTCCAGATCCATTATGGACTCCTGGGCCAATTTCAGGTCACCCTCCAGCTTTCTCTTGGCTCTCTCAAGGTCCATGCGAAGTTTTTTCTCTTGTTCCAGAGAACCCTCCAGCTAAATTGTGCAGAAATTCACTTATAACAACAGTAAAAGATATACATTTTGAGTTTAGAAGTACAAGAGGCATTGTTACATCATCAACTTGCTGCTCAAGTTTGGACTTGGCTTTGGTCAAAGTATTGACTTTGTCCTCCTCTGCTTGGAGGTCATCTAGAGTCTGCTGATGTGCCTCTTGGAGTGCTTTCTTTTCTTTGGTTAATTTAACAATAGTTTCATCTTGTGACGTCATCTCTTCAGTAAGGTTTTTCACCTGTAAAAAAAAAAATTCTGTATTTACTATGTACCGTACTATAATGTTATATATATATATAATAAAATTTAGTAAAAATTTGGTAACATTTCAACCTTGTTCTCGGTGGCATGTTTCTCCTTTTCCACTTTGGCCAATGTGAGCTCGAGATCATCAATGTCCTTCTTCAGCTCTGAACACTCATCCTCCAGTTTCCTTTTCTTGGCTGTCAGCTCAGCATTGATTTCTTCCTCATCCTCCAGTCTCTCATTTGCCTCCTTGAGTTTGGCTTCAAGCTGGATTTTGCTTTTGATGAGTCCCTCACACCTTTCCTCAGCATCCGAAAGGTTCTCTGTTTCCTGTCCATCACAAGGGATTATTATAATGAGTTTATTTATAATTGTATTAATGTATTTCATTTTTATTTATCCATTTATTTATCCTTTGTCATTATTCAGTCAAGAGTGGTATAGTAGTTAGCACATTTGCCTCACAGAAAGAAGCTATTGAGCTTGAGTTTCAGGGTTGGGTCCCACTGAGTAAGGTTTTCATGTTTCCCTGTGCTTGCGTGCATTTTCTCTGGGTACTCCAGTTTCCTCCAATAGTCTAAAGACATGCATATTACACTAGCTGGCTTTTTCAAATTGCCCCTAGGTGTGAATGTGAGTGTGAATGGTTGTATGTGTGTTGCCCTGTGATGATCTGATGAGTTCTTCAGCGTTTACGCTGCCTTAAATCAGAATCGGCTGAGATATGCTCAACCGTCCTTGTGACATTGATAGCAGGATAATGCAGTTTGGCAAATGAGATGAGATAATTTAGTCTTTAACAGTTTTTACCCAACAACTAATGCTGTCATAAGACAGCTGCCAGGTGGGGAGCAGAAGATTGTAAGGCTATTCATCTGAGATATATGACGCCAGCTAACCACCTTTTTAAACCTGCTGCTAATGTTGCATCTTGGTACAGGGTAACAGTTTAAGGAAAGTTTCTTCAGCAGGCATAATCTTCTAGATATTTGTAGTTCATGTACCCATGAATAAACAGTGGAAGAGAGAATGTGACCACTCCACTAAGATTACAACTAATTTTGGGTCTAATTACTCTCATAATTTCAGGGTGGGCCAGTGAGTTGCATGTAATATGTGATTCTAACAACTTACATGAAACCAGGAGTTGTTACTGTCACGTATACTTAGGATATATCACTATATCCATACGGTATACTATATACATATACACATACAATAAGTATATATCTCTGACTTATATCATTATCTTGTAGAACTCAAGAAACATTTTTGACAGGATGCATCTGCATTTGACTTGGGCTCTCAGTACTACAATCACTATTAATCTCCTGGATTCACTGCCAAAGATGCACATGACAATTCTGATCTCTAGACTACAGGGCAAGTGCTTTTTTTTTTGCATCACATCTGATACCTATTGTTTATTTTTGATTTTCTAGGTATACAGAGCTAAGAAGCTACATGTTAGGTAGGTTTTAAAAACTTACTGATGCCACTTGTAGTTGTAAATCATTTTTCTCTTGTAGCAGAGACACCATCTTTTCCTCAAGTTCTTTCTTCTTGGCCAGTGCCTTTTCTAAATCCTCCTTCATTTTCTCATAGTTTTCCTTCATGGCAGCCATTTCTTTCTCAGTCTCTGCACTCTTGAGAAGAGGCTTGATCTTGAAGTACAACTTCATCCATGGCCAGTGTTTCACATTCATGAATGAGCGGATGTTGTATTGAATAGTGAAGATTGATTCTCTGCCAATGGATTATTTAGGTCAGTTTGCTATATCAAATCTAAACTGGATTAACTGTCAGGAGATTATCATACCGTCTCTCCATCATTTTGATAAACTCCTTTCTCATGAGGAAACCACGGCACAAAGCCTGAGTCATTGTCACTAACTTGGCTAGTTTGTCATCACGCATCTCTTCCAGAAGACCCAGAAGACCAGCTTTGAAGAATACCTGTCAAAAGCTTGTTATTTTAACTATGTTTCACCAGTTTAATTAATGATCCTATAATTGTGTACTTACTTTAGTATGTCCAAATTTATACTGGGTGTGGTCCACATCAATTGAGCCCAGAAGTTTCTCTGAAGCTTTTTTGTTGTCAATGAATTGTCCCTCTGGGATAACACTTGCATTTAAGACTTTATATCTGTTTTGAAATGTATAGCATAATTCAGGATCTAGAGCTGTAGAAACATTGCATGTCAGATTAAAGAAATTAAATAAATTACCTCTGTTTAAAGTCACCATAGAGGATTCTGCTGGGGAATCCTTTTCTACAGATTCTGATACCCTCCAGCACACCATTACACCTCAGCTGATGGATGACCAAGAAGTTCTCCATCAGACCTAAAGTGAAACAATTTCTGAATTTCTTTCTGCATTTTTAATATCTGCAGATCATTTAGCACAAAAAAGCTCAACATACCTGGAGTCTTGGACTCATTTGGAATTAAACAACGTACAAAATGAGGGTGAGTGCTTCTTAAATTGGTCATTAGTTTGCCCAAGTTTTCCTGTACAAGTGGGAGCAATAACTGTTTTTATAGACATTTTTAAAGTGATACACACTAGTTTACATATTTTTCAAAGGCAGAGTGTTTCTTACCCTGAACAGAGCGGACACTGTCTGGAAGGAGCCGCCTTTCTTTTTCCCACCTTTCTTTCCACCAGTCTCTGCTTCATGTAAGGTGTAATATAATTATATTTGATAGATGTTATCTTTGTTTTTTGTTGTTGTTCTTTATGCATTTAAAAGAGTATAATTAATTTTTAATTGGACCAACGGTATTTCACCTTGTAGTTGTATGTTCTAGAGGTTAATCTATGCATTAAGGAATGACTTTAAGAATTATCTGTTAAAAAACTAAAATACCAAAAATGAACCAGATAACTTATAACCATATAAATATAAACAATTAATCTTACCTTCACTTCCTGCATGGCTTGCGTACAAAAAACACAGCAGTTTGTTTGCTGATTTTTGGTAAAGCTGCACAACAGAGTCATTCAGTGGATCCTTGTTCTTGTCCAACCAACCGGCAATGTTGTAGTCCACAGTGCCGGCATAGTGAACCAGAGAGAAGTGGGCCTCAGCTTTGCCTTTGGCAGGCTTTGGCTTTTGGAAGGCGGCACTTTTTCCAAGATGCTGATCATGCAGCTTGTTCTTGAAAGATGTGTCCGTAGCTTTGGGGAACATGCACTCCTCTTCAAGAATGGAGAAGATGCCCATTGGCTGATGGAAGTAAAAAAAACTATCAAACACAATATTGACAAATACTTTTTTTGAAAGGATAAAATGTGTTTACCTTCTCAATGAGCTCAATGCAGGCAGCCAGGTCCATACCAAAGTCAATGAATTCCCACTCAATCCCTTCTTTCTTGTATTCCTCTTGTTCCAGGACAAACATGTGGTGGTTGAAAAACTGTTGCAGTTTCTCATTTGTGAAGTTAATGCAGAGCTGCTCCAAACTGTTAAACTGTTTAAGTGGGATATGTTAACACTACGTATTACGTATGTGTAAAACATGTGTGATAGAACCATTAACATTACAGCATACATCGAAAATCTCAAATCCAGCAATATCCAGCACACCAATGAAGAACTGTCTTTGCTGCTTTGTATCCAGCATCTCATTGATACGGACGACCATCCACAAGAACATTTTCTCATAGACGGACTTGCAAAGGGCCATAACAGCATTGTTCACCTGAGAAGAATAAATATATTTCCATGTCTTTATCTTTTAGGCACATTAAGATAAATGTATAGTAAATGGCATACAAACCCACATCTGAACAATTAGGGGGTTGAAAACATTTCTTAGAAGGGCAGAAGTTGAACTCATTTTTTTTAAAGTTCTAGTTCATAACACTATCCCCAAATGTCTTTAGAGATGACACATTACCTGAGGGACAGTCTGGCCTTTGGTCACAAACTCATTTCCAACTTTGACTCTGGGGTAGCACAAAGCTTTCAGCATGTCAGCCGAGTTCAGGCCCAGGAGGTAGGCGATTTTATCAGCCTCTATTAGAAAGAAAGAACAAACTTAATAAGACAGTTTTGTTTTGATCACAGTATTTAACCTTCAGTAAATTCATCATGCACCTTCAGTGCCGTCAGGCTCAGCCTGCTCTTCTCTCTGTTTCTGTTTGAACTTCATGTTTCCGTGATGTATCACAGCACCTGTCAACTTATAGATGTTAATTTTTTCATCTCCACTGAAGCCAAGGATGTCAATAGCAGTCTGTAATGCAGAAAAATATAAAAATATAATGAAAATCAAACGTTGGACTGCGATCAACATATGAATATCTTGAATTTAAAAATTATGCTTTCATCTGTGGCAATGAACTCCTCCACATCATTTATACTCTTGACTGTGATTTCACCCTGACTGATCATAGGGTAGTCGTAGGGATTCGTTGTAATCAGTAATGCCTCTGATGGAAAAAAAAAAAACATCATGATTAGCAAATTCATTTTCCTATAGTTTAAAGCTTGTGAAAACATTAATGTGTAGAGGCTCAATTTATGAATTGTACAGTAGTTGTAAAAAAAAAAAAAACAACATGATTTGTATCTCTTATATTTGAATGACTGACTGAGCCTTTAGTATAAATTGTAGTGTCATCTTGTTACCAAGCAGTTCTGGTTTGTGTCCAGTCATGAGCTGGTAGAAAATGTGGTAGCTTCTCTCAGCAGACAGCTGGAAAGTCACTCTTGACTTCTCCAGCAGATCTGTTCATGAAATGTTAATTTGATGGCTGTTATAAATCACCATTATAGATATTATCACTGATTATAATCTATTGTCATATCAAGGAGTCTTACAGGTTTCAATGTCAGCAGAGGCCAGCTTTCCAGTGGTTCCAAAATGGATTCTGATAAATTTGCCCTAAAATAAGAAGTGTACTAGTTTGCAGTTTAATACTGTTTTCTGATTGGTCAGAGATACAAGTATATTTCTTTTTACTTAAAAAAAATGTGGATGCTTACAAAACGAGAGGAGTTGTCATTCCTCACAGTCTTGGCATTACCATAGGCCTCCAACAGGGGGTTTGCTGCAATGATTTGGTCCTCCAGCGACCCCTAAATAAATTGACAGTTGCTTTTGAGTGATGCTTGAGCAACAACCATTAATATGAACATACCACTGCATATACCTGCATTTTTCCAGGTGTAGGCTCTGCTTTCTTTTGTCCAGACACTGCGATTGTCGCAAAGTACTGGATGACACGTTTGGTGTTCACAGTCTTTCCTGCACCAGATTCTCCACTGGATATTCACATGCACAAAAATTGAGTAAACAACAAAAACTATACAAGTTCTTTTATACTGTATGTTTATATGTAATTTACTGTTAAACACATGCATTCTCACAACCTTATTATTCATATATTTCTATACTTACGTGATCAAGATAGACTGGTTCTCCCTGTCTGCAAAATTTAAATAAGTGAGGTTAACTTATTTCTGTGTAGGTTACAAAAAAAAAAAAAAAAAAAAAAGTTTTCTGGAAAATAGTACCAGTGAGCATAAACTGGTAGGCATTATCAGAGATGGAGAAGATGTGAGGTGGGGCTTCAATTCTCTTTTTCCCTCTGTATCCACAAACAACGACAGCGTCGTACACTGGGAGCCACTTGTAGGGGTTCACAGTGACGCAGAACAATCCTGAGTAGGTCTAAAGGAGAATTATGAGGCTTAGTATGTGGTATTTCATTCATTATCTGCATTTTTCAGAGTTGCTTCTTTGTCAGGCTTACATAGATCATCCATGCTGCGTAACGCTCTTTGAGGTTGTACAGCACAGCAGGCTCATTAAGGTGGGTCATCATGGCCATGTCCTCAATTTTATCAAATTTTGGGGGGTTCATGGGAAAAATCTCATCTTCCTTAACTGTAATAGTCTGTGTGGGAGGAAAAAAATATTTGGAATACAGAAACAAAATCATCAGACTTGATTTAAGGGATAATAAGAGAATTTGTTTTACTTACTTTACCACACAAAGTTTTCACAGTGGCTTTGCCACCCTCTTTGCTTTGTAAAACCCCTTTGAGGTACATTTCTTTGGGATCAGTAACGAAGTATGATGTTTTTGCATCAAATGGTTTACTCTGAGACTCAATCCTCTCTTTTTCTGGCTTTCGGAGGAAGATGGCCGCTGGGCCAAAACATTCCATTTCTCCATCTCCCATTCTGTGATGTTACTTATGAACATGATATGAACACGATGAAAGAAAAATATAACCAGTGTTACTTTTATTGTAAAAGATTTGTCCATTCAAACTGAGAAATGTGGTTTGTTTAAGTACAACAATGTTTGATAATACATTCTATTCTAGTTTACCGTTGTCCCTGAACCAAGAGAAGTGTGTATTGTTGCTGTTTGGAGCTGCTGAAAAAATAGTTAAAGTAAAAATTAAAATGTGATTTGGTAAATTAATAATTCCTTCGAGCTAGTGCCTATTCATTGTCACTCACCTTTCCAGGGTGCCTGCTGATATTCAAAGGAGTATACGGCAACTTCTTATATAGTGGAGTAAATGTTAAGTCAGCAAGGCTGGTATGCTCCATATGGTCATGCTCTGTTTGGGTGTGAATTTTTGCACACTTGATGCCTTCAGTCATATCTCAGACACTGACCTTCAGGGTTTTTTCTTTGTTTCAATCAATACATTCAATCAGATCTCAATTATTGCAGTGCTTTTAAATTATGATGTTAAGGCCAAGTGGTTTCAAATTGAGAACATTATCGATTCCACTTAAAAATTTAAGATTAATACATTAGTTAATACTATATGTAATGTCTCTGTGATGAAGGACAATTTGAAAATAAACAGCCAAGACATTGTTGAAATTTCTGAGGATATATTTAAGGGTCTGATTTGTGGCCAAGCTTCTCTTGAATTAACATTCTGAAGAGTATCAGTTACTGGAGTGCAGACATTGTTTAGCTCTTATGGGGATCATAATCTCTTTAATGCACCTTGGCATTAGAATAAAGCTCAGTATTGCTGTGGAGAAGCTCTCAGATGTCACTGGAACACTGCATCAAAGCCCTTGGGAACTTTTCTCACGACAAAGAAGGAAATGCAGGCGAAACAGTTGTTATTCTGTGATAATCATGATATTTATACCTCAGTCGTCAGAGCAGCCTTAAAATGTATAGAATTAAATGCTATATTCCCTGTATTCATTCTCTAGTGTGGTGAGATTGTTAAAGTACAAATCTGAATTTGCTCATGGAAAAAAAAATATATATATATATATTTAAAAGTTATGTCACGTTTTCCAGTATTTGTATGACATACATTCTCAATCAAATGCATGAAGCTGAACTTGACTTAAAAGGTGGTACTGTATACAGATACAGTAAAACCTCCGCTGACGAACGCTTAAGCTCACGAACTTTTCGCCTCAAGAACATTAAATTTGCAAGCATATTGTCTCTGCTGACAAACTAGTTTTCGGCGGACGAATCAAACCACGCGGTCGAACAGCGCCACGGTGGCGGCCACGAGAAGCTGACGCACGCTCACGGTGTCACAGTTCGTCACCCCCTTTCTTTGAGTGCGGAAGTGGTTTGTGTTTGCTAGACATTTTGGACCATATTGAGTGTACTTTTGCTATTATGGGACCGAAAAAGACCCCACCACAGGCGGAGATCATTGAAAAACACGAACGAGGTGTGCGTTTGTGTGACTCAGCGTCCCAGTACCAGTACTCTAAGTCTACCACCATCCTTAAGAACAAGGAAGCTATTAAGGGTGCATGTGTGGCTAAGGGTGTTTCCAAACAGTAGGCGTTTCCAAACACTCCTTCCAAACAGTAAGTCCCTCCCTCCCTCCCTCCTCCTCCCACTCCATTCCATCAAGCCATCAACTACCATCACAAAGGTAAATAAAACGACTTTATTATACAGTACAGTTTATTTCTTTAATTACAATACAATAGCACATTTATTATACATAAAATAAGGTATATTTTTGTGTAGTTTTAAGGCTTATTTAGTAGAAAATTATGTTTTATGGTGACCTGGGAACGGATTATTCTCATTTTAATGGTTTCTTATGGGAAATAAATGTTCGGAAGACGAACTTTTAAACACATTCTATAGACGGTCTTACTCATTAATTCAGTATTAATGTAGTAAAATGTACTAATGATTAAGAAAAAACTTAATTTTTTACTGTGATGTTTATTGATAATAAAATATAAACATTATACAGCATACATATAAAACATCTTTAAATGTATTCTTCTTGAAACATACAGCACTGTAATTTTCAAAAATGCCAATTAGAGGAAGGTATTGCATTAGCCATGAGATGACTGGATTCAGGTATGAACTGCATTAAGTCCGAGCAGCTCAGCCACGCCCCTTACCTGGAGCGAGTAGAAAACAGAGTTTTAGAGTGAGAGAGTTAGAGCGCGTTACAAACCAAAGAAGCGGTGATGTGATGTGAGTTAATCCTCTGGCACAGAGGTGAGCGTGCTTTTGTTTATTGGGAGTAAATGAGAATAGTGAATTCAGGTGTGAGCCACTGAGCACCTCAGTCACACCCCTCAGCCAAAGCAGAGAGTAAACAGTTAGTTAGAGGCACAGTGCCAAAATCAAAGTCCCCCAAAACACAGACCATAACAAAAAGGACATAAAAGAACAAGAAATGTAATAAATTGGATAAACAAAACAAAATGAGAAACATGCTACACCACAGTAAATAAAATCACACACACAAACATTCTAAACATTAACTTAAATAATGTACTGGTATAATAATTACAAAAGACTTGAACAGTGGAGTGTTTTACAACAGTTCAGACGATTATTCCTCTTCAGGCACTTCAGAAGAAACTGTCTTTTCTTCCAGAGAAAGTCTTATTTCTTCAGAAGAGACATCCATCGTCATTACCTTTTTCTGGTGCTTAGCAGGTGTTTGAGTGGCATCATAGAACTTAACTGGTAATGAAAACACACTAATAAAAGGCTCATTGACAACTTGTGCGCAAATGAGGAAAAAAAGGGCGTTACATCATCTCAACCAATCAGCAGGAAGGAGGACAGGCATTGGCTCAATTTGAATCACGTGAGAGTTGCTCGTCAATCCGAAAATATGTAAACCGTGAGCGCAAAACCGCGAATAGCCAAGGGCCTACTGTATATAATTTATTTCATGTTTATTTAGGATTAAACATGATAATCGCTGATACTTATTCATGAGTGAATGCTCTGGCTTCTGACAAAGTGGACTAGAAGTAAAGTATGCCATTGTTTTAATCATGAAACTATTTTAAGCATTTTTACAACAAAAAAAAAAATTCCAGTAGCTTTCACAAACATTTTCCACTCGCTTTAACCCTTTACACCCGATGGTGACCAAATCGTCACACAAGAATTAAGAGCCTAAAAATTTAATTTATATCCCTACGGGCATCTGGGGAACGACTCTGACGAATGCGGTACGTTTCCTGTTGAAGCGGAGAATGGTATTACGTCATCTTTTCCTGCGCTTTTTTCAGTTAGGCTTGAGACATCGTGAGTGGGTGACGTCCGTAAATCTTTGTTCAAATTGTCAGTACTAAAAGCACAATGTATCAAATACCAGATGAGATTCATGTATATAAAAAAATAATCATCATTGAAGAATAATGATAGTTTTGTAATGATATGAGGTAGAAATAGTTTATTGAGTTCATTTTACTAAAAAAAACCACACATTTTATATGAGTGACGTTTTCGTCACATCAGGGGTGTGAACAAGCTTGGCTGTCAACAGTGATTACTTACAACATAGTTTACAAATAGTAGAATTCCTGCAAAAAATAATGTTCTTATACCAATTTGCTTATAATTTTTATGGAAACTCAATATGAGCATCAATTATAAACATTATTGTTTTCTGTGAGTAATATCTTGGTGTTATTTCTCGATTCAAAGTGAGTCATCATGAGGTAAAGTCTGGCCCAATCTCATCATTTAGAAAACATAATTGTTGAGTAAATTTGACTGGTGAATGTCTCTCATTATTCAATTTGACCACCGGTATATCAATTGCCCCCAGAACTTTTTATGGCAGGAAAAACATCAGTGTCAAAACTGCTGAGCTGGCCACTTGTGAAGATAGTGATGAATCTGAGACAGAAATGGATTATGATGACAAGGTGGCTGATCCCAACTTCATCCCTGATGATGGGAATATGGAAAAGGAAATAGATCTAGATGAAGAGATCCTCCAAATAATGTCATTGAGCTCGATGGAGAGTCGGCCGTTATCATAAATGAACAAGCCCTAATGCCAACTGCAGGTGATTCTAGTGCAAGCAGAGCAACAAGACGAAAACTCACTCGGCAGTGGTCAGTCCTTCAAAATGAAAATCCTTCAGGTACGGTGCCCTTCCTTGGTCCTGACGTGCCTTGTTCTACTGAAATTATCTCTTCGGTTGTGGAATATTTTGCTGCGGGACTGTCAGACCATCAAGATTACCTGGATTATCAAAGTATATGAAATGTCAAAAGGCAATAACGAAAAACTATGTTGTTTGGCTCTGCTACGTTTGAACTCTGATAATTTGTTTGAACAGCAAGGCATATTTTTTCATGTTTCATTTTTTCATTCTGATTTGTTAGACTACAGAGTGGTTTGGCCACCGAAGTTCCACTGTACTGTATAATTTTTTTATTGTGTCATAGCTTTACCCGTGTCTTTAAATTATTCAGATTAAAATTAATAATAATAATTGATTTCAATATTACATTTTTAATTCTGATCTTGGAATCACATTAAAGAATGCAAACTCCTGTTTCTGGTGACTCCTTTGATTGATGTGTTATTTTTCTCAAATTCATAAGAGGTCTGCCATTCGATTAAGTCTTTCTGAAGTCTTTTGTCTTGTTAAACCAACTGGTGCATGTACTTTAAAACTAATGTTTTACAAAACAAATAATTAGTTGGCATTAATGATTTGTTTGATTACATAAAAAGAAAAAAAGGCAGGCTTGACTTATAGTTCTGCTTCAGTTTTATTTGACTGAATTTATGCATAGACATTTATCAAGAATATCATATTATATGAAACCTTGTTGATGTCACATGTGGGCAGTATTCATTTTTATTCAGCCACCTCCTTGCCCTAAAATAAACAGGTATATTTTAATAAAATATTGTTTGTCACAAATTTTAACATAATGTGTATATACGGCACTCTGACTTAATTTTATTTTACAAAACCCTGCACTTGGATATTTTTATTGATTTTTCTGTACCTTTCCGATATCCCTGCTTTTGGCTCTCAGTTTGTTGACCTGGGATTCAGCAATGTCCGCACGCTCCTGAGCTTCCTCCATCTCATGTTGCACTTTTCTGTACCTGGACAGATGAGTGTTGGCCTGCTCCTCCTGTTATAATGACAAATATCATCTCAGTTATTGTTGCTAATATGATGTATATTTTCACTTTAGGTTAGATAGAACCCATTGTTTGTAAATTTCTGGTGTAAGTTGTAATAAAGCCAACTTACAGCCTCCTCAGCCTGCCTCTTGTAGGCCTTCACTTTCATCTGCAGTTTGTCCACAAGATCCTGTAGTCTTGTCATGTTCTTCTTATCTTCCTCAGTCTGAAGAAATGGGTCTTAAGTTAGATTTTATCTTACATGCAATGAGATATGGTCACCATGTTCTTCATTTTATGTTGTACCTGGTAGGTGAGCTCCTTCAGTCGTCTTTCATATTTGCGCACTCCTTTAAGAGATTCAGCACTACGTCTCTGTTCAACTTCCACTTCAGACTCCAGCTCACGTACCTTTTATAAAAAATTTCACATAAAAATTCAATAAACTATACCAATGTTCTTCTGTTTTATTATGGAAGCATGAACCTACCCTCGCTTCCAGTTTCTGGAGCTGTTTCTTTCCACCCTTCATGGCAAGACTTTCAGCTTCATCCAGACGATGCTGCAGATCTTTGACAGTAATGTCAAGGTTTTTCTTCATTCTTTCCAGGTGAGCACTGGTGTCCTGCTCCTTCTTTAGTTCCTCAGCCATCATAGCAGCCTAGTATATGAGTCACATCATGATATTAGTGTTTATTTTCTGTAACCGCTTAATCCTAATTAGGGTCGAGGGGAGGCTGGCGACCATCCCAGCCAACTTCGGGCGAGGGCACAGTACAATCTGGACAGCTCGCCAGGCCATCGCAGGACATAAACATGCTGACAGGTACTCTTAGCAGCCTACTCTTGACAAAAGTCAGCAATGGTTCTTTTACATGCCTCACGCCATAGACAGTGAGAGCCATGGCCAGCCGTTGATAACCCAGTTAGGTGCACTGGGGGGATATTAGTGTTTATTTAATTGTAAATCATCAAAATCTGTGTTTTAAAAAGACTTACATCTGTGATGGCTTTCTTGGCCTTCTCTTCAGCATTCCTTGCTTCTTGGACAGTATCTTCCACCTCACCTTGTATTTGAACCAGGTCAGCCTCAAGTTTCTTCTTGGTGTTGATTAGACTGGTATTCTGTTTCAATGAAGACCATTATTCGAATTTATCAAAATTTTAAATGGACAGTCCAAGTCTATGCTTCTACCACTAACCTGAGAGTGCAGAAGTGCAACACGCTCACTGGCATCCACCAGCTCCTGTTCAGCCACTTTGCGGCCTCTTTCTGTCTGTTCGAGCGCAACTCTGAGCTCCTCAATCTCTGCCAGCATCAGGTTATTCCTGCGCTCCACCACAGCCACTTGTTCCTTCATTTCTTCTTGCCCTCTGACTGCCTCATCGAGGTGCAGTTGGGCATCCTAATGTGATTGTAATAATTTTTATTGAGAGATAAGTATATGTTTATCTAGAGAAATAAAGAGTGCAAGTTCACCTTGAGCTGTCCTTGGACATTCCTGAGCTGCTTCTGGGCCTCAGCAGCCTGGCGGTTTGCATGGCTCAGCTGTATCTCCATCTCATTAAGATCTCCCTCCATCTTCTTCTTTACCCTCAAAGCATCATTCCTGCTCCTGATCTCGGAATCCAGAGTAGTCTGCATGGATTCAATCACCCTCTGGCTGTTTCTCTTGATCTGCTCCATCTCTTCATCCTTCTCAGCCAGTTTCCTGTCTATTTCACTTTTCACTTGTGTGAGCTCTAGTTGAATACGAAGGATCTTGGATTCTTCATGCTCAAGTGTACCCTAAAGTATAAAGTTGAATTTTAAGTAATTTGGTGTCAACCCATTTATATGTAGGTATAGGGATTTAATGTCCGGTCTTACCTCAGCTTCCTCAAGAGCAGTCTGGATTTCGGATTTTTCAGTTTCCACTGTCTTCTTTGCCTTCTCCAGCTCATGGATTGTCTTTCCAGTCTCTCCGATCTGTTCAGTCAGGTCAGAGATCTCCTCTGGAAGGATGAAAATTATTCATTTAAATCTGATGCATTCATAATTCACTAAAGTATCCCAGTATGTTTTATGTTTGAAAAAGGTATGTTTATTTTTGTTTAACATACGCTGCAGATTCTTGTTTTCTCTCTTAAGGGTCTCAAGATGGTCAAGAGCTTCCTCATATGAATTCTTCATCTTAAACAGTTCGGTACTGAGAGAACGAGCCTCTTTCTGAGCTCCCTCCAGTTCAGACTGACCTTCCTCATACTTCTGTTTCCATTCTGCCAAGACCTAATAACATGGGGAAATCAATATAAATGTGATTATATTACTCTAATACAACATAGTTATATGTGTTCAGGCAAAATATCTTGAACCTTGTCAAAGTTCCTCTGCTTTTTGTCAAGGTTGGCTGCTAATGCATTGGCTCGTTCAACATCAATCATAAGGTCCTCCACTTCATTCTGCAGTCTCTGCTTAGTTTTCTCCAGAGAAGCACATTTGGAATTCACAGCTTCAATTGTTTCTTCTGCATCTTGAAGACGCTGAGCAAGCTTTTTCCTGAGGACCAAGAATTGAGACATGACATGTCTGTAGAGTAAATTTCTTATTAATATTTTTACTTGGTATACGCATTATTAAGAGTATGATTATGATTTTATTGACTTGGCTTCTTCAAGCTCCTTGAAGCATGACATAGTTGTTTAGGGCCTGACTTATTATATCTATTTATTTACTTATTGTATACAGTACTATAGCATATATACATTAGTATTCATTGTATGATTGATTTAATTTTTTTACTTGGCCTCCTCAAGCTCTTCGGTACGCTGAATGGCATCAGTCTCATATTTTGTTCTCCACTGAGCCACCTCACTGTTGGCCTTGGACATGGCACGCTGAAGCTCAGCCTTGGCCTCCTGCTCTTCCTCAAACTGCTCTCTGAGCAGATCACAGTCATGACGTGCAGATTGGACAGCATGGGCCAGGGCGTTTTTGGCCTAAAGAACAATGTTTAATGTTTTTAAAATTAATGAAACATCTTCATAGGGTGATACGTTTTTTGTCACTTACAGTATATATTGCTGAAACGTGTTTCAGCTAGTGTATATTTTACCTTGACTTCTTCCTCAATTTGTCTTTTTAGTTCCTCAATCTGCTGGATGTAAGCTTGTTTTCCCCTGCTCAGTTGAGAAACAAGTGCTTCTTTCTCTTCTAGCTGACGGCTATATTCACCTTAAATATAATTGTAAATAATGTTACCTCAACTGATGACGTGATTTCAGAAATTTCTTGTTTTTTTTATTCAATTTACCATTTTCAGCTTGTAGACGTGCTTTTTGTGCACTGATATCATTCAACTGACGAACATGTTCATCATTTTTAGATTTGGTTTCACTCAGCTGATCCTCTAAGGTGCGGCACATTTTTTCTAGGTTAGCCTAACAAAAGAATCACAGTGCATGTAATGAAGGTATTTCAGATGAACAAGTATGCGTATCGCTGTAATGTTTTGCTGACTGAAATCCTGGACATTTAATATTTTAAAAATAGTTTTCCCATGTTGTTATCTATGTCCTCATGTCAGAGACCTTTGATTTGGCCACAGCCTCCATGTTACTGGAGAGGTCATCTATCTCCATTTTGTATTCACTCTTTTCCTTCTCCAGCTTCTGTTTGACACGCTGAAGGTTGTCAATCTGCTCTCCAAGCTCAGCAACGCTGTCAGCTTGTTTTTTGCGCAGTGCAGCAGCTGTGGCTTCATGCTGCAGAGTGGATTCTTCCAAGTCACGACGCAGTTTCTGGAACTCGGCCTCACGCTTCTTGTTCATCTCGATCTGAGCAGCAGTGGCACCTCCAGCTTCCTCGAGCCTCTCGCTGATCTCCTCAAGTTCCCTGGAAAGATCAGCTCTCTGCTTCTCAACTTTAGCACGAGCTGCACGCTCAGCCTCAATTTCCTCTTCTAGCTCCTCAATGCGAGCCTAAGAGTAAAAAACTTTATTGGAATGAATGGACTTACAGGTCACAGCAAATTGTGAGAATGTCTCAGATATTCTTACCTGGAGTTCTTTGATTTTCTTTTGAAGTTGAGCACCCAGTGACTGTTCATCTTCGATCTTGCTCAGAAGTTGACTTATTTCAAAGTCCTTCCTATTTAGGTTAATCAGGAATTATAATTTTCAAAATATCAGTTTGTTCATGTAATTTCTTTGAAATTTATTTTATGTAATTTTTTTCCAGACCCACTCACTTCTTGATCTTCTCATCAGACTGCTGCTTATCATTCTCCAAATCCATTATAGACTCCTGGGCCAGTTTCAGGTCACCTTCAAGCTTCCTCTTAGCCCTTTCAAGGTCCATACGAAGCTTCTTTTCTTGTTCCAGTGAACCTTCAAGCTGTATATGTGGCACATATTACATTTATGACATATCTAATATCAATTCACATTTTTAAAAAAGTGTTTCTAATAAATTGTTCCTAAATTCTTACATCATCGACTTGTTGCTCAAGCTTGGTCTTTGATTTGGTCAAAGTGTTGACTTTGTCTTCTTCTGCCTGGAGATCATCCAGAGTCTGCTGATGTGCCTCTTGGAGGGCTTTTTTCTCCTTAGTGAGTTTGGCAATACTTTCATCTAGAGATGCCATCTCCTCAGTGAGGTTCTTGACCTGTGCAAAATAATTTCAATTATAGTATTACTAGGTAAGTATCAAGTAATTTTTATATATAAATCTGCAAGTATTAGTTTACTTGCATAATAAATGGAGAACATACACTGTTGTATATTTAATAAGGATGTCTAAGATCTCACTACCGCTTCACTTTTTAAACATATATATTCACACTCTACATGTTACTTGTTGGTTTCACAATATAATGGTAGAATTTGGAAATTTACAGTGCATTATAATATACCGACCTTGTTCTCTGTGGCATGTTTCTCTTTTTCAACTTTTGCTAATGTGAGCTCCAGATCATCAATGTCCTTCTTCAGCTCTGAACACTCATCCTCCAGTTTCCTCTTTTTGGCAGTCAACTCGGCATTGATTTCTTCCTCATCCTCCAGTCTCTCATTTGTCTCCTTGAGTTTGGCCTCCAGCTGGATCTTACTCTTGATGAGCCCCTCACACCTTTCCTCAGCGTCAGAAAGGTTTTCTGTTTCCTGTTGATTCAGATTGCTTATAATCACTATTTTACATTAAAGTTTTCAGGTTGTGGAAAATGCTCATTCATTCATTTTCTGAACCATTTTAATCCTAATTAGAGTTACAGGGAGAATGGCACCCCCTCAGCCGACTCTGGGCAAGGGCGGAGTACACCCTGGACAGCTTGCTACGCCATTGCAGGGCCAATACTCACATTCACACTCACACCTAGGTGTGATTTCATACAGCCAATAAACCTGCTGTGCATGTTTTTGGACAGTGGGATTAAACCGGAGTACCCGGAGGAAAGCTACGCAAGCACAGGGAGAACATGCAGACTCCACACATAAAGGATGAGAATCTATTCCAGAACCTCCTTGCTGTGAGGCAGATGTGCTAACCACTACACCAATGTACGGGCATGCTAATCAGACATAGTGTGTAATACAACTTAAAAAGAAGAAGCTCTACAAACTTACAGCTGCTACTTGGAGTTGCAAATCATTTTTCTCTTGTAGCAAAGACACCATTTTCTCCTCAAGTTCCTTCTTTTTGGCCAATGCTTTTGCTAGGTCCTCTTTCATTTTCTCAAAGTTTTCCTTCATGGCAGCCATTTCTTTCTCAGTCTCTGCACTCTTGAGAAGAGGCTTGATCTTGAAGTACAACTTCATCCATGGCCAGTGTTTCACATTCATGAATGAGCGGATGTTATATTGAATACTGAAGATTGATTCTCTGTAAGAGAGGTATTCCAGTTGTTGTGTTTCCATTATTGTGACCATATATAGAATTTGAAGGTGACAAACTATAATAGATAAACAATGATTCAAGTGTATATAATTGGTGTAAATCTAAATATACCTTCTCTCCATCATCTTAACAAACTCCCTTCTCATAAGGAAACCACGGCATAAAGCCTGTGTCATGGTGACCAGAGCAGCCAGTTTATCATCTCGCATCTCCTCAAGTGTACCCAAAAGTCCAGCTTTGAAGAACACCTACAACAAGAGGGCGCAGAACTTTTTTCCTTTATGTGTGTGTGTGTGTGTTTAAAATGTACCATTAGATGGTGGTTACAAATATTTATATCTTGTTTTTCTAATTTCTTCACCAATATCGTAAATTTTGAAGTGTGCTTATAGAACAAATTTACTTTTAGTAATAGAATTAATTTACCTTTGTGTGTCCAAACTTGTACTGTGTATGGTCCACATCAATTGAGCCCAAGAGTTTCTCTGAAGCTTTTTTATTGTCAATGAATTGTCCCTCTGGGATGACACTAGCATTCAAGACTTTATATCTGTTTCCAAATTTGAAACTTATTTAAGACATGGAGCTTGAGATACTTTACAATTATTGAAATGGAGAAAATAAATACTTTACCTCTGCTTGAAGTCACCATAGAGGATTCTGCTGGGAAATCCCTTTCTACAAATTCTGATACCCTCCAGCACACCATTGCACCTCAGTTGGTGGATGACCAAGAAGTTCTCCATCAAACCTGCACCATTCAATGTAATTGTACAATAGAAGTAGCACGTCTCACAGCCAGAGGCATTCATTATTTGTCATTTATTAAAATATTTGGAAAATAAGAACACTTGCCTGGAGTCTTGGACTCGTTTGGAATCAAGCAGCGCACAAAATGAGGGTGAGTGCTTCTCAAGTTGGTCATCAGCTTGCCCAAGTTTTCCTGTGATGTTATATTTAAGATCTGTTGGCTATATTTATCCAGAATCAATTTTTAACATACAGAGCTTTTGCTGAGCTGTTTTTCTATGGAACCTGCTGACTACTAGTCCTTCTCAAAAAATTAGCATATTGTGATAAAGTTCATTATTTTCAGTAATGTACTGATAAAAATTAAACTTTAATATATTTTAGATTCATTGCACACCAACTGAAATATTTCAGGTCTTTTATTGTTTTAATACTGATGATTTTGGCATACAGCTCATGAAAACCCAAAATTCCTATCTCAAAAAATTAGCATATCAGGAAAAGGTACTCTAAACGAGCTATTAACCTAATCATCTGAATCAAGGAATTAACGCTAAACACCTGCAAAAGATTCCTGAGGCTTTTAAAAACTCCCAGCCGGGTTCATTACTCAAAACCACAATCATGGGTAAGACTGCCGACTTGACTGCTGTCCAGAAGGCCATCATTGACACCCTCAAGCAAGAGGGTAAGACAGAAAGAAATCTCTGCGCGAATAGGCTGTTCCCAGAGTGCTGTATCAAGGCACCTCAGTGGGACGTCTGTGGGAAGGAAAAAGTGAAAGAAGGGCCGATTCAGACCTTGGGGGACCTGTGGAAGCAGTGGACTGAGTCTGGAGTAGAAACATTCAAAGCCACCGTGCACAGGCGTGTGCAGGAAACGGGCTACAGGTGCCGCATTCAAGCCACTTTTGAAGCAGAAACAGCGGCAGAAGCGCCTGACCTGGGCTACAGAGAAGCAGCACTGGACTGTTGCTCAGTGGTCCAAAGTACTTTTTTCGGATGAAAGCAAATTTTGCATGTCATTCGGAAATCAAGGTGCCAGAGTCTGGAGGAAGACTGGGGAGAAGGAAATGCCAAAATGCCTGAAGTCCAGTGTCAAGTCCCCACAGTCAGTGATGGTCTGGAGTGCCATGTCAGCTGCTGGTGTTGGTCCACTGTGTTTTATCAAGGGCAGGGTCAATGCAGCTAGCTATCAGGAGATTTTGGAGCACTTCATGCTTCCATCTGCTGAAAAGCTTTATGGAGATGATTTCATTTTCCAGCATGACCTGGCACCTGCTCACAGTGCCAAAACCACTGGTAAATGGTTTACTGACCATGGTATTACTGTGCTCAATTGGCCTGCCAACTCTCCTGACCTGAAGCCCAGAGAGAATCTGTGGGATATTGTGAAGAGAAAGTTGAGAGACACCAGACCCAACACTGTGGATGAGCTTAAGGCCACTATCGAAGCATCCTGGGCCTCCGTAACACCTCAGCAGTGCCACAGGCCGATTGCCTCCATGGCACGCCGCATTGAAGCAGTCATTTCTGCAAAAGGATTCCCGACGAAGTATTGTGTGCATAACTGAACATAATTATTTGAAGGTTGACTTTTTTGTATTAAAAGCACCTTTTTGTTGGTTGGATGAAATATGCTAATTTTTTGAGATAGGGATTTTTGTTTTTTCTTTACTTTTTTGCCAAAATGATCAATATTAAAACAATAAAAGGCTTGAACTACTTCAGTGTGTGTAATGAATCTAAAATACATCAAAGTCTAATGTTTATCAGTACACAAGCAAAGAAAAATTCTCTTTTGTCAAAATTGCAATGAAATATTTTTTGTTCTATATGTGTTGTATAAATATTTCTTTTGCAACACTAATTTCCGTTGTGCACTGCCATTGTATTGTTTAACACTGTACTTTGTAGTGCTTGTACTACTTTATCTATTTTTGTGTGTTAATGCTTTCTCCTAATTGTAAATTTTATAATTTTATTGGCATTCGCTGGTGAAATAACCAAGACAATTTGATTTCACACTGTGTTTTGCATTTGTCCAAAAATGTTACATGATTAGCAAAAAAAGTTCACTCTAACAGTCATTTTGCATGATTATTATGAATTACTAATAATTAAGTTATAATAAAATATTTTATGCTTTTCTTATTTAATGAGACCAGCAGCCAATTTAAATGTCAGGCCTTGTGCTTTTTGGAACACACCCCTGTGTATTTGTGGTAACTGAGATAGGCTTGAATGTAAAATGTGGATTAAATGTAAAAAGATAACTGCAGTTTTTCAACCATTGCATGTTACTGTAGTTTCTGTTAAATTGTCCTTACCCTGAACAGAGCAGACACGGTCTGGAAGGAACCACCCTTCTTCTTTCCCTTCTTTCCACCACCAGCATCAGCTGTTAACAGGTTAGGGTTTAATTGTTTAAAATAACAATGTTTGATACATTGCTATACTCTTAATTTTCAAGTCCAGGAGAATTATTGGGATAAGATTTTAAGAGAACATTCATTCATTCATTCATTCATTTTCTGAATTGTTTAATCCCAATTAAGATTGTGGGGAGGCTGGCGCCCATCTCTGCCGACTCGGGGCAAGGGCAGAGTACACCCTGGACAGTTTGCCAGGCCATTGTAGACAAACCCACTGACGGCTATGAAGTTACTTTTGTCGAAAGTCAGTAATGGTTCTTTTACAGCCTCTCAGCATAGACAGTGAGAGACATTCCCTGCCTTTCATAATTCAGTTAGCTGCACTGGGGGGCATTGACAACCTGTTAAGAGTGTGGCTTGAACTCCCAACCTTTGGATCAGTGATCTAGGACCTCACCACCAGGCCACCACTGCCTGTCATTTTTATAGTTTCTCTTATGGGAAATCTTTCTTCAATGAAGTTGAAACTACTAATGACTGTTAAACTTACCATCAGCACCGGCATGGGCTGCATATAGATGGCACAACAGTTTGTTTGCTGACTTCTGGTACAGCTGCACAACAGAATCGTTCAGCGGATCTTTGTTTTTGTCCAGCCAGCCAACAATGTTGTAGTCCACAGTACCGGCGTAGTGCACCAGAGAGAAGTGGGCCTCAGCTTTGCCTTTGGCAGGCTTTGGCTTCTGGAAGCAGGCACTTTTCCCAAGATGCTGGTCATGAAGTTTATTCTTGAAGGACGTGTCTGTGGCCTTGGGGAACATGCACTCCTCTTCAAGGATGGAGAAGATGCCCATTGGCTGATGGTGACAGATTTTTCATGATTGATCACTGCAGTATTGATTTAACAACACGGTTTTGTTAATAACAATAATAATATTACTGACAATTAATCACTTACCTTCTCAATGAGCTCAATGCAGGCAGCCAAGTCCATACCGAAGTCAATGAATTCCCATTCAATCCCTTCTTTCTTGTATTCCTCTTGTTCCAGGACAAACATGTGGTGGTTGAAAAACTGTTGCAGTTTCTCATTTGTGAAGTTAATGCAGAGCTGTTCCAAGCTGTTGAACTGTTACAGTAGAATAACATATTAGACACTATGCCAATATTTTATAAAATCCTTTAAAATGTGCATGATAGAGAAAAACAAACATGTACATCAAAGATCTCAAATCCAGCGATGTCCAGCACACCAATGAAGAACTGTCTTTGTTGCTTTGTGTCCAGCATCTCATTGATACGGACGACCATCCACAAGAACATTTTCTCATAGATAGACTTGCAGAGAGCACTGACAGCGTTGTTCACCTAAACATTTTATACATAGCTTAGTTACTTGTGCATAACACAAATCTTAATTCTCTTTTCTGATAGTAAATAGCGACACATTACCTGAGGTACAGTCTGGCCTTTGGTCACAAACTCATTTCCAACTTTGACTCTGGGGTAGCACAAAGCTTTCAGCATGTCAGCTGAGTTCAGGCCAACGAGGTAGGCAATTTTATCAGCAACTGAAATAAAGAAAGCCATATTGATTTTTAATAATTCATGTCTTTTGTTTGAAAGACATTAATCAGCTGATGTATTAACAACCTGATTGGGGCTAAGCAGCTTCATAAACAGCAAGATGCAATGCACTTTTGTGTTCTGATTCCTTCTCGTCATATCCAGTAATTAACTTTGTACTCAATTAGCTCTTTTGTGGGAATAGACCAGATTAAGCTTTATTCTGTTTTTCAATGAGCCTTGGTACCCACAACAATTTTGCCAGTTCACTATTTATATTTTCTTGAACCACCTTTGGTAGATACAGCACACTGTGTATTAGGAAAATCCCATAAAACTTTTGATTTTGGAAATGACTAAACCCTGTCAATTAGCCATCACAAATATCCTTCTTGTCAAAGTCACTCAGATCCTTATACTTGCTCAGGTTTCCTGCTTCCAACACATCAATTTCAGGAACTCAGTCGTTCAGGTTTTTTTTGCCTTGAGTGGCGCCAGTGTTATGAGAAGCAGTAATAATGGTAATAATGGTAATAATTTTCTTTTTGTTATTGCTGATTGTTATATCTCATAGATATTTTCAAATGTACCTTCGGTGCCATCAGGCTCAGCCTGCTCCTCCCTTTGCTTCTGCTTGAACTTCATGTTTCCATGATGCATTACAGCACCGGTCAGCTTGTAGATGTTAATTTTCTCATCAGCACTGAAGCCAAGGATATCAATAGCCGTCTGTAATTGTAATAGAAAGCAGTGTAAAAATTACATTAAAATAAAAGGACCTAATTCTGGCCCCCAATGATAAGTCAAGCCAATGATTGGTTGACCCGCATAAAGGATGTTGTGCCAGCTTTTTAAAATTGTCAGGCAGGCTTAATAAAATTCTACTGACATCAGTAGCAATAAACTCCTCCACATCATTGATACTCTTGACAGTGACTTCACCCTGACTGATCATAGGGTAGTCAAAAGGGTTGGTAGTGATGAGCAGTGCCTCTGTAAGATAATGAATTAAAATGATATTAATTCTGGTTTGCTGTTTTAACGAACATTATTTTGACAATGTTTGATAGGATGAAAACTGAGATTCCTCACCAAGCAGCTCTGGTTTGTGTCCAGTCATGAGCTGGTAGAAAATATGGTAGCTTCTTTCAGCCGATAACTGGAAAGTGACTCTTGACTTTTCTAGTAGATCTGTTGATGTTGCATATGTTTTAATTTTTACTGCAGTGTACTGTCATCATCTTGCTGTTTGATTACTGTTTCATGAGCATTTTGATGTGTAATAAATAATAACGGAAGTATCAAGTTACTACTCATGACTAATGGATCATTTAACTATCTGACAATTTCACAGAGTTATGTTAGCAAGCTAAATAAATTAGTTCTGTGAATTTTATTTAAAATACATAGTGACTATTACAATATGGGCAAAATCTCTGTATACTCTGTACACCCCTCTGTTATCAAACTTACAGGTTTCAATGTCAGCTGAAGCCAGCTTTCCAGTTTGCCCAAAATGAATTCTGATGAATTTACCCTAAAAATTCAAATGTAATTCAAATTCTTATACTGCATTTTTAAATGTTTTTCTAAAGTACTGTTTGGTATCAAAAATACTTTGTTTACTTACAAAACGAGAGGAGTTGTCATTCCTCACAGTCTTAGCATTACCATAAGCTTCCAGTAACGGGTTGGCTGCAATAATTTGGTCTTCTAATGACCCCTGTGTACAGCAGTATATAGTAGGCTAGTAATGTATTTGTTTGGAATCTGGGCACACACTGGTATTTATATATACAATGACATTTTACAAACCTGCATTTTGCCAGGTGTAAGCTCTGCCTTCTTCTGTCCAGTCATTGCGATTATTGCAAAGTACTGAATGACACGTTTGGTGTTCACAGTCTTTCCTGCACCAGATTCTCCACTATAGGTATAAAGAATAAACACATGCCTATATGTTTAAACACAAGTATGCTTTGGCTAAAAAGATCTCATCAAATGAGTCTCACTTGTATTGAACTTAAAGCTGTTAGATACTTTATGAAGACACCTTTCAAAAATGTGAAATAATTATGACTGTACTTACGTGATCAGGATGGACTGATTTTCACGATCTAAAGCAGTGAGAGTTATTTTATTTTTATAATTTCTTCCCATTTTTAGTAAATTTTGCACAGTTTGTGAAACGTAAGCAAATATAAATGGTAATAGAAATACTCTGTAAATGCTAAATACTAGTTTTTCTATATCGTACCAGTGAGCATGAACTGATAGGCATTATCAGAGATGGAGAAGATATGAGGTGGGGCTTCAACCCTCTTTTTGCCTCTGTATCCAGTCACAACAACGGAATCGTACACTGGGAGCCACTTGTAGGGGTTGACAGTGACACAGAACAACCCCGAGTAGGTCTGAAGTACAGTCAGATTACATTCTCAATCGTTTATGACATTGTACTTTTCTATATTTCTTAATTTCATAATTCTTTTTTGCCTTACGTAGATCATCCATGCTGCATAACGCTCCTTGAGGTTATACAGCACAGCAGGTTCATTGAGGTGGGTCAACATGGCCATGTCCTCAATTTTATCAAACTTTGGAGGATTCATTGGGAAAATCTCATCATCCTTAACTGTAACTGTCTGTCCCAAAAGTATAAATGAGATCAGCACACTTTATATGAGAAAAATCAAAGACTCATTTATACTGTTTGAGATTAATTATTCCACATTGCTATGTATTGTTGAATTAGTGTAATACTTTAGTCTGATTTTTGTCACTTACTTTTCCACCCCCTGTTTCGACGGTCGCTTTACCTCCCTCTTTACTCTTCAGTGTGCCCTTCAGATACATCTCAGCTGCATCAGTCACATACACTGCAGTTTTGGCATCAAAAGGTTTGTTTTGAGCCTCAATTCTCTCCCTTTCCGGCTTGCGGAGGTAGATGGCCGCCGCGCCAAAACATTCCATTTCTCCATCCCCCATGGTGGCACGTCACTATGGAACCAGATCTTTAATTCAGATATTATGTTTATTTGAGATATTTGATGTTGCTTTTATTTGTAATTAATAACAATATGCCATTTTCATACCACTTGTTTTGATTTACCATTAAGCTAGTGGTGTTTTTAGGTTAATCATATAATCATACTTTCAATTTTCAGTAGAATCATTTATATAATTTTCATGTTTGCAAAACCTTACCTTAGCAGTCTACTATTATAGAAATTATGGGTCGGACTGAACTGGCACTTGTCAGATCTGTAAAAAGTGGGAGAAATTTTACAGGGTTATTGTCTAGTCATTAAATCAGAATTTAATCCATCATTATCATTTTACGTACAAACTTTGTAAATAAAACGTTTCATTAATAACAGATAAAACACTCATTGAAAACACCTCTCACCTTTGCAGGGTGCTTGAGGTAGCACTTATCCTTGGTGGACCCTCTTATATAGTGTTATTAATGTTCACTCAGCAGAACCAACCAGCTAAGTTTGGTCATGGATTCAACCAAGAGGTATTTCTTCCTTAAGTGGACATCAAGTGGGATGTGTATTTGTGTATCATATTATATTATGAAATATTAGTCTTCTGTCAAATGATTATTGCATTGATTTCAAAGTGACTTTACCATCAGTGAAAAAATTTCTTCTCTTGATGCTTACATTTCTGGATTATAAATACTGTTTAGATTTGGATGTTCGAGTTTTTTTCATGGTAAAATTCAGTATGTTTAAATGCAATATTTGTTGTTAGCAATTTTTTTACATTTTGAATGATCAGAATGATAACATTGTATAGGCTATTTGCCTTTACGGTACAATTTCCATTCACTGTTATTTTTTAGGTTTGAACATTGCACAATCTTAAAACTATTCCAAGGTCACAAGAAGAATATTCTTTAAATTTGGTTTGGCACTGAAGAAAGCCAAGACCAGATTCATCACTGGTGTTCTGTTGCAAAGGCACAGCGATGTTTTCATGTTATCAATATTTTATAAGACACCAGCAACAGTCCTTTCAGTGCACTGGCAATATCACATATCCTTTATGAACTGCCAGAAAGACTTAATTCAAATTCCAGAGCTATAAACAGATGCAAAGTGAACCATATTCCTAAAAAATTCTTCCTACTTATTCTAAGCTGCCCCAAAAATGTAGAAATTCCATAATATGTGTAAATGTACATATTTTTCTTCTTTTAAAAACTCATCGATCAAAACTGAAACGAAATATTAATTTATTTATTTTATTCTGTTTCACCCTCTTCCATTCCAAGAGAGCATTAAGCATGAGACTATAACATACTCCTTGGAATGAGTTTCTCCTCATAGTTCATTGATTCATTCATTTTCTGAACCGCTTAATCCTAATTGGGGTCGTGGGAAGGCTGGCGCCCATTTCAGCCGATTCTAGGCGAGGGAAGAGTACACCCTGGACCTCGTGCCAGGCCATCACAGGGCAGAAAAATGCTGAAGGCTGTACAGTTACTCTTGATGAAAGTCAGCAGTGGTTCTTTTACATAGACAGTGAGAGACATGGCTGGCCTTTGATAACCCAGTTAGCTGCCCTGGTGGTCTCATAATTTTTGACTGTAAAATATTAATTAGACAGAACTCCAAAGATGTTTGTACTGCCATATTCTAGCACATACTATTTATTGAGAGTTAATGCACCATCAGCAGTTAATTGCTAGGCAATAAATCTTTTGCAGTAGTTGCCTGTGATGAACTGGATTAATTTAAATTTATTTTTCTAGGTCTGTATCTCAGCATAAACTTTTCACTAGGTTTTAATATGGATATAGCAATAAAGTCATCTGGGTCCTTGGAACTCAAAATAAATTGACCCCTCTGGATTGTATGTAAGTTTCTAAGATGTTCTCTGGCACATCTTGAGTAAGTGCTGCTTAATTGCTAGTTTGCATAAATTCAGGTAGATTAATTTGGGAATTTAAGGTTCAGAATGAAACTATATGGGGACAGAAATGTGGTGTTATATTATTAAGTTGCAAAAAAGGTTTTTTTTTGGCTGTTTAATTATCTCTTTAGTTAGATTATGAAAACAGAAATCTGTAGACCTATATGACTTTCATTACTATCAGAGGTAAGGCTTTGGTCAAGAAAGACCACAATGGAGGTGATCCAGGTCAAATCCTGAAAGCAGTACTTTTTAAAAGCTCATTTAACATTGTTAGGTAGGACATTATTTGACATTTTGGTGCAGAAGATTGCAATCTCTGTCAGCTCTTGTTTATCTGTAGAATATGTATGGTTACTTTTTATATATTAGCTTTTGTTGTTTTGGGTTTTGTCCCAACTTCAATTTAACAACTGTATCTGTCTAACTTTTCTTGTGTATATTATGAGGAACATTGTATTAAATAGTGGGTAATTAAATGTTATGAATAGAATTTTAAAGCATTAAACTACATGAATTAAAAAAACTCTGGTATAAAACATATCTTACTGCTCTCCATACATTTCTTAAGAAACTAATGAGAATTCATTAATTCATTTTCCGCTTATGCAACATAATCCTATTAAGGGTCGTGAGGTGACTGGTATCCATCTCAGCCCACTCTAGGTGAGGGCAGGTACACCCCGGACAGCTCTCCAGGCGACCGCGGAGCCAACACTCGTACAACATTTCACACTCACTTCTAGCGGTGATGTGTAACAGCCAACTGGCCTTCTGTACATGTTTTTGAAATGTGGTAGAAAACCGGAGTACCCGGAGGAAACCATGCAGAACGGGGAGAACATGCAACCGCCACACAAATATCCAAACTGGGAATCGAATCCAGGCCCTCTTGCTGTAAGGCAGATGTGCAAAACATTATGCCACTATGCTGCCCCTAATAAGAATTTTTTTTGTCAATTTTAATCCTTTGTGATCAATGCCTTTATTCTCCTCACTTCACTGTTTGAGAAAGTAGTGAAAAGATAGAGGAAAGTTTCCATTTTGTCACTGTTGGGTCTTAAAGGCTTAAAGAAATAGCTAGTTTAATACAGTAGATGTCATTAAATACTAAAATGGACTACTGGGCAATTGTTTTGGAAGCGAAATGTCTCCATGATGACTCGCTGGGTTACAAATGACCATCCTAAATGCCTCTCTTAATATTCCCTTGGATGAAAGTCCTCTGCTACATAGTGCAGCTGTGGCATCACACAGCATTTGCCTCATGTATTTTTAGAGCCATGCTCTTTTTTTCTACAAAGGTGGGCTATAGCACAGTGAATGCAAGTCTTATCTGAAAGACATTCAGCGTTCTAGTTGTGCATCCTTGTTTTGGTGAAGGTGTGAAATTCATCAGATGTGGTTGAAATTGCATGCTTTTGTAGAAACCGCTATCATCAGTTGGAAACTATGTAATATAATTTATATTTTGTGCTTTGTCTTTTCATCTTTTTAGCACTTGGTTCTAAACATTAATGCATTACTTGGCACTGTCTCTTCGACTGGTACCAAAAATACATTAGTACCCCTCAACAGGTAAGTGTTGACATATTTTTCCCTCATAAAATTTATTCCAACTGTTCAGATTATAAATGTTGGTGTGTGTCTGTGATGCATAGAGGGGTAACTTCACAAAAGATATATTTCGGTCCACAATGCAAAGCTGAAAATTATACCTGAACAGAGTAAAGTAGACTGAGTTTGAGTTGACATTATAATCATAACAGATAAGGTAGGTGAGAACACTGAAAGAGGTTTCACCATACACTGTAAATGATAAAAGGAGATCATGGAGGACACTTAAATATAAACTGTGAATTCCTTAAAATTTAAAATTAATAAAGCTGGCATTATGTTCATTTACCAGGCAATGATATAACTGTACATTCCAGAGCAGATCATACTGACTTTCAAATGGCAACATTGCCACGTGTTTTATAGCTTCAATTTCTCAATCGGCCTGCATTTTTCATTTTTGTGTTCCACCATGGCAACCTTTTTGTACAATCTATGAGCAGAATTTAAATAATTCATAATTTTGATTGAGTGCATTTATAATTTTTTTTTCATGCATCTTGTTGCTCTCCATCAGTCCATATATCATTCTAAAATACCATGCAGCTCTTGATCCGAAGGAAAAAAGTCTGTATGAAACAGGATAATATATATCTAATATATAATTTATTTGAAGTTTTGTATCTGGTAATTGGATGGATTTCAATAACATTATAATATTGATCAAATTGCAAAATTGTCTGATTTCTCACTTCCATTATCTGAAATAATCGTTAATAAATATTAGTCTTTTTTTTTTTTTTTGCTTAATGCATTAACACCTTTTTGGTTAAAAACTACCTTTGGGATTTACTAAAGATGATCAGAAAAAGATTTTTATTTTTGTGAATGTTCTCATTTCATGTTTTTGTATATTGCCTGTTGCCACGGAGTGAATCTGGAGTGACAGATAAGGATTACGAAGTGTTGTTTTTTGTTGTCATCAATTGCGTCATTATAATTATTTGTCTTTACATTTACTTGAAATCTTCAACTGCTCCTAAACCAATCAACTTATTAACACAACTTTTACTTGTATTGCACACCTCATACATTGAAGCCTCGGTACTCAAACTTAATCTGTTCCAGACGGCAGCGTGTTTCTGTCCCTTGTTAAAGGCTTGTGACAGGAAGGGCATCCGACGTAAAAACCTCTACCGAATCAAATGTGCGAATCAGATGATTCGCTGTGGCGACTCCCGAGAAAGGGAAAAAAGCTGAAAGGAAAGGAATAAGATTAATTAAACCATTATTAACGCACATTCACACACACACACACACACACACACACACGCACATTCACACACACACAACACTGTCTCTCTCTCTAGCTCTCTCGCTCTCTCTCTCTCTCTCGGTCTCGGTCTCGGTCTCTCTCTCTCTCTCTCTCTCTCTCTCTCACACACACACACACACAATACACAATACACATCTCTGACATTTGTGTATTGTGCTGCACTCCGCTGAATGCGGGCTCCGCCCACACGCAGGACCCAGGAGCATTTTAAGACGGGGAATTCAAAGCGCATTCCCTGCTTGACAGATCAGAGGTCCAAACTCAACTTTAACTTGATTCCTTGAGGGATCGGGGGTCCAGATGAGCCGTGTTTTGCTCACATTCAGTGGAGCGCACCACATTTATTAAACATTTACTGAATTAAACAACTTAAGAGAGTAAATTAAGCTGCAATTTGCTCTCTCTTGAAAGAGAGTTAAGCCTCGTTTCATCTCTGACTGACTGTGTACGCAGTCTCTCTCTCACACATACACGCGCGCGTACACACACACACTCTCTCTCTCTCTCTCTCTCTCTCTCTCTCTCTCTCTCTCTCTCTCACACACACACACGCACACACACAACTCGATGGTGTGTTTTGCCGAACATGAGCTCCCACCACACACAACGCACAACTGACAGACCAATTCCATTTAAATGTTTAAATGGACAGGATGTTGTATTTAAAGCTAAATTACAGTACCTGTTTGAAAGATTAGAGGTCCTGATTCAATATTAACTTTCTTCCTCGCGAGATTGGAGGTCTTGTACCACGGAGCACTCTGTTTCCATGCTCCTTCTGTTTCAATATCGTGCCCAAATAATCGCCTCCGTCACTGTATTTCGGCTTTTCAGTATTTTCCGGGTCCATGATGGATAACGAAATATAACACTGCAATGATCTCTCAAAAAGAACTCACGAGCCAACATTCCTGTTGACCTCTCTTCTCTCACACGTGTGACAAACAGGGAGTATGGGTACAGATCAGCTGCCTCCTGGCCAATGGGATAACAATAACAGTCATTAAGTTTATTTATAAGATTGTGAATACACATAGTTTCTGGAAAAGGACAGTGAAATGTCATCTGTGATGTCTAGCAGCATTAGTATAGATGTTAAATTCAATGTGAGAATTGGGCTTTGAAGATGCCAGAATGCTTGCCGTTTTTGAAGATTATTTCACCGGTGAGTATTTTTCTCTGCATGCAAAATTTGATTCTGGAATTATTTTGATTATTTGATTTGTGTGTAATCTTATCTGGACTGGACATGCTGGTTCGTGGGTTGTTTAGTTTTGTACGAAAATTGGTCAAGACCTGAAAAATACTTAAATGCTTCATTCCTTTTACAGATGAACAAACGGATGATGATGATGGCACCTGTGTTGATGAAGATTTTGATTTTGATGTTGATGAAGAAGAGGCATCTGTTAATAAAAGTGTGCATGAGTGGTGTTTGTGATGATGTGATCCTTTCTGCTGAGCAGTATATAGATTAAGGTGATAATGATGAGGGCAGAGTTGATGAAGCTTACTTGTGTAGGAGAGTTTTGTTATATAGTTTTCTTAAATTCAGTGTGATTGTTTGAACCTGACAGTGTTTTTTTTCAATCAGTATCATTTGAAGGCATTTTAACCTTTATATAATGGTCGAAAAGATACATACTGATCTTATTGGAATAAAGAGAAATGGGGAAAAAAAGTATTTTTTTCTCAATTTTTGGGGGCTTGATGACTAATGGGTTTAAAAAGGGCTTGTCAGATTAAAATTAGGATGATTTCTCTTATCATTTCTTCCTAAAACTTTTCATAGACATGTTTTCTCAAAGTTTTTATGGCTGAGGTGCATAAAAATGTTTGATTACTAACGACTAATGATCTTGGAAGAAGGGCAATCTTTGTGCTCATTTTTCTCTAAAACGTCTTTTGAAATTTTTAATGGAATGCTGACACAAGAAATGGCATAGCCCGGTCAGTTTTCAAGGTATTGGCAAACATTTTGCTGCATTTTGCAGCTTTGGGCCTCATCTATCTGACTGTGTAAAAAGCTCAGTTTTCATTTTTGGATGCAAGAACCTTCTTTTGGTGGAGCGGCTCACACACACACACACACACACACACACACACACACACACACACACACACACGTGTGTGTGTGTGTGTGTGTGTATATGTATGTATTTATGTATGTATTTATGTATGTATGTGTATCATCTTCCATTTAATCCTGGTTCAGGTCTCAAGGACATAAGCCGAAGAAGTGAGGTTGAGACATCCCTCTTACCAGCCATTTCCTCCGGCTCTTCCGAGGGGCAGCAAGGTGCCCACAGACTAGCTGAGAGACATAATCCTCTAGTGTGTTCTGGGTTGACCCCGGGCTTGCTTACCAGTTGGACATGGCAGAAACAACATACCAGTTACGCATTTGGGAGGCATTCAAACCAGATACCCAAGCCACTTCAACTGGCTCCTCTCAACGCATAGAGCAGTGGTTCCGGTTTGAGCTTCTCCCGGATGGCTCAGCTCAAACCGGAACCACTTCTCTCTACGTTTAGAGGAGCAGTGGTTCCGGTTTGAGCTCCTTCCGGATGGCTGAGCTTCTCACCCCATCTCTGAGTGAGAGCTTTGTCACCCCACACAAAGCATATAACCATAGGTGAGGGTTGTAACATAGGTCAACTGGAAAATTGCAAGACTTTAGGCCCCAGCTCCCTCTTCATTATGATGCACCAGTACAAGCTTTGCTTTACAGCAGAGGCTGCACCAATCTGCCTGTTGATCTCCTTCTCCATACTTCCCTCATTCTTGAACAAGACCCTGAGATAATTGATCTCCTCCACTTGGGGAAGACCTCATTTCAGACTTGGATGGTGTATTCCACCCTTCTCCAACTGAGAACTATGTCCTCAGACTTGGAGGTGCTGATTCTCATCCCATGTGCTTTACACTCAGATGAGAATCACTCGAATTAGAGCTGGAGGTCCCATCTTCATGAAGCCATAAGGACAACATCATACGCAAAAAGCAGGGAAGAGATCCCATGGCCAGTAAAAACCAGAACCCCTCAACACCACAGCTGTGCAGAGAAATTCTATCCATGAAATTATGAACAGAATCAGTGACAAAGGACAGCCATGGCAGACTACAACCCTCATCGGAATCACTGGGTTCAGGCATGACAGGCACCGATGACCTTCTGGCCACAGCTATGGGCTGGAAAATCAATAATGATTTGGATTCCATGTCCCATGCCTCTTTTGGGATGTGGTTGTAGCTCTGCTGCAGCAGGAAGCGAAAGGCCCCTCTGACAGTAGACTCTGCCAAATGTTCCCAGGAGACCTTAACTATATGCTTGGGCCTTTCAGGTCTGGAGGGTGACCTCTACCGCCATCAGACCCAGCTCACCACCAAACGTGATCGATTGATTGCTCATCTCCTCTCTTCACTGTGTCCAGTACATGCGGCCACAAGTCTGGTGACACGACTACAAAGTCGATCATTACATTGCAGCCTAGGGTGTCCTGGTGCCTAGTGTACTCATAGACACCCATATGCTCAAACAGGACAAACCATAACGAGCACAGAAGTCCAACAAAGCACCATTTGAGTTCAAATCAGTGAGGCTGTACCTGCCAATCACACCCTTCCGGGTCATACGGTTGCCCACATGGGCAGGACAATGAGGGAATCCCCTGGGGGAGTGTTCTCTAATGCTAAGGATGCTAACCCTTTGTCAACTGGGAGATAACCCCAACTTGTGGGCACCAAGACGGGGTGCTAGAAGGATGCCCACACCAGCTCACTGTCTCTCTGCATGAGCAACTTCTGAATGGAAAAAGGTCTAGCCCCTCTCAAGATGGGTAGTTCCAGAGCCCAAGCTATGTGCCAAGATGAGTCAAACGGTATCTAGTCTTTTATATGATTTCTTTCTTCACCTCTATAATTGTTCTCACTATTTCCCTCAATCTCACGCACCAGCTCAGGCTCCTTCCTCACCAGAGAGGTGACATTGCATGTCTCAAGAGTCAGAGTCAGTAGCCACGGGTCAGTCCGACAGAACACAGTGCACTGACCCCCATAACCCCTGCCACAGGTGGTGGGTAGGGCAGACCCATGTCTCTTTTTTTCGGACTGAGCCTGGCCAGGCTCCATGGGCAGAAGCCTGACCACTAGGCCTAGCCCTAGTTAAGGGGACCCTGATGACTCGCATCCTTACCTCAACCTTAATTCTCTCAGTGCTAGGAGGCACATAAGGATTTGCAGCTGCACGGCGTGCCGAGTTCCACGAGATCCACCCAGCAATGGTTCTCTCCATCTCAACCATTCTTCACAAAGTTGTTTTTGGGAGGCCTCTCTTCCTTCGTCTTTCTGGTGCCCACTCTAGGGCCACAGGACAGTCAGCTCGCGGGTCCTTTCTCGGGGCGTGGCCAATCCAGTTCCATCTGTCTTCTCACCTTGTCACTGATCTTCTCTGCCCTTACCATCTCAAGGATTGTCTGATTGGAGATGTGCTGTTGCCATCTGATCTTGAAGATCCTTCTGAGACACTTGCTCTGGAAAGTGTCTAGTTTTCCTTCTTCCCCTTTTGTAAGCTTCCCGGTCGCACATCTATACAGTAGCACTGACAATACTAGACTCTTAAAGAGTGAAGTTTTCATACTTCTGCCGATATCTCTGGCTTGCCAGATTCCCGAGAGTCGTTGGAATTGGGCGTTCGCCAGGGCCACTCTCTTTCTGACGTCTGCTGAGCTCCCACTATCCTTGGTCCCATTAGCTCCTAGATACGTGAAACTCTCCACCTCCTCTACTTCTCTATCTCTGACCTTCAATTTTTCTTCACTCCTGCTGTTTACTTTCAGGACTTTGCACTTCCTCCCATTCATCTTCAGCCCAACTTCTCCTCCAGCTTGGCTGTCTTCTATTGTAGATGGTTCATGGCAGATGACAAAAGAGCAAGATCGTCTGCAAAATCAAGGTCCTCCAACAAGGTGGTGAAGTCCCACCTGATCCCTGTTCTTTGACCTTGGGTTGCTTTTCGCATGACCCAGTCAATGACCAGGAGGAAGAGGAATCCTGACATGCAGCATCACTGTTTTACCCCGGTCATCACTGGGAACCAATCTGTTGTTTAGTTGTCATCAATGACTGAACACTGGAAGTCCTCATAAAGAGATCTGACCATCTGTATCAGCTTTGTGGGGATTCCATACTGACGCATAATGATCCACAGGCTATCCCTATGCATGGAATCGAATGCCTTCTCAAAATCAATGAAGTGGATGTAGAGGGGAGCATTCCATTCGTTGATTTGTTCCAGAATATTTCTGATGATGAATATCTGCTCCACAGTTCCTCTGCCTTTTCTGAAGCCCGCTTGTTCTTTCCTAAGTAATGAGTTAACACCTTCTTGTAATCTGTTGACCAGTATCCTGCTGATCACCTTGTTGGCCATCGGCAACAATGTAACCCCCCTCCAGTTGCTGCATTCCTGACGATTTCCTTTCTTTGGAATTTTGTAAATGAGCCCTTTTGTCCATGCTGTAGGAACTGCTTCCTTTTCCCAAATCAGGTTAAATATTCTTTTCAAGTCCATACTGGTTTGCTCTATATCTGCTTTGAGCATCTCTGCCGTAATTTGGTCTGCTTTTGAGGCTTTCCCATTGTTGAGAGCGTTCACTGCTGTTTTGACTTCCTGTAAAGTTGGCGCTTCTGTAGATATATCAATTTCTTCTCTCTCCTCTTCCTCTTCCTGAGGTGGTTCATTCGGTGCATCTCTGTTGAGCACTTCCTGGAAATGCTCCCGCCATCTTTCTAACCTGGCCTCTTTGTTCTTAATCAGTTCTCCATTCTTGTCCTTCACCGCTATAGCCTGTCTGGTGCTTTGTCCTGCCAATTTCTTCACTACAATTCCTTCTGCTGCCCATTTTCAGCTGCTGCCTGTGCTCTTTTTGCTTTCTCTGATAGCCATCTTCTCTTGTCCTCCCTTACACTCCTCTTCACATCTCTGTTCTTCTCCCTGTATTCTTCCTTCATCCTGTCTTCCTAATCCTTTCTGAGCGGGTGCTATATATTTTAGTCTTAATGCCTTTCCTCTCATCTATCAACTTCCAGGTGGTATTGCTGATTCATAGTTTGCTTTTCCCTTTCTTGAATCCAAGTATTTCTTCTGCAGTGCTGACATATGCGCTTCTCTTCTGCTCCCATATCCCTTCTATATCTTCACTCTCCATCTTCATCTCTTCCAGCTTACTCCTTACCGCCTTGCAGAACTTCTTCTTTGCTTCCTCATCTTTTAGTCTATCCACATTGAGTTTTGGCTTGGCCTTGCTTTTGTTCCTGTGTGACTTGAGATGTAGCTTGATGCTGGTCCTCACCAGGTAGTGGTTGCTGTTGGCATCTGCTCCTATCTGCACCCGAGAATCCAGTACAGACGACCTCCACTGTCTGCTAATCTAAAGGTGGTCAATTTGGTTTCTCACTCTCCCATCAGCTGAAATCCATGTTGCTTTGTGGATGTCTTTGTGGGGAAATAATGTTCCTATGATAACAAGCCCGTTCATCTGGCTAAACTCACACAGTCTCTCTCCATTATCATTTTATATTCCTAGACCGTGCACTCCCATTGTTCTCTCGCAGCCAGTGTTATCTTTGCCAACTTTAGCTTTGAGGTCCCTCATGACGATAATGATGTCATTTTTTATTGCATACATCCACTGTGTCCTGAAGCTCTTGATGGAATTGTTCCTTCTCATTTTGGGGGGCATAGACTTATCATTCGCGTGTATGCTCCGACATGGTTCAAAATCAAGCAAAAGCCATCATGCAAAGATGGAGCAAGACATTTGTTCATGATGATTATAACTCATGGTACCTGACAGACGAACTGAAGGCTGTCGTGGACCCTGTCATCCAGCGCAATAGCTACTTTGCTCACCCTGAAAAACTGCTTCTGTCCATGTGATCAACCACACATTCGTGAACTCCCCCTCCTCCGAATTCTGAAGGCACGAGACCAGCCAAAAAGGAAGGGCGTTCGAGTGTTTAGAGTGCCACTGATTAACTTTGACTGCACAGACTATACCACAATGATCGACTGGTCGATGATGTGAGTGACTGAGCCACCTGTCACAATGAGTATCAGCGATGGTGACCTCTGAGCATTCATATGGGAACCAACTACGCCCGTTGTCACATTCAACAGATACTCATGCCACACACAAGCTGTGGAGAGGTGCATCAAGGTAGTGACTGAGGCATCACAGTCTGTATGTGGCAACAATCGACGAAACGGCTTCATTTGTACAAGACTAGAGTCAAGGGCAAAAATGCCAGTTTTCGAGACAAAACGAGACTTCAATATGTGACAGTCATATCGATTCATCTGAATGTGTTTTTTTTTTTGAGACAATATATGTTAACACTGTGCCAAACTGCCTAAAATATGATTTGATAATATTGAAGCAAATTGGATCACTATATCAAAATTAAACATTTTCAGTAAAAATGCCCAAATATGGTCATTTTCATCGTTCTTGGGGGAGCCTAAGATATCAACTTATCAAGATGAACTCCTAAAATCTTTCAGATGACACCTCTCCACGTCTTTTTTATTGCTATTTCAAGTAAAAATAATAAATTTATTTTTTCACAATTTTCAACCCACCCTACTGTGCAATGGATTCAAAAAGGCAAACCTTGCATTCCACCTTATGGCACGATCATCCTTCTCTGGCCCATGGGTAATCATCAGGATAAAATCCTTAGGCTTTAAGCTTCGGAGTACAACAATAGAAAAAGTAATGATCTTGGCTTGGCTATGTTGTAATAGTGGGAAAGCAGCTAATGTTCACAAAGTTGATGAACCTAAGAGTTATTACTCCGCCTTGTAGGTAGGTATAGGATTTTCTACATGGCTGACCACAGATGGTTAGAGCTGGTTGCATTCTAAATCCCCCTGTTTTCCTCTGTTTCCCCTGTTTACACCTCTGATTGTGTTGCCACTCATGCGTTTATTTTCTGACAGCATGGTAGAAGACAAGTTTATACTCAAGAATGACTAGTTTGTCTCAGGGAATAAAGTGGAGCACTTGACTAAAAGTTGCCAGTTAAGATGAATGACAGTATGAAAGGGTTGGTGACAGAATGTGGGGAATACAATAATTAATAAATATGATTTCATTTGCAATGCAATGTTACTGTGGTAAAGGAAAAATTTAAAGTAAATTGACTAAATGTTGTTAATCTCTTAGGCCTTGTTTAAGGGTCTGATTTGTTGCCAAGTTTTTGAATGAACATTCTGAAAGGTATCAGTTCCTGGTTAGAGTATGAATCATTATTTTGATCTGATGTGGATCTTATTCTCTTCAAAACACCTTGACATTAAAATATAGCTCAGTATAGCTGTAAAGAAGCTGTTAGATGTCACTGGCAGACTGAATCAAAACCTTGTGAAAATTTATTCTGATAAAGACAGAAATGCAGGTACAACTCTTGTAATTATGTTATAATCATAATATTTATACATCAGCAGTCAGGGCAGTCTTAATGAGGAAAGAATGAAAGAGTATATTCCCAGTTTTCATTCTATGGAGTGGTTAAAATAAAACGAAATAGGAGAATGTTATTAAGGCACACTATGTCTCAAGTATTTTTCAAACATTTTCACGACATGATTTTAAATGAATGAAACAAAATTAGTTTTAAAAATTAAGATCCTTTAACCCCCCCCCCAATAAAATTTGACATTGCGCCTTATAATCCGTTATGCTTTATGTACTGTATAGATGAAGTTGCGAGACGCCATCTCACTGATATCGTCAAAACCTAAGTGAAGCAAACTAATTCAGAGCTTACCATCCTTCTGGGTGGATTAACCAAATAACTCCCAACCGCTAGATATTGGTGTCAACAAATTGTAAGTTAGAGAGATCCGGACTTTATATCCAAGTACTGGCATTATGGCTATCGTAGTCAGGTGACTCGCTGAGGAATACGTGAGTGGCTGAGAGAAGTTTATGTCATAAGACCAGAAGACTTTTTTCACCTAATCTCTATGCTTCTGCTCTCAAGACGCTCAGCTGGCTTAATGAGAGTCTCACGTTCATCACCGGGATAAAGCACTGCTACAGGCCTCCTCCTGAGACCTCAGATTAATCTTCTTGTATTTACAGTTAGACTGATTCAGCTCCTTAAGAGTAATGATCTCCATTCTGTAATGAACACAATAGGCTGCAAATGAGTGCCACCATGTTTGTTACTGTGATGATGCCGTCGCTTTAAGCGGGGGTGGTTGAGAGAGAAGTTTACGTCATGACCCTGGAAGACTTTTTCAACCTAATCTCCATCTCTATTGATCTGCAACTTGAGGAGATAAGAGATAATAAAATATTATAATGTAATATAATAATCAAAAAGAAAAAGGGGTTCCGGCTTTATGTCCAACTTGCACAACTGTTAAAGTCAGACACTGAAGATAAAGAATTTGATGAATTTGTGAAAGAGTTTACAGTATTGTTTTATATTGATACAACTGAACAATGCTGAGAGTTATTGTGAAGTGTATATATTTTTTATGTGTTACAAATGAACAATGATGAGCGGTATTGTGAATGAGTTGAATCAAGTTTGACTTAGTTGACTTTTGTTTTGCTTAATGCGTCTTATAATTGATTGCGCCTTATGTATAGACAGAGACCGTTCAATTATGATTCATTGATATTGCGCTTTTTCACTGTTCAGACTTCAAAATCAATGTGGATACAATCTGAATATGCCAAAATCAGATTTAGACTGACAGTTTGAACATTGCCTTAGACAGAATTCTCTTAAAAACAATTATCATCCATTCATTTTTTTTAACCGCTTAATCTGAGCTAGGGTAGCGGCGAGGCTGGCACCCATCCCAGCCAACTCCGGGTGAGGACAGAATACACCCTGGACAGCTTGCCAGTTGGCTATGCAGCCTACTCGTGTCGAAAGTCAGCAATAGTTCTTTTACATACCTCACACCATAGACACTGAGAGACATGGCCGGCCTTTGGTAACCCAATCAGTTGCACTGGGGGTAAAAACAATTACCAAATATAAAACTGAAGTGTCAATCTTTGCATCATTTTAAAGCTTGCTAATGACCCACTCTGTTTTACTTTCTTCACAATCATAAGAGGTTTTTGGACAGTGGTAGTCTGGTGGTAAAGTTGCTGGATCACTGATTTTAAAGTTGGGGGTTCAATCCCCTCTCCCAACGGGTTGTCACTCTTCCTCCAGTGCAGCTAACTGGGTTATCAAAGGCCGCCATGTTCCTCATTGTCCAGAGTATGAGGCATGTAAAAGACCCATTGCTGACTTTTGACAAGAGTAAGCTGCAATGCCTTCAGTGTGTTTCTGCCCTGCGATGGCCTGGTGAGCTGTCCAAGGTGTACTCTTCCCTCACTCGGAGTCAGCTGAGATGGGCGCCAGCCTCCCCACGACCCTAATGGGGATGAAGCGGTTACAGAAAATGAATGAATGAAGAGGTTTGTCATTTCACAGTCATTCATGTGTTGAAGTTACGACCATATACATAAAAACTGATGCATAAAAACAGATAAGCATTAGTAGTTTGATCAAATGAAAGTGAAAACACGCAGGCTTGTAATTCTTCAGTTTTATTTGATTGAATTTATGCATAGACATTTATCAAGAATATCATATTATATGAAACCTTGAAACCTTGTTGATGTCATAAGTGGGCAGTATTCACTTTCATTCAGCTGTCTCCTTGCCCTAAAATAAACAGGTACGTTTTTAGTTGAAAAAAAAAATGGTATTGTTAAAATGTTTAACAGATTATGTACATATATGGCACTTAGAGTTAATACGTCATGCTTACAAAGCCCAGTGACGTACCTTCACTAAAATATTATTTAAATTTTTCTGTACCTTTCCAATATCTCTGCTTTTGGCTCTCAGTTTGTTGACCTGGGATTCAGCAATGTCTGCACGCTCCTGAGCTTCCTCCATCTCATGTTGCACTTTTCTGTACCTGGACAGGTGAGTGTTGGCCTGCTCCTCCTGTTACAATGATACATATCATCTCAGTTATTGTTGCAAACATGATGTATATTTCCACTTTAGGTTAGTTAGGACCCATTGTTTGTAAATTTCTGGTGTAAGTTGTAATAAAGCCAACTTACAGCCTCCTCTGCCTGCCTCTTGTAGGACTTGACTTTCATCTGCAATTTGTCCACAAGATCCTGTAGTCTTGTCATGTTCTTCTTATCTTCCTCAGTCTGAAGAAATGGGTCTTAAGTTAGATTTTATCTTACATGCAATGAGATATGGTCACCATGTTCTTCATTTTATGTTGTACCTGGTAGGTGAGCTCCTTCAGTCGTCTCTCGTATTTGCGCACTCCTTTAAGAGATTCAGCACTACGTCTCTGTTCAACTTCCACTTCAGACTCCAGCTCACGTACCTTTTCATATTATATAACCTTCATATACTTATCTACATAAATTTCATATTAAAACTTCAATAAACTATACCAATGTTCTTCTGTTTTATTATTGAAGCATAAACCTACCCTCGCTTCCAGTTTCTGGAGCTGTTTCTTTCCACCCTTCATGGCAAGACTTTCAGCTTCATCCAGACGATGTTGCAGATCTTTGACAGTAATGTCAAGGTTTTTCTTCATTCTTTCCAGGTGAGCACTGGTGTCCTGCTCCTTCTTTAGTTCCTCAGCCATCATAGCAGCCTAGTATATGAATCAAATCATGATATTAGTGTTTATTTTCTGTAACCGCTTAATCCTAATTAGGGTCGAGGGGAGGTTGGCGACCATCCCAGCCAACTTTGGGCGAGGGCACAGTACAATCTGGACAGCTCGCCAGGCCATCGCAGGGCATAAACATGCTGACAGGTACTCTTAGCAGCCTACTCTTGACAAAAGTCAGCAATGGTTCTTTTACATGCCTCACGCCATAGACAGTGAGAGCCATGGCCAGCCGTTGATAACCCAGTTAGGTGCACTGGGGGGATATTAGTGTTTATTTAATTGTAAATCATCAAAATCTGTGTTTTAAAAAGACTTACATCTGTGATGGCTTTCTTGGCCTTCTCTTCAGCATTCCTTGCTTCTTGGACAGTATCTTCCACCTCACCTTGTATTTGAACCAGGTCAGCCTCAAGTTTCTTCTTGGTGTTGATTAGACTGGTATTCTGTTTCAATGAAGACCATTATTCGAATTTATCAAAATTTTAAATGGACAGTCCAAGTCTATGCTTCTACCACTAACCTGAGAGTGCAGAAGTGCAACACGCTCACTGGCATCCACCAGCTCCTGTTCAGCCACTTTGCGGCCTCTTTCTGTCTGTTCGAGCGCAACTCTGAGCTCCTCAATCTCTGCCAGCATCAGGTTATTCCTGCGCTCCACCACAGCCACTTGTTCCTTCATTTCTTCTTGCCCTCTGACTGCCTCATCGAGGTGCAGTTGGGCATCCTAATGTGATTGTAATAATTTTTATTGAGAGATAAGTATATGTTTATCTAGAGAAATAAAGAGTGCAAGTTCACCTTGAGCTGTCCTTGGACATTCCTGAGCTGCTTCTGGGCCTCAGCAGCCTGGCGGTTTGCATGGCTCAGCTGTATCTCCATCTCATTAAGATCTCCCTCCATCTTCTTCTTTACCCTCAAAGCATCATTCCTGCTCCTGATCTCGGAATCCAGAGTAGTCTGCATGGATTCAATCACCCTCTGGCTGTTTCTCTTAATCTGCTCCATCTCTTCATCCTTCTCAGCCAGTTTCCTGTCTATTTCACTTTTCACTTGTGTGAGCTCTAGTTGAATACGAAGGATCTTGGATTCTTCATGCTCAAGTGTACCCTAAAGTATAAAGTTGAATTTTAAGCAATTTGGTGTCATCCATTTACGTGTAGGTATGGGAAGTTAATGTCCGGTCTTACCTCAGCTTCCTCAAGAGCAGTCTGGATTTCGGATTTTTCAATTTCCACTGTCTTCTTTGCCTTTTCTAGCTCATGGATTGTCTTTCCGGTCTCTCCGATCTGTTCAGTCAGGTCAGAGATCTCCTCTGGAAGGATGAAAATTATTCATTTAAATCTAATGCATTCATAATTTACGAAGTTATCCCAGTATGTTTTATGTTTGAAAAATGTATGTTTATTTTTGTTTAACATACGCTGCAGATTCTTGTTTTCTCTCTTAAGGGTCTCAAGATGGTCAAGAGCTTCCTCATATGAATTCTTCATCTTAAAGAGTTCAGTACTGAGAGAACGAGCCTCTTTCTGAGCTCCTTCCAATTCAGCCTGGCCTTCCTCATACTTCTGCTTCCATTCTGCCAAGACCTGTAAATGTGGAGTAAAATGATATGCTGTGCCAACTTTACACATCAACAGTGCCTAGTACAGTCAAACCAGTTGAGAGATGCTGGACCTTGTCAAAGTTCCTCTGTTTCTTATCAAGATTGGCAGCCAAGGCATTCGCCCTCTCAACATCAATCATAAGGTCCTCCACTTCATTCTGCAGTCTCTGCTTAGTTTTCTCCAGAGACGCACACTTGGAGTTCACAGCTTCGATTGATTCTTCTGCATCTTGAAGACGCTGAGCAAGCTTTTTCCTGAGGACCAAGGAATGAATCATGACATACTTGTCTAGGGCCTGGCTTATTATTATATTTATTCATTGTATACATTATTAAGCAGTATATACACTAATATTTAGTGTATGATTACGATAAAAAAAATTTTTACTTGGCCTCCTCAAGCTCCTCGGTACGCTGAATGGCATCAGTCTCATATTTTGTTCTCCACTGAGCCACCTCACTGTTGGCCTTGGACATACCACGCTGAAGCTCAGCCTTGGCCTCCTGCTCTTCCTCAAACTGCTCTCTGAGCAGATCACAGTCATGACGTGCAGATTGGACAGCATGGGCCAGGGCGTTTTTGGCCTGTAAGCAAACAGTTACATGAGGTAAATCTGTTCTTGTTAGTGTGCTCATATGTGAGGCGCTCCACCGAAAGTAGGTGCTTATCGCAAGTGACGTATGGTGCTTGTGAGACAAAGCGCCTCTTATCCCGACTTCCGATCTTTCAAGTGAGCAAGTGTGCGTTGAATACTTGTTTAATACTCAACTTTCACTTGCTTACTTGAATGATCGGAAGTCCGGATAAGCCGCACTTTGTCTCAAGCTACATACGTCACTTGCGACAAGCGCCTACTTTCGGTGGAGCGTCTCACATATATTAAATAAATAACCATCCATGTTTTACCTTCACTTCCTCTTCAATTTGTCTTTTGAGTTCTTCAGTCTGCTGTGTGTATGCTTGTTTTCCTCTGGTCAGCTGAGAAACGAGTGCTTCTTTCTCCTCGAGCTGACGGCTAAATTCACCTTAAATATGAATATAAATAATGTAACTGGAGATGATGATATCATTTTAGAATGTTTGAGTTCGTGTGATTCCATTTACCATTCTCAGTCTGAAGGCGTGCTTTTTGTGTGCTGATGTCATTCAGTTGACGAACATGTTCATCATTCTTAGCCTTGAGTTCACTCAGCTGGTCCTCTAGGGTACGACACATCTTTTCAAGATTACCCTGGAAAGAGAACCACGTTCTTCAATCAATATTTGATTGAATCGGAATACAAGTGTCTCAATTAAAATGTGTTGACTAAATTGATTAATTGATTGAAAATAATTAACATCAATTACTTTTGATTTTGCCACAGCCTCCATGTTACTGGAGAGGTCATCTATCTCCATTTTGTATTCACTCTTTTCCTTCTCCAGCTTCTGTTTGACACGCTGAAGGTTGTCAATCTGCTCTCCAAGCTCAGCAACGCTGTCAGCTTGTTTTTTGCGCAGTGCAGCAGCTGTGGCTTCATGTTGCAAAGTAGATTCTTCCAGGTCACGACGCAGTTTCTGGAACTCGGCCTCACGCTTCTTGTTCATCTCGATCTGAGCAGAAGTGGCACCTCCAGCTTCTTCGAGCCTCTCGCTGATCTCCTCAAGTTCCCTGGAGAGATCAGCTCTCTGCTTCTCCACCTTAGCACGAGCTGCACGCTCAGCCTCAATTTCCTCTTCTAGCTCCTCAATGCGAGCCTAAGAGTAAAATAGTTTGTTGTCAGAATGAATGGACTTGCTGGTCACAGTTAACTATGAGAATTCATTCATTCATTTCCTGAACCGTTTGATCCTAATTAGGGTCGCGGAGAGGCTGGTGCCCATTGCAGCCGACCCAGGGCGAGGGCAGAGTACACCCTGGACAGCTCACTGGGCCAATTCTGAGAATGTCTCGGATATAATTTTTACCTGGAGTTCTTTGATCTTCTTCTGAAGTTGAGCAGCCAGGGTCTGTTCATCTTCAATTCTGCTCAGAAGCTGACTGATTTCAAAGTCCTTCCTGTATGAATAAATCAGCAAATGCAATCAAATGTAAATTAAAATTTTTACTTTATCTTAATTCATTTTGTGTATTTTTTAGATCCTCTCACTTCTTGATCTTTTCATCAGACTGCTGCTTGTCATTCTCCAGGTCCATTATAGACTCCTGGGCCAGTTTCAAGTCGCCTTCGAGCTTCCTCTTAGCTCTCTCAAGGTCCATGCGGAGTTTCTTTTCTTGTTCCAGAGAACCTTCAAGCTATATTTAATACAATTTTGGATAATATCAAATTATGATAACTTTTACATTTTTATTAACTTAGATATTATACGGATCTTTACATCATCAACTTGTTGCTCAAGCTTGGTCTTTGATTTTGTCAGAGTGTTAACTTTGTCTTCCTCTGCCTGTAGATCATCCAGAGTCTGCTGATGTGCTTCTTGGAGGGCTTTTTTCTCCTTAGTGAGTTTTGCAATACTTTCATCGAGAGATGCCATCTCCTCAGTGAGGTTCTTGACCTATGTAAAATGAATTCACAGTTTAGATTTATTTCTAGTTTTATGTCACCTCAATATTTTTTAAATGGCAGTTAAATTCACAACACTGTGATCTGAAAGTTTTCACCATTATCAGGGATTGAGTTTCGTAAGTAATTTTTTCGAAGTGTGGAGTTTTGTACCTGGCAGTTTACTTAGATTGGCAGAGCACTCACCTTGTTCTCAGTGGCATGTTTCTCCTTTTCCACTTTTGCTAATGTGAGCTCCAGATCATCAATGTCCTTCTTCAGCTCAGAACACTCATCCTCCAGTTTCCTCTTTTTGGCAGTCAACTCGGCATTGATTTCTTCCTCATCCTCCAGTCTCTCATTTGTCTCCTTGAGCTTCGCTTCCATCTGGATCTTACTCTTGATGAGACCCTCGCACCTTTCTTCAGCGTCAGAAAGGTTCTCAGTTTCCTGTTTATCCAAATCACTTGTTATCATATTTGAATTTTATCAATCAGAGATATGCTAATGAGATATAAAAACACTTACAGATGCTACTTGGAGTTGGAGATCATTTTTCTCCTGGAGCAGAGACACCATTTTCTCCTCAAGTTCCTTCTTTTTGGCCAATGCTTTTGCCAGATCCTCCTTCATTTTCTCGAAGTTTTCCTTCATGGCAGCCATTTCTTTCTCAGTCTCTGCACTCTTGAGAAGAGGCTTGATCTTGAAGTACAACTTCATCCATGGCCAGTGTTTCACGTTCATGAATGAGCGGATGTTGTATTGGATGGAGTAGATGGATTCCCTGGAATTTTAGTTCAGTTTCATTATTTAATGTGTATGCTATTACTGTGTGTCAAATTTGCAGTAACACGCTTTTGCATTTCTTTCTTTATCATTCAATTGACCATACCTCCTCTCCATCATTTTGACAAACTCTCTCCGCATGAGGTAGCCACGGCACAACGCCTGGGTCATGGTCACAAGACTGGCAAGTTTTTCATCTCGCATCTCCTCAAGAGTTCCCAGCAGACCAGCTTTGAAGAACACCTGTCAAGGTTATATATGAAACCATAAAATTACTTATGTCCATTTTATTGGGAACTTTTAAAATAATTTATTAATGGAGATTTAATTAGTTAAATTATTTTAACATTTTTTTGCTCATTCAACAAAACTTGATCACTCAGATATCTGGTCATACACTAAAACTGTGTTCAAAGTATTTGTGTTCTTTTGAAAAGTCTGTTCTGAAGGACATTGTTTGTCCACCATTTTTGTTTCATGCTGTATTACATGTTGCTCTTAGAAGTGAGATTTCATGGATACCTTGGTGTGTCCAAACTTATACTGGGTGTGGTCAACATCAATAGAGCCAAGGAGTTTCTCTGCAGCCTTTTTGTTGTCAATGAATTGGCCTTCCGGGATGACACTGGCATTCAAGACTTTGTATCTGTTTTGAAATAGTTATATTGTACAGTTGGTAAACGATCCCATTATCATTTAAAATATCAGAAATATAGAAATGACTGAATAAATAACCTCTGCTTGAAGTCTCCATAGAGGATTCTACTGGGAAATCCCTTTCTGCAGATTCTGATACCCTCCAGTACACCATTACACCTCAGCTGGTGGATGACCAAGAAGTTCTCCATCAGTCCTAGGGTATCCAGGGGTACAATATTAGCAGCACATATTGGAGTCAATAACCTTAATATGCACATTTCTGTGTATTTACTGATAAAAGTGTAAGAAAATTAGAATATGGACCTGGTGTCTTGGACTCATTTGGAATCAAGCAACGCACAAAGTGGGGGTGAGTGCTCCGCAAGTTAGTCATCAGCTTTCCTAAGTTCTCCTGTGAGTGTTGCATTTATTGTTCAAGCAAAAAAAAAAAGTACAAATCATCATCATCATCATCATCATATAATATGAATAATAATGATATACTGTATCAACGTAAACATTAAACACTATGGCAGGAAATTAAATAATGTGTGTTTTTGATTTTAAAACTTCATAGTGATTTGTAAAAATGAATGATGCTTGCACTAATTTTTTGAAAGTAAAATAAAAAGAGCTTTCAAAATTAACCACAGAAATAAAAAGAATATGTTCTAATGTGAAACTGAGGTTGACTATGATATATTTTCTGAGTAAATTTTCCATCTTTTATGGTAGCTGTAAGAGTAACTACCACATTACTTGGGACATCCATATATAAAATGTGGAACCTGTAAGCGGAATACATTGACATAGTTTAAGTGCAATGGTTCTCACCCTGAACAGAGCAGACACAGTCTGGAAGGAACCACCCTTCTTCTTGCCTTTCTTTCCACCACCGTCAGCTGTTAATGGGTTAATATTGGTCGGTTACCGTTTGACTTATACTTTTATATCATGCTTTTACACTACAGAAGTATCATGATATTTAAATGTAAACAGCTTGGTCTTTAGATTAATCTGTATTGATTTTTTTCACTATTAATCTTACCATCAGCACCGGCATGGGCTACATACAGAAGGCACAACAGTTTATTTGCTGACTTCTGGTACAGCTGCACAACAGAGTCGTTCAGTGGATCCTTGTTCTTGTCCAGCCATCCACCAATGTTGTAGTCCACAGTGCCGGCGTAGTGCACCAGAGAGAAGTGGGCCTCAGCTTTGCCTTTGGCAGGCTTTGGCTTTTGGAAGCAGGCACTTTTTCCAAGATGCTGGTCATAAAGTTTATTCTTGAAGGACGTGTCTGTGGCCTTGGGGAACATGCACTCCTCTTCAAGGATGGAGAAGATGCCCATTGGCTGATGGTGACAGATTTTTCATGATTGATCACTGCAGTATTGGCTTAACAATACTGTTTTGTTAATCACACTAATAATATTACTGACGTATCATAATTTACCTTCTCAATGAGCTCAATGCAAGCAGCCAAGTCCATACCGAAGTCAATGAATTCCCACTCAATCCCTTCTTTCTTGTATTCCTCTTGTTCCAGGACGAACATGTGGTGGTTGAAAAACTGTTGCAGTTTCTCATTTGTGAAGTTAATGCAGAGCTGTTCCAAGCTGTTGAACTTTTATAGAAGAATAACATATTAGACACTATGCCAACATTTTATAAAATCAATTAAAATATGCACGATAGAGAAAAACAAGCATGTACATCAAAGATCTCAAATCCAGCGATGTCCAGCACACCAATGAAGAACTGTCTTTGTTGTTTTGTGTCCAGCATCTCATTGATACGGACAACCATCCACAAGAACATTTTCTCATAGATAGACTTGCAGAGAGCACTGACAGCGTTGTTCACCTAAACATTTTATACATAGCTTAGTTACTTGTGCATAACACAAATTTTAATTATTTTTTCTGACATTTTTTAGTACGTAATGACACATTACCTGAGGTACAGTCTGGCCTTTGGTCACAAACTCATTTCCAACTTTAACTCTGGGGTAGCACAACGCTTTCAGCATGTCAGCTGAGTTCAGGCCCAGGAGGTAGGCGATTTTATCAGCAACTACAGACAAGAAGGTGACATACTTAATTATTTAATAATTCAGGTTACTTGTTCTAAATAAACACAATACATTGTTTATTTGTACCCTCAGTGCCATCAGGCTCGGCCTGCTCCTCCCTTTGCTTCTGCTTGAACTTCATGTTTCCATGATGCATCACAGCACCGGTCAGCTTGTAGATGTTAATTTTCTCATCAGCTGTGAATCCCAGGATGTCAATAGCCGTCTGTGTGAAGGGAATCGGTGAATAATGTGCAGGTTTGAAACTGATACACATTTATCTTGTGATATTACAACAAATGACTTCTTCGTACATCTGTAGCAATGAACTCCTCCACATCATTGATGCTCTTGACTGTGATTTCACCCTGGCTGATCATCGGGTAGTCGTAGGGGTTGGTGGTGATGAGCAGTGCCTCTATATAATAGGGAATTAAAATGGTATAAAAGTATGTTTTTTAAATTAACAAAGTTGTGACAGGGATTGTTAAGATTAAAACTCTATCATTTTCTTACCAAGCAGCTCTGGTTTGTGTCCAGTCATGAGCTGGTAGAAAATATGGTAGCTTCTCTCAGCCGATAACTGGAAAGTGACTCTTGACTTTTCCAGCAGATCTGTTGGCATATTTGTCTTAGTTTTACTGCAGTATATGTTCACCTTGCTCTTCCGTTACTATATTTCAGACAGTGAACATTAGCATATCTCTGTGGTACTAGTAATCATGGAATTATTTCCTCATATAATCAAGTAATCAAATTTAACAAATTAATTTTCCGAAAAGATTTATTTGTCATGCATTTTATTCTCATTAGAATACGAGCATAGTGTATTTTTTAGCAAAAGCTCCAAGCCAGCAGTACAGCGTATACCTCTCTGTGATCACAACTTACAGGTTTCAATGTCAGCTGAGGCCAGCTTTCCAGTTTGCCCAAAGTGAATTCTGATGAATTTACCCTAAAAATTCAAATGCAGTTGAAATTCATGTACTTGTAAATATTTTTGTGAAGTACTTTTTGGTATCGTAAATACTGTGTTCACTTACAAAACGAGAGGAGTTGTCATTCCTCACAGTCTTTGCATTGCCGTAAGCTTCCAGTAGGGGGTTGGCCGCAATAATTTGGTCCTCCAGTGACCCCTACAAACAGTAACAGAAATATTTGTCAGGGATCTGAGCACATATTGTACATTCATATGCAATGACATTTTACGTACCTGCATTTTGCCAGGTGTAGCCTCTGCCTTCTTCTGTCCAGCCACTGCAATTGTTGCAAAATACTGAATGACACGTTTGGTGTTCACAGTCTTTCCTGCACCAGATTCTCCACTATGGGTATAAATAGTAAACACATGCCTGTATGTTAGAACACAAATATGTTTATTTAAGAAGTAATCTCATCAAGCAGTAATTGTTTCTAATTTTAAAGTTTAAGCAGTTAAATACAACTCTTGTTTTCATGAAATTCTTTGCTTAAAAACAACAATTACCTTTGTTAAAGTGTTATTAGTGTACTTACGTGATCAAGATGGACTGATTTTCACGATCTAGAATATGATGAGAATTATTTTAATATCAATGATGCTCAAAATGATCATGTACACTTTGTGTAAATCGAGCATTGTAACAGCAATACTCTAAATATTAAATACTAGTTTTTCTATATCGTACCAGTGAGCATGAACTGATAGGCATTATCAGAGATGGAGAAGATATGAGGTGGGGCTTCAATCCTCTTTTTGCCTCTGTATCCACAAACAACAACGGAATCGTACACTGGGAGCCACTTGTATGGGTTGACAGTGACACAGAACAACCCCGAGTAGGTCTGAAGTACAGTCAGATTACATTCTCAATCGTTTATGACATTGCACTTTTCTATATTTCTTAATTTCATCATTCTTTTTTGCCTTACGTAGATCATCCATGCTGCGTAACGCTCTTTGAGGTTATACAACACTGTCGGTTCACTGAGGTGGGTCATCATCGCCATGTCCTCAATTTTATCAAACTTTGGAGGATTTCTTGAAAAGACTTCATCTTCCTTAACTGTAACAGTCTGTACCAAAAGTATAAATGAGATCAGCACACTTTATTTGAGAAATATTGGAGACTCATTCATACTGTGTGAAATTAAATATTTCAAATTTCCATGTATTGTTGGATTAAAGAATTACTTCAGTCTTATTTTTGTCACTTACTTTTCCACCCTCCAATTCGACGGTCGCTTTGCCTCCCTCTTTACTCTTCAGTGTTCCCTTGAGGTACATCTCAGCTGCATCAGTCGCATACACTGCACTTTTGGCATCAAAAGGTCTGTTCTGAGCCTCAATTCTTTCCCTTTCTGGCTTGCGGAGGTAGATGGCCGCCGGGCCAAAACACTCCATTTCTCCATCCCCCATGGTGGCACGTTGCTGGGGAAGCAAATCTTTATCAGATATGTTTACCTGAAACACTTGATACTGCATATGTCTACCCTGACGAGAAATATATTCTGTTATCTTTTTCGGTTTTTTTTTTTTTTTTTTTTTTTTTTTTTTAATGTTTCTACTGCTTTGGATTTAATAATGCATGGCCAATTCATCATAGAGGCAATAATATCATTCTCATGTTCATCTTTGCATTGCCTTACCTCGTTAGACTGCTACAATAGAAATAAGGGCAGATCAGGACTGGCACTTGTTGGATCTGTTAAAAATATCAACGAGTTCAGTCATTAAATTAGAATTATATATATAATTATTATTTTCCAAGCTCCAAGTTTTTCAAGCATGACTAGCAGGTAACGCCGTTGCTGAAAACACCTCTCACCTTTGCAGGGTGCTTGAGGTAGCACTTATCCTTGGTGGACCCTCTTATATAGCTATATTAATGTTCACTCAGCAGAACCAACCAGCTACGTTTGGTCATGGATTCAACCAGGAGCTATTTCTTCCTTAAGTGGACATCAAGTGGGATGTGTGTTTGTGTATCATATTATGTTTTGAAATATTAGTCTTCTGTCAAATAATTATTGCATTGCTTTGCTTCACGGAAAGTTAGTTTAGCATCAGTGAAAAAAATTATTCCTTTGATATTTACATTTAGATTAAACCGGTAATAAATGTTCTCTTTGTTTGGATAATTAAATTATTATTTCACTGGAAAACTTGACAAACTTTCATTATAAAAATAGACATTAAATTAAATTGAAAACCAGAAATAATTGTTTCATATCAGTCTTAAGTATTGTTCCAAAGGAATTATATGGGCAGTTGTATATTCAGGTTCAACTCTTTGGCATTATCAAGTTTGTACACGATGTTATCTTAAAACTATTCCAGGGCCTCAAGAAGAGTATATTTTAATGAGTTTGGCACTGAAGAAAGCCAAGATCAGATTTATCACTTGTGTTCTTCTGTAGAGGCACAGCGATGTTTTCATGTTATAAATATTTTATAAGGCACAAGCATCTGTCCTCTCAGTGCACTGGTAATATCATATATACTTTATAAACTGCCAGAAAGATTCAATTCAGATTCCAGGGTTAAATTCAGAAGCGAAATGACTCCGATTTTGCATACATTCTACGTAATTATACCGAGCTTCCCACTAATATATCAATATTTGTACACTTAGAAACTTTCAAACAAAGAGTGATACAATTAGAATATTCATTCATTCTTCTTCCTTGACTGCAATATCTTTAGCTATCCCAGGAGCATTAATGGTGAGACTGGAACACATCCATTTATGGGACAGACCCTCACACACTCATTTACCTTTTGGAACATGTTTCATCTCACTATTTTTGAGTGTAGAATATCAGATATACAGCAATCCACAGATCTCTTTTCATCATGTGGTATTAAATGAAAGTCAATACACACTTGGCAGATAATTGCTAGGCAGTAAATGTTTAGAGGTAGTTGTCTGTGATGAACTGAATTTATAAATTTAAATCTGAAACTGTATCTTAGCATTACCTTCGTATTAGGGTTTAATACAGATATAGAAATCAGCCATGGTCTCAGGACTCAGGAATTTAGACCCTTTCTGAAGTGTATATAAGAGTTTAGACCAACTCCCCAGACTTTCCCAGATGCGTTCTGGCACAGTCTGAGTAAGTACTGACTGATTTCAAATGTACATAGGCTTGGCAGAAGTAATGTGAGAATTTATTAGAATGAAAGTCTATGATGACAGAAATATGGTCGGTGATTTAGTTTTTCTATACATTTATGTGCATCTTTTATAAAAATTATATTAGTTAATATTAAATTAGCATATTAGCTAATGCTGTTTTAATATTTGTCATAAATTTGTAATTTCAATTTTAGTCGTAATTAAAAATTAATTAAACAATCATGCTGTAAAATTTATAAATATTACAGCGTGTAGATAGTAATTGAATAGGCAACCTAAAAGATGCCATTTAATACTTAAATACTGGTGTGTGTGTGTGTGTGTGTGTGTGTGTGTGTGTGTGTGTGTGTGTATGTGTGTGTGTGTGTGTGTGTGTGTGTGTATGGATCGGTAGGCAATTGTTTTGGAACTGAAATGTTTCCATGATGACTAGCTGGGTTAGAAATGGCTTTCCCAAATGCCTGTCTTAATATTTACTTGGATGAAAGTCCTCTGTTACATACTGCAACTGTGGCATCACACATTTTCTTAATTTATTTTTAGAGCCATGCACTTTTTTCTATGAAGGTGAATGCGAGTCTCATATGAAACACATTCTGAGTTCTAGTTGTTCATGAGTGCTTTGCTGTAGGTGTGAGATTTAAAAGATGTTTTTGAAACTAGATGCTTTATTGGGAAATGGTGTCATCACTTGGAAGCTATATTATATAATTTATATATTGTACTTTGTCCCTCCATCTTTCTAGCGCTTGGTTGTGAATGTTGATGTATTACTCTTTGTTTCTTCAACTAGTACCAATGAATTCTTTGCTACACCTCATGAGTTTGTTTTTTCCATACAATTTACTCAATCTTTCAGTTTTAACTTTTATAGCAAGAAATCAGTATAGAGTGTCATCGTGTTTGTGTTTCCATGATGAATATGCAAGGCAGCTTCAGTAAAGTTAGACTCCAGTCCACAATCCAATGATGAAAACTACATCTGAACAGAGTAAAGTAGAAAGAATTTGAGTTGACATCATATCTGTCTTCCATTCAGCTTTTTCCCTTTTACTCGGGAGTCGCCACAGCGAATCATCTGATTCGCACGTTTGATTTGGCAGAGATTTTTACGTCAGATGCCCTTCCTGTCACAACCCTTTTAGCAAGGGACAGAAACACACTGACGACAAGCTACTCTTTACTCTTTACTCTTGCAGCTACTCTTTACGAAAGTCAGCAATGGTTCTTTTACATGCCTCTCACCATAGACAGTGAGAGACATGGCCCGCCTTTGATAACCCAGTTAGCTGCACTGGGGGGGACAGTGACAACCTTGTGGAGAGTGGGACTCGAACCCCCAACCTTTGTATCAGCGATCCAGCGCCCTATACCACTAGACCACCACCGCCCATTATGAGTTGACATCATAATCATTACATAATAAATGCAGATCATGGTAGACACTCGGTTCAGTCCTATTTTGGGCAGTGTCCACACACATGACAGACTCGTACAATGAGAGCCTGTTGTAGGGCTTCCCAGTGACACAAAACAACCTTGAGTAGTTCTGAAATATATTATAATGTGGTTGTGTATTGTCGGTTTGTTGTAGGTGTGAAATTCAAAAAATGTATGTTTTTATTGGAAAATCATGTCACCAGGTTGAGCTTCTTGTTTTTTCACCTTTCTAGTACTTGGTTCTGAATATTGAGTGCTCGTGACCACTGCCATTTTAAGTGGTATCAAGAATGCTTCTCGTACATCTTAATAGGTAAGTAGAAACAATTTTTTTCTTCTCATAAATATAAAGTGATGTAGTAGTGTGTGTTTTTCAGTTAATTGGCATGTCTATGACTTTGAGAAAGAAAGATTTAATGAAAATTAAATTAAAGTATAAAATTTCGTGTATGGGAAAAACATTGATTTGAACAATTCTGAGTACCGAACAGGTACCATTTGAGCCCTAACAGTGCACAGATGAACATAATATATTGAGCAGTTCCTACAAAAAATATGACTTAAGACCTTGGGGATTGATGTTCTGTATGATTCAGTAGAAATGAACATCTGCTGAAACATACATACAGCAAGAAAGATGTCTTAGAAAGACCTGGACAAAAGGTATAGCGCAGCTAATAAAAAGAGACAGAAAACCCACTAAGTTGTTGTGTAAAGAAGAACAGGCTGCACAACAGGCTCATAAATGCAAGGTGACTTCTCACTTGAGTGCCTTGTCAAAAAAACCCCAAAAAACAGCAAACAGTAAAAACAAATCTGTGGAGACATAGAATTGAATTACAATCTGTCAGATTATGTTTTGTCAGACGAGCATTTTCTGGTTTTAGATGTAAAAGGTTGACCTTTGTGCCAAATAGTATGGTTGGAGGTCACACTCGTAGCAGTTCAACTTGAAGTGGACTTCACAATCTACTGAATTGCATCTGAAAGAATATATATTCAGAGTATGGTCTCTGCTGATGTTCTCTTATGGGTCTGTCCAAACAAGCAAGCAGTTTTACCTAACCCAAATTCACCCTCTATTTTTTCTTAATAAATTCTTAATTTTCTCACCCTCCATTTTTTCTTCGGCCAAGGGCATGATTTTTGATTACAGCTATATAGTCGACCTTCCAGAGATACAAGATAACTTACTTCAACTCACATGAACCACTGTAAAAGCATTTGATTTTTCTAAATTGGGGCTTTCGAGTCATGTAATTTTGGAAGTAAAAAGGTGCTTCAAAAGGATCATCTGGTGACGACATAAGATAGATTACTGTATTTTGGTACTAGCTTATTTTTTACTTGAATAAAAGTGTTTGGAGATTTTTTAAAGACAAAGATTCTTTTTGAGTGGAAACATTATAGATAGTCTGTTGAGCTTTTTACACCTGAGCCTAGTAGCCCATCAGGCCGGTGCTTATCCCTGGTTTCCATGTGTAAAGCTACCAGGAGTTCAACTCCTCCTGGATGGGATGCTAGTCCATTGCAGGTATATTTTTACTGGTACGTACCCATTTATACTGCTGGGTGAACAGAGGCACACTTGTGGTTAAGACCTTGTCCAGGGCTCTCAGCACAGTGGGGGTCAAACTGGGATTTGCACACCCAACCTTCTGATAATGAGCCCAGCACTCTAACCCCAGTTTATTTTAGCTGTTTTAGGCATCACATCTATTTATCTTATACCAAAATAAGTGATGTGATTATAAGTTTCTTGAATAGATTTACAGAAAAACACATCTTCAGTTGGTCCCCAGAATTCTATCAAACATCACATTACGGGACCAGCATTTTTGGGTGCTACCCACTTTTTAAAAAGACAATTTTGCCGCTGTGCTACACAAAGTGTTCATATCAGCAATCTTTTTGTATAGAGTAGTGACATTTTTCAGGAAGAATACACACGGGTAAGTTTATTCAAGGAGCCTTCACGAGTGTCCAATTTAAAACTTGTCATTTTACCATGGCATTCTTTTGAATGCTGCTTTCCCCATATTGAATAGAAAACTATTTCTAATTTTGCTCACCAATGTGGACAGTTTGCAACATTTTACTTGGACTAGTAGCTTTTCATTTCAGATGATTACTTACAGATTTTGCACCAGATGCCTCATGGATATGCTGTTTTCAATAAAAATCAATTCAAATTCAAGGTTAAATGGTTTGTAGTTTAAAAATTAGCATTTTTGTTTCCCACATCACATTTGGAATTTTCATTGAAATTCCTTTTTTCTTTAAGTGAGTGGGGAAAAAGGAAGACTTTTCTTCACACATAAATTTATGCAGCATCACAAAGGTAGATCCTATGATTTTCCTTTTCAAAAAGGACCATTTTTGGTCTAACTCGATTCTGTTTTTTTCCCCCCCATTTGATCAAGTGACTTGTACAACTTGGAATTTAATTCCAGACTTCATAAATGAATATATAAAAGAAACATGTCAGCATACTTTTTATTATACATGAACAAACACGAATGCTGAATATATATTTAAAAAATACGTTTGACCTGTCAGTTGAGTTAATGTTATAACAATAATCTGTAAACAATAATACACAATGTCTGACCTTACTGGTTTGGTGTTTCTTTGATGATGGATATTTTTTATCGTGTCAGTGCACTAAAAATCTACTGTGAGGAAGCATAGCTTTCAAAACAGCACACCACTCTCCTTGTCAGAATCATCTTGGTACTGTTTTATGCATTCTTCTGCACATACATGTGTATCTGCTTGAGGAGGGGTTTTGTAGGAGCTGCCATGATAAATGTCTACACTGACATTAGTTTATATTAAGAAGTCTGCTCAAACTATTGATATAAAACATAAACAAATCTTGGCCAGATGGAGACAGGAAGCAGTTCTGCCGTTTGCTAAAACGTGGACCTGTTATTGGTGGGTGTAGCATGGCTGTAGCACAGTACAAACACTCCCAGACTTACGTTTATCCGTTTTACGTTTTTTTGATTTTACGTTTTATTTATTTATTTTTTATTTTTTTTCAAAAAAAGAAGTCAAATTTTGAGTTTAGACATATCTATGCAGAATGCTGACATAATGACGTAATGATGCTGCATACATTGTTTACAAACGACAGACTGAACGTGCCGCTCCTTCTTCCCAGTTCAGTTATTTATTTATATATATATATATATATATATATATATATATATATATATATATATATATATATATATATATATATATATGTGTGTGTGTGTGTGTGTGTATTAGTTATATAGCGTGTTACCCTTGTGTTAAGACTTCGTCTCTGTGATCTTTGTGTTTACACTGTTTTGTGGACTTTAGTAACCCTAAGCAAATATGGTTGGTCAGAAGTGTAAGCCTACTAGCATGGGTGCAAGTTTCATACACAGAGATGAATTAACTATCTGTTTGGATCTACCATGCATGCTCAGTTAAGCAAAGAGAGTTGTAAATCTCTGGATCTGTGAATCGCTGGATCACTGATCCCAAGGTTCAGGCCCCACTCTCAATGGGTTGTCACTGTCCACCAGTGCAATTAACTGCATTATCACTTATCTCACTGTCTATGGTGACAGGCATATAAAAGAACCATTGCTGACTTTCGTCAAGAGTAGCTACATAGCAGTCAGCTTGTTTATGTCATGTGATGGCCTGGAAAGCTGTCCAGGGTGTACTCTGCCCTCACCCAGAGTGGGCTGAGATGGACACCAGCCTCCCTGCAACCCTAGTTAGGATTAAACGGTGCAGAAAATGAATGGATGACTGCTACACATTCCTGATAGTCAGAAATGGATTGTGTCAATATTCATTGACATTTTATTTCAACTGTTAATGACTTTTATCAAAAAGTCTATTTTTGTGTCAGTTTTTGTTTCATGATTGACATTCTGCGAGGTCCATATGTCATGGAAAATCATTGACTCTCCAATGGAATTCCTTATGTTGATTGCCAAGGTATATTACTTTGTATGTGTTTGAGATTCTACACTAATTTGTACTGCTCTTGGTAGATTGTGTTGCTGAGCATTATTAAAATGTATTGACCTTCTCAGTTTTATTAGTGCATTGTTAGATCACTCACAATGCTTTGCACTCACAATGGTAATTTTCTTTGAGTTTGTCTTTGCATTAATTTGCCTCACAATGTTTTATATCATATTGAATTTCCTATTTTATATAAAGGATACATTTTGGCTGGATTTCTTTGACTTGTGTTAATTATTTTTTGTGGCTTTTTAATAGTACAGTGAACCTTACATAAGACAAAGGTTCATAACTCAGATAATCAACTAACTTGGAGGGCTTCCCGAGGTCCCGAATTTTTCCAACTATTATTCCATTAAAATACCATCACATACCATCACATACATGGATTCTGTAATCGGATTTTCGCCGAAGTCAGATGAAAATTTGAGTCTTTTTTTAAATACATTAAGTCCCTGTTTCATAGATTAAAGTCTTGTGTATCACATGCAGTGATAAAGGGCCATGAGAGCACCTCTGCAGCCCTCAGTGCACTTCATGCATACAGTTCCTGACCTTAGCTTTCGGCAGCTCTGAATTCTTAACCAATGCCGCACAACTCGGCCTTTCTCCCACTTACACGTCAAAGCCGGATTTCCTCCAACTTACATACAAGTTGATGGATATCCGACTTGCACATAAGATGGATTTTCGCTAAGTCTGAGCAAATTTGCTGGTCCACTTGAATCTAACTTGTGTGATGTTTAGTCTGTTAATAATAGTATCAGACTATTACTATAGTACTATAATATACTTCCAAAATAAAATATATATTTCATGCAGATGCATTTTAAATAGCTGCTGAAACAGACTGGATTCAAATTAAAGCTCAATAGAAAGAATGTTACACTTATAGAATATATATATATACGGCTATAGAAATGAAGTGCAGAATTCTTGATTTCTGCCTAGATTCATGAATCTGTGTTATTGAAGATTCTTCTGAAGGTTATATAAAAGTTTTATTGTTTGTATTTAAAGTTGCTACTGAGAAATGTTTTTCCATGCATTGATTTTAAAGTGCATACAAATATTTTAACTAAGATATTAGAATATACATAGTTTAATTCTGTTATTCTTATTAATTTATGCTTGGTATGTTTTACAAATGTCGGTCTGAAATCTTTTGTGATTTCATGTTCTTTGTTGAGCTGTTATTTGTTTAAACTGGGCACATCTGGGCAACAAGAAACGTCGGTTTCCTTGAAGGTTGTTGAAGGTTGGTGCTATATAATTCTTTTGAGAAGCAACACTTCTGGATGTAAATATCAAGGACTTGAAATCAGAAATTCTGACTAATTGTTTCATTTTCATCTTATAATTTCAACAAGCAGTCTCATATTTCCGAGGTTAAACTACATTTTTTTAAGCATTCAAGTGAATTTTCTGCACAGAAGAAGCTGAATAATTAAGCTGACACGAAGGGACTTTAAGTATTCAGAATTTATTAAATCCATCACTTAAACAAAGAAAAATCAACAACATATTATATGATTGTTGTCTTGTCTTCCTTTCACCCTTTATTCAGCCGAGTCCTTGCCCTAAAATTAAACAAATACAGGTAGTATGTTCCTTTAAAATAATGAAGTCATTAGTATAGAATTATTAAATATTTTGTATGCTTCCAACAATGTTTTTCGAAATGTGCAATGGTAATAATTAAGAATTATGTTTGAATGCACTCAGTGGAATACCTTTCCAGCATCTCTGCTCTTGGCTCTTAGTTTGTTGACCTGAGACTCAGCGATGTCCGCACGTTCCTGAGCTTCCTCCATTTCGTGCTGCACTTTCCTGTACCTGGACAGGTGGGTGTTGGCCTGCTCCTCCTGGAATTACAAACCATTATCCAATTTGGTGTGATGATTTTTGTACAGTATCAGCATACACATATATCATTGCAAAGTGGCGCACTTACAGCTTCCTCAGCCTGCCTCTTGTAGGCCTTCACTTTCAGCTGCAGTTTGTCCACCAGATCCTGCAGTCTATTCACATTCTTCTTATCTTCCTCAGTCTGTAATAGTAATTGTTGTTGAGGAATTTCTGTATTTTATGATTTTATCTCAAATGGATGAGATTGTTCCAAGTTCTGTATATTTTGTACCTGGTAGGTGAGCTCCTTCACTCTCCTCTCATATTTACGGACTCCTTTAACGGCTTCAGCACCTCTTCTCTGCTCAGCTTCAACCTCACTCTCCAGTTCACGCACCTACAACAGACATTTGATGTGTAGAAAACACTTTTAAAAATTACAATGAAAATAAAATGATTGCTTTGTAGCGTTACATGATGTAACATACCCTAGATTCCAGTTTCTGGAGCTGCTTCTTTCCACCCTTCATCGCAAGGCTCTCAGCCTCATCCAGACGGTGCTGCAGATCTTTGACTGTAACCTCCAAGTTTTTCTTCATCCTCTCCAGGTGAGCACTGGTGTCCTGCTCTTTCTTCAGTTCTTCAGCCATCATGGCAGCCTAGTGTATGACCACGTCAAGAATTTAGTTTGCCAGTTGTATAACCATGGTGCCATTTTTATTGAGTAAAATACTCACATCTGTGATGGCTTTCTTGGCCTTCTCTTCAGCATTTCTAGCCTCCTGGATGGTATCATCCACCTCACCCTGGACCTGAACCAGATCACCCTCGAGCTTCTTCTTGGTGTTGATCAGGCTAGTATTCTGTCAAGAGGGAGAACAACATGTTATTTGGTTATTTATTTCAGGACAAAAGCAAAAGACAACATCTGAATAGTTATAATATCCCACCTGAGAGTGCAACAGTGCCACACGCTCACTGGCATCCACCAGCTCCTGTTCCGCCACTTTGCGGCCTCTTTCTGTCTGCTCAAGTGCAACTCTGAGCTCTTCAATCTCTGCCAGCATCAGGTTATTCCTGCGCTCCACCATGGCCACCTGTTCCTTCATGTCTTCCTGTCCTCTGACAGCCTCATCAAGATGTAGCTGGGCATCCTAACATAAAAGCGGATATCACCTTGACGAGAGATATTCTGAGAAATAAAGTGAATGTTTGTTGTAATTTTGAATAAAAATCAGAACAGACCTTGAGCTGTCCTTGGACATTCCTGAGCTGCTTCTGGGCTTCAGCAGCCTGGCGATTTGCATGGCTCAGCTGAATCTCCATCTCATTAAGATCTCCCTCCATCTTCTTCTTTACTCTCAAAGCATCATTCCTGCTTCTAACCTCAGAGTCCAGAGTAGTCTGCATGGATTCAATCACCCTCTGGCTGTTTCTCTTAATCTGCTCCATCTCCTCATCTTTCTCAGCCAGTTTCCTATCAATCTCACTCTTAACCTGGTTGAGCTCAAGCTGGACCCGAAGGATCTTGGATTCTTCATGCTCAAGCGTACCCTGAAGAAACATGGTGAATATTAAGAAATTTCATTCTCCACTCCAATGTTTGGGAGTTTAATGTCTGGTCTTACCTCAGCTTCCTCAAGAGCAGTCTGGATTTCGGATTTTTCAGTTTCCACTGTCTTCTTTGCCTTCTCCAGCTCATGGATTGTCTTTCCGGTCTCTCCGATCTGTTCAGTCAGGTCAGAGATCTCCTCTGAGGAATGAAAGAAATTCAGTTAATATGTTTCTTTCTTGGTGCATTTTCAGTAATCCTAAAAAAAGTTGTCCACTCATATTTGAAGTAACATACGTTGCAGATTCTTGTTTTCTCTCTTGAGAGTCTCGAGATGGTCAAGAGTTTCTTCATATGAATTCTTCATCTTAAAGAGTTCGGTACTGAGAGAACGAGCCTCTTTCTGAGCTCCTTCCAGTTCAGCCTGGCCTTCCTCATACTTCTGCTTCCATTCTGCCAAGACCTGTAAATGTGAAGTAAAATGATATGCTGTGCCAACTTTACACATCAACAGTGCCTAGTACAGTCAAACCAGTTGAGAGATGCTGGACCTTGTCAAAGTTCCTCTGCTTCTTATCAAGATTGGCAGCCAATGAGTTCGCCCTCTCAACATCAATCATAAGGTCCTCCACTTCACCCTGCAGTCTCTGCTTAGTTTTCTCCAGAGACGCACACTTGGAGTTCACAGCTTCAATTGATTCTTCTGCATCTTGAAGACGCTGAGCAAGCTTTTTCCTGAGGACCAAGGAATGAAGCATGGCATACTTGTTGATAGCCTTGCTTATTGTTATAATTATTTATTGTATACACGAGTAAACAGTATATACACTAATATTTAGTGTATGATTATGATTCATTTTTTTACTTGGCCTCCTCAAGCTCCTCGGTACGCTGAATGGCATCAGTCTCATATTTTGTTCTCCACTGAGCCACCTCACTGTTGGCCTTGGACATACCACGCTGAAGCTCAGCCTTGGCCTCCTGCTCTTCCTCAAACTGCTCTCTGAGCAGATCACAGTCATGACGTGCAGATTGGACAGCATGGGCCAGGGCGTTTTTGGCCTGTAAGGAAAAGTTAGATGAGGTAAATTCTTCTTGTTGGTGTGCTCATATATGAAATAAATAAGTCTCCGTGCTTTACCTTCACTTCCTCTTCAATTTGTCGTTTGAGTTCTTCAGTCTGCTGTGTGTATGCTTGTTTTCCCCTGGTCAGCTGAGAAACAAGTGCTTCTTTCTCCTCTACCTGACGACTAAATTCACCTGAAATAAGAATATAAATAATGTAACTGGAGAAGATGATATCATTTTATAATGTTTGATTTTGTGTGATTTCATTTACCATTCTCAGTCTGAAGGCGTGCTTTTTGTGTGCTGATGTCATTCAGCTGACGAACATGTTCATCATTCTTAGCCTTGATTTCACTCAGCTGGTCCTCGAGGGTGCGACACATCTTTTCCAGATTAGCCTGGAAAGCGAACCACATGTATTAAGTACAAATATAATAGCACACATATGAATCCTCCAAGAGTAGGCTGCAAAGCCAACAGCATATTTATGCCTTACAATGTCCTAGCGAGCTATCCATGGTATACTCTGACTTTACTCAGAGTTGTCCAAGATTGGCACCATTCTCCACACTACCCTAATTAGAATTATGCAATTCAGAAAATGAATGAATGAATGAATGTGGGTAATAGTGTAAAATAAATCAGCTTGAATTAGCTTACCATTCCAGTTATCTGTTAATATAAATCAAATGTTTTTTCAGAATAAGGTTTTTACAATAATGTATTTGATTCTGTTTCTGAATTTGTCTGTTAATGCAAATTGTAAAGACCTTTGATTTGGCCACAGCCTCCATGTTACTGGAGAGGTCATCTATCTCCATTTTGTATTCACTCTTTTCCTTCTCCAGCTTCTGTTTGACACGCTGAAGGTTGTCAATCTGCTCTCCAAGCTCAGCAACGCTGTCAGCTTGTTTTTTGCGCAGTGCAGCAGCTGTGGCTTCATGCTGCAGAGTTGATTCTTCCAGGTCACGACGCAGTTTCTGGAACTCGGCCTCACGCTTCTTGTTCATCTCGATCTGAGCAGCAGTGGCACCTCCAGCTTCCTCGAGCCTCTCGCTGATCTCCTCAAGTTCCCTGGAGATATCAGCTCTCTGCTTCTCCACCTTAGCACGAGCTGCACGCTCAGCCTCAATTTCCTCTTCTAGCTCCTCAATGCGAGCCTAAGAGGAAAAAAACTTTGTTGTCAGAATGAATGGACTTGCAGGTCATAGCTAATTGTGAGAATGTCTCAGATAGTTACCTGGAGTTCTTTGATCTTCTTTTGAAGTTGAGCACCCAGTGACTGTTCATCTTCAATCTTACTCAGAAGTTGACTTATTTCAAAGTCCTTCCTATTTTTTATAACAGATTATATAAACATTAATTCCATTTTCTCTGAAGACTTCTGTGTAAGTTTTCTGTTTACATCCTTGGTTTTAGACCCACTCACTTCTTGATCTTCTCATCAGACTGCTGCTTGTCGTTCTCCAAGTCCATTATAGACTCCTGGGCCAGTTTCAGGTCGCCTTCGAGCTTCCTCTTTGCCCTCTCAAGGTCCATGCGGAGTTTCTTCTCTTGTTCCAGAGAACCTTCAAGCTGTTTATATGGCACTTGTTACATTTTCACCCAGCACTTAATTGTACATTTCTGAATTGTTTAATTGAAATAACTTATTAAATTCTTACATCATCGACTTGTTGCTCAAGCTTGGTCTTTGATTTGGTCAGAGTGTTGACTTTGTCTTCCTCTGCCTGGAGATCATCCAGAGTCTGCTGATGTGCCTCTTGGAGGGCTTTTTTCTCCTTCGTGAGTTTGGCAATGCTTTCATCCTGAGAGGCCATTTCCTCAGTGAGGTTTTTGACCTGAGCAAAAGAATTTCAAAGTGATTTATTTTTACCCTCATCTTAGGTGCTCGCATATCACTGCTATCACTTAAATTCACAACAGCAGAGTGTAAAAGATTTAATCAGTTCAGAGGCTGAGCCTACATTAGTGTACAGTTTTGTATCTGTTTAATTTCCTAGTATTGCAGCACACGCACCTTGTTCTCAGTGGCATGTTTCTCCTTTTCCACTTTTGCTAATGTGAGCTCAAGATCATCAATGTCCTTCTTCAGCTCAGAACACTCATCCTCCAGTTTCCTCTTTTTGGCAGTCAACTCGGCATTGATTTCTTCCTCATCCTCCAGTCTTTCATTTGTCTCCTTGAGCTTCGCTTCCATCTGGATCTTACTCTTGATGAGACCCTCGCACCTTTCCTCAGCGTCAGAAAGGTTCTCAGTTTCCTGTTTATCCAAATCACTTGTTATCATATTTGAATTTTATCAATCAGAGATATGCTAATGAGATATAAAAACACTTACAGATGCTACTTGGAGTTGGAGATCATTTTTCTCCTGGAGCAGAGACACCATTTTCTCCTCAAGTTCCTTCTTTTTGGCCAATGCTTTTGTCAGATCCTCCTTCATTTTCTCGTAGTTTTCCTTCATGGCAGCCATTTCTTTCTCAGTCTCTGCACTCTTGAGAAGAGGCTTGATTTTGAAGTACAACTTCATCCATGGCCAGTGTTTCACATTCATGAATGAGCGGATGTTGTATTGGATGGAGTAGATGGATTCTCTGGAATTTTAGTTCAGTTTCATTATTTAATGTGTATGCTATTACTGTGTGTCGAACTTGCAGTAACACGTATTTGCATTTCTTTCTTTCTAATTCAATTGACCATACCTCCTCTCCATCATTTTGACAAACTCTCTCCGCATGAGGTAGCCACGGCACAACGCCTGGGTCATGGTCACAAGACTGGCAAGTTTTTCATCTCGCATCTCCTCAAGAGTTCCCAGCAGACCAGCTTTGAAGAACACCTGTCAAGGTTATATATGAAACCATAAAATTACTTATGTCCATTTCATTGGGAACTTTTAAAATAATTTATTCATGGAGTTTTAATTAGTGAAATTATTTTAACATTTTTTTGCTCATTCAACAAAACTTGATAACTCAGATATCTGGTCATGTACTAAAACTGTGTTCAAAGTAAGTATGTTCCTGTGAAAAATCTGTTCTGAAGGACATTGTGTGTCCTCCACTTTTTTTTCATGCTGTATTACATGTTGCTCTTAGAAGTGAGATTTCATGGATACCTTGGTGTGTCCAAACTTATACTGGGTGTGGTCAACATCAATAGAGCCAAGGAGTTTCTCTGCAGCCTTTTTGTTGTCAATGAATTGGCCTTCCGGGATGACACTGGCATTCAAGACTTTGTATCTGTTTTGAAATAGTTATATTGTACAGTTGGTAAACGATCCCATTATCATTTAAAATATCAGAAATATAGAAATGACTGAATAAATAACCTCTGCTTGAAGTCTCCATAGAGGATTCTACTGGGAAATCCCTTTCTGCAGATTCTGATACCCTCCAGTACACCATTACACCTCAGCTGGTGGATGACCAAGAAGTTCTCCATCAGTCCTAGGGTATCCAGGGGTACAATATTAGCAGCACATATTGGAGTCAATAACCTTAATATGCACATTTCTGTGTATTTACTGATAAAAGTGTAAGAAAATAAAATGTGCACCTGGAGTTTTGGACTCATTTGGAATCAAGCAACGCACAAAGTGGGGGTGAGTGCTCCGCAAGTTAGTCATCAGCTTTCCTAAGTTCTCCTGTGAGTGTTGCATTTATTGTTTAAGTCAAAAATTACAAATCATAATCATCAGATAATAATAATAATAATAATAATAATATACTTGTATCAACGTGAACATTTAACACATCGACAGGAAATTAATCAATGAATGTGAGTGTTTGATTTTAAAACTTCAAAGTGATTCGTAAAAGTGAATGAGGCTCACTCTAATTTTTTTAAAGATAAAAGAAAAAGAACTTTCAAAATTAATCACAGAAATAAAAAAAAATGTTCTAATATGAAATTGATGTTTACAACATTACTATACATCCAGATATAAAATGTGGAATCCGTAAGCAGAATGCATTAATATAGTTTGAGTGTAATGGTTCTCACCCTGAACAGGGCAGACACAGTCTGGAAGGAACCACCCTTCTTCTTGCCTTTCTTTCCACCAGTGTCGGCTGTTAACGGGTTAATATTAGTCAGTTACTGTTTTTCTTATCTTGCTGTATCATTCTTTACACAACAGAAATATCATGATATTTAAATGTAAACAACTTGATCTTTGGATCAATCTGTGTTTTTTTTTACTGTTAATCTTACCATCAGCTCCGGCATGGGCTGCATACAAAAGGCACAACAGTTTGTTTGCTGACTTCTGGTACAGCTGCACGACAGAATCGTTCAGTGGATCCTTGTTCTTGTCCAACCAGCCGGAAATGTTGTAGTCCACAGTGCCGGCGTAGTGCACCAGAGAGAAGTGGGCCTCAGCTTTGCCTTTGGCAGGTTTTGGCTTCTGAAAGCAATTGGTTTTTCCAAGATGCTGGTCATGAAGTTTATTCTTGAAGGATGTGTCTGTGGCCTTGGGGAACATGCACTCCTCTTCAAGGATGGAGAAGATGCCCATTGGCTGATGGTTACAGATCTTTCATGAGTGATCACTGCCGTATTGGTTTTAAAAATTATGTTTTATTCCAAACAATAATAATATGACCGATATATAATAGCTTACCTTCTCAATGAGCTCAATGCAAGCAGCCAAGTCCATACCGAAGTCAATGAATTCCCACTCAATCCCTTCTTTCTTGTATTCCTCTTGTTCCAGGACGAACATGTGGTGGTTGAAAAACTGTTGCAGTTTCTCGTTTGTGAAGTTAATGCAGAGCTGTTCCAAGCTGTTGAACTTTTACAGAAGAATAACATATTAGACACTGCCAACATTTTATAAAATCAATTAAAATATGCATGATAGAGAAATACAAGCATGTACATCAAAGATCTCAAATCCAGCGATGTCCAGCACACCAATGAAGAACTGTCTTTGTTGCTTTGTGTCCAGCATCTCATTGATACGGATGACCATCCACAAGAACATTTTCTCATAGATAGACTTGCAGAGAGCACTGACAGCGTTGTTCACCTAAAATTTTTATACATACGTTGTTTTGTTTCATTGTACATGACTCAAATCCTAATTCTCTTTTCCCATTGTAAACAATGACATTACCTGAGGTACAGTCTGGCCTTTGGTCACAAACTCATTTCCGACTTTGACTCTGGGGTAGCACAAAGATTTCAGCATGTCAGCTGAGTTCAGGCCCAGGAGGTAGGCGATTTTATCAGCAACTGAAGACAAGAAGGCGACATAATTTATTCTCCAATAATTCAGGTTACTTGTTCTAAATAGACACAATACATAGTTTATTTGTACCCTCAGTGCCATCAGGCTCGGCCTGCTCCTCCCTTTGCTTCTGCTTGAACTTCATGTTTCCATGATGCATCACAGCACCGGTCAGCTTGTAGATGTTAATTTTCTCATCCGCTGTGAATCCCAGGATGTCGATAGCCGTCTGTGTGAAGGGAATCAGTGAATAATGTGTAGCTTTGAAACTGACACACATTTATTTTGCAAAATTACAACAAATGATTTCTTCCTACATCTGTAGCAATGAACTCCTCCACATCATTGATGCTCTTGACTGTGATTTCACCCTGGCTGATCATAGGGTAGTCGTAGGGGTTGGTGGTGATGAGCAGTGCCTCTATATAATCGGGAATTAAAATGGTATAAAAGTATGTTTTTTAAATTAGCAAAGTTGTGACAGAGATTGTTCAGATTAAAACTCTGACATTTTCTTACCAAGCAGCTCTGGTTTGTGTCCAGTCATGAGCTGGTAGAAAATATGGTAGCTTCTCTCAGCTGATAACTGGAAAGTGACTCTTGACTTTTCCAGCAGATCTGTTGGCACATTTGTTTTAGTTTTACTGCAGTATATGTTCACCTTGCTCTTCCGTTACTATATTTCAGACAGTGAACATTAGCATAATGTGTGGTACTAGTAATCATGGAATTATACACTCATATAATCAAGTCATCAAATTTCACAAATTAATTTTCCGAAAAGATTTATTTGTCATGCATTTTATTCTCTTTAGAATACGAACATAGTGTATTTTTTCGCAAAAGCTCTAAGCCAGCAGTACAGCGTATACCTCTCTGTGATCATAACTTACAAGTTTCAATGTCAGCTGAGGCCAGCTTTCCAGTTTGCCCAAAATGAATTCTGATGAATTTACCCTAAAAATTCAAATGCAGTTGAAATTCATGTACTTGTAAATGTTTTTGTGAAGTACTTTTTGGTATCGTAAATACTGTGTTCACTTACAAAACGAGAGGAGTTGTCATTCCTCACAGTCTTTGCATTGCCGTAAGCTTCCAGTAGGGGGTTGGCCGCAACAATTTGGTCCTCCAGTGACCCCTACAAACAGTAACAGATATATTTGACAGGGATCTGAGCACATATTGTACATTCATATGCAATGACATTTTACGTACCTGCATTTTGCCAGGTGTCGCCTCTGCCTTCTTCTGTCCAGCCACCGCAACTGTTGCAAAGTACTGAATGACACGTTTGGTGTTCACAGTCTTTCCTGCACCAGATTCTCCACTATGGGTATAAAGAATAAACACATGCTTAATCAAAACATGTTTGTTAAAACACAAATTTGTTGATTTAAGAAGTAATATCCTTCAACAATAATTGTTTCTAATTTTAAAGTTTAAGCAGTTAGATACAACTCTTGTTTTTGTGAAATCCTTCGGTGAAAAAAAAAAAAAGATTACCTTTGTTCAAGAATTATTAATGTACTTACGTGATCAAGACGGACTGATTTTCACGATCTAGAATATGATAAGAATTATTTTAGATATCATTGGATATCATTATCACTTTGTGTAAATCTATAGCATGATAACAGAAATACTCTAAATTCTAAAAACTAATTTTTCTATATCGTACCAGTGAGCATGAACTGATAGGCATTATCAGAGATGGAGAAGATATGAGGTGGGGCTTCAATCCTTTTTTTGCCTCTGTATCCACAAACAACAACGGAATCGTACACTGGGAGCCACTTGTATGGGTTGACAGTGACACAGAACAACCCCGAGTAGGTCTGAAGTACAGTCAGATTACATTCTCAATCGTTTATGACATTGCACTTTTCTATATTTCTTAATTTCATCATTCTTTTTTGCCTTACGTAGATCATCCATGCTGCGTAACGCTCTTTGAGGTTATACAACACTGTCGGTTCACTGAGGTGGGTCATCATAGCCATGTCCTCAATTTTATCAAACTTTGGAGGATTTCTTGAAAAGACTTCATCTTCCTTAACTGTAACAGTCTGTACCAAAAGTATAAATGAGATCAGCACACTTTATTTGAGCAATATTGGAGACTCATTCATACTGTGTGAAATTAAATATTTCAAATTTCCATGTATTGTTGGATTAAAGAATTACTTCAGTCTTATTTTTGTCACTTACTTTTCCACCCTCCAATTCGACGGTCGCTTTGCCTCCCTCTTTACTCTTCAGTGTTCCCTTGAGGTACATCTCAGCTGCATCAGTTGCATACACTGCACTTTTGGCATCAAAAGGTCTGTTTTGAGCCTCGATTCTCTCCTTTTCTGGCTTCCGGAGGTAGATTGCCGCCGGGCCAAAGCATTCCATTTCTCCATCCCCCATGGTGGCACCTCGCTGGGGAGTCAACCCACATTTTCAATTCACATACTTTGTTAATTTGAGATGCTGAACTTAGTCTTTATTCATACTGAACATCATTATATCATTCAGAGCTTTCACACCAATTTGTAAAAATGTATTCATTTATTCATTTTCTTAACCGCATAATTTTAGTTAGGGTCACGGGGAGGCTGGCGCATATCACAGCTGATTCTGGACTTTTCACGAGGCCATCGTCATACTTTTGTAAATTTATCCTTGAAGTAATGCTGCATTTAAACTAATATTGAATTCCCAATTTTCAATCGAATCACTGTTATCATTCTCAGGTACATCTTTACATTGCCTTACCTTAGCAGACTACTACTCCAGAAATTACGGGCAGAACAGGATTGGCACTTGTTGGTTCTGTCAAAAGTAGATTAAAATTTTGCAGAGATTAATGTCCAGTCACTAGATCAGAATAAAATGTATTAATAACATATTTAGTTTTGAAAAATCATTTTCAAGCATGACTAACAGGTAACTCCGTTGCTGAAAACACCTCTCACCTTTGCAGGGTGCTTGAGGTAGCACTTATCCTTGGTGGACCCTCTTATATAGCTATATTAATGTTCACTCAGCAGAACCAACCAGCTACGTTTGGTCATGGATTCAACCAGGAGCTATTTCTTCCTTAAGTGGACATCAAGTTGGATGTGTGTTTGTGTATCATATTATGTTTTGAAATATTAGTCTTCTGTCAAATAATTATTGCAGTGCTTCGTTTCATGGAAAGTTACTTATTTACATTTAGGTTAACCCGATAATAAATGCTCTCTTGATTGGATAATTAAATTATTATTTTTTGAGGAAAGTTGAGATTCTTTCATTATAAAAATAGACTTTTAAATTATCTGAAAACCAGAAATTGTTTCATATCAGTCTTAAGTATTGTTATAATGGAATTATATGGGCAGTTGCATGCTCAGGTTAAACTCTTTGGCATTGACAAGTTTGTACACGATGTTATCTTAAAACTATTCCAGGGTCCCAAGAAGAGTATATTTTAATGAGTTTGGCACTGAAGAAAGCCAAGATCAGATGTGTTACTCATGTTCTGCTGTAGAGGCACAACGATGTTTTCATGTTATAAATATTTTATAACGTACAAGCATCTGGCCTCTCAGTGCACTGGTAATATCATATATACTTTATAAACTGCCAGAAAGATTCAATTTAAATTCCATAGTTAAATTCAGAAGCGAAATGAATCAGACTTTGAATACATTCCCCGTAATTATACTGAGCTGCCCACAAATACTGTTTATCAGTATTTATACATTTAGAGATTTTCAAACAAAGTGTGAAAAAAATAGAATATTCATTCATTCATCTTCCCTGACTGCAATATCTTTAGCTATCCCAGGAGCATTAGTGGTGAGACTGGAACACATCCATTTATGGGACAGACCCTCACACACTCATTTACCTTTTGGAACATGTTTCATCTCACTATTTTTGAGTGTAGAATATCAGATATACAGCAATCCACAGATCTCTTTTCATCATGTGGTATTAAATGAAAGTCAATACACACTTGGCAGATAATTGCTAGGCAGTAAAAGTTTAGAGGTGAACTGAATTATAAATAAAAAAAATAAATCTGAAACTGTATCTTGGCATTACCTTCTTATTAGGGTTTAATACGGATATAGAAATCATATCGCCATGGTCTCAGGACTCAGGAATTTAGACCCTTTCCAAACTGTATATAAGAGTTTAGACAGACTCCCTAAAACTTTCCCAGATGCCCTCTTGCACAGTCTGAGTAAGTACTGACTGATTTGAAATGTACATAGGTTTGGCAGAAGTGATGTGAGAATTTATGTTCAGAAATAAAGCTTATGAGGATTGAAGTATGGCCAGTAATATCATTTTTCTAGACTTTAGTATGTATGTTTTATACATTTTTGTTGCATTTTGGGTAATGATAGTTTGGCTTTTGATATAAGTGTAATGCAATAGTGTTCCCTGTTTAATGTCAGTTTAAACAGTATTAAATCATGGCAAAATAATTTTTTAAAGTATTACCAACAGTAAATTTAGTAAAAGTTAAATTCCGAAATCAGTTGTTTTTTTACTGAAATGTTTACATGATGACTCGCTGGGTTAGAAATAACCATCCTAAATGGCTGTTGTTATGTTCACTTGGACTGACTGCTTTTGGGACATCACACAGCATTTCCCTCTTTTATTTGAGATCTGTGGGCTTTTTTCTATGACCGTTTGCTATAACCTCAAGAAAGCTGATCTCGTCTTTTACATGTGCCCAAAACTGATCCTAAATGCCTAAGCTGACTTATTATAAACCTCTTCCAGGTAATTATTCTCCGATCTCACGTGGAGAAAAAAAACACGTCCCAGAGGAAAACAACTTGATATCCATTTCTGTATTATTACTATTAATAACAATATCTTCTTCTTTTCCTTTCGGCTTTTCCCTTCAGGGGTCGCCACAGCGAATCATCTGCCTCCATCTCACCCTATCCTTTGCATCTTCTTCTCTTACACCAACGACCTTCATGTCCTCCTTCACCACATCCATGAATCGTCTCTTTGGTCTTCCTCTAGGCCTTTTGCCTGGTAGTTCCAGCCTCAGCATCCTATTACCAATACACTCACTATCCCTCCTCTGTACATGTCCAAACCATCTCAGTCTAACCTCTCTGACTTTGTCTCCAAAACGTCTTACATGTGCTGTCCCTCTGATGTGCTCATTCCTAATCCTATCCATCCTCGTTACTCCCAAAGAGAACCTCAACATTTCATCCTCTTCAATGCCCTCCTCACTTCTCCCTTACTAATCTTTGCTACTTCCTGATCCTCAACAGTCTCCCCTTCCACTCTTTTTTTCTCTCTCATTTTCCTCATTCATCAGCTCTTCAAAGTACTCTTTCCATCTTCCCAGCACACTTCTGTCATCAGTCAATACATTTCCCTCTCTGTCCTTTATCAATCTAACTTGCTGCACGTCCTTCCCATCTCTATTTCTCTGCTGTGCCAACCTGTATAAATCATTTTCTCCCTCCTTACTTTCCAACCGAGCATACAAGTCATCAAACGCGCTCTGTTTGGCCTTTGACACTGCTACCTTTGCCTTACACTGTGTCTCCCTGTACTCCTGTTTACTCTCTTCGGTTTTCTCAATGTCCCACTTCTTCTTAGCTAACCTCTTCCTTTGTACACACTCCTGCACTTCTTCATTCCACCACCAAGTCTCCTTATCTACTTTCCTTCCAGATGACACACCAAGTATTCTCCTACCTGTCTCCCTGATCACATTAGCTGTAGTTGTCCAGTCATCTGGAAGCACTTCCTGACCACCCAAAGCCTGTTTCAACTCCTCCTTGAAGACAACACGACACTCTTCCTTTTTCAACTTCCACGAACGTCTTCTGCTCTGCCTTTGCCTTCTTCACCTTCCTCACCATCAGCATCATCCTGCACACCACCATCCTATGCTGTTTGGCAACACTCTCACCCGCTACTACTTTGCAGTCACTGACTTCCTTTAAATTACATCGCCTGCACAAGATGTAGTCTTCCTGTGTGCTCCTACCTCCACTTTTATAAGTCACCCTATGCTCCTCTCTCTTCTGGAAGAAAGTATTCACCACAGCCATTTCCATCCTTTTTGCAAAATCTACCAACATCTGTCCTTCTGCGTTCCTGTCTTGGATACCAAACCTACCCATCACTTCCTCGTCCCCTCTGTTTCCTGCACCAACATGTCCATTGAAGTCTGCCCCAATGACCACTCTTTCACCTCTGGGGGCACTCTGCATCACTTCATCTAACTCCCTCCAGAATCTCCCCTTCTCTTCTCGCTCACATCCTGTCTGTGGGGCATAAGCACTAACAACATTGACCATCACGCCTTCAATTTCTAACTTGAGACTCATCACTCTGTCTGACACTCTTTTCACTTCGAGAACATTCCTGACAAACTCCTCCTTCAAGATGACTCCAACTCCATTTCTCTTCCCATCCACACCATGATAAAACAGCTTAAACCCTGCTCCTATGCTTCTAGCCTTGTTACCTTTCCACCTGGTCTCCTGAACACACAGTATGGCCACCTTCCTCCTCTGCATCATGTCAGCCAGCTCTCTACCTTTTCCTGCCATAGTTCCAACGTTCAAAGTCCCTACTTTCAGTCCTAGACTCATGCCTTTCCTCTTCTCTCTGGCAACGGACACGCCTCCCGCCTCTCCTTCTTCGACGTGTTCGACCAACAGTCGTCCAATTTCCATCAGCACCCTGTTGGTTGACGGCACTGATGGCGGTCGTTGTTAAATTAATAACAATATGTAATTATTAATTACTAAATTATAATCTAAAAAAGTAATTCTTATCAGTCATTTGTTATCAGTCAGTTATCTTTCTTCTTCTTCTTCTTCCTCCTCTTCTTATTATTATTCTTTATTCATGCATTTTCTGTACCAGCTTAATCCTAATTAGGGTCGTGGGGAGGCTAGCATCCATCCCAGCAGACTGCTGGCGATGGAAGAGTACACTCTGGATATCTCGCCACGCCATCGCAGGGCAGAAACACGCTGATGGCTTTGCAGCCTACTCTTGTCAAGTCACCAATGATTCTTTTACATGCCTCCCGCCGTAGACAGTAAGAGACATGGCCGGCCTTTGACTAACTAGGGGGACAATGACAACCTGTTGAGAATGGGGCTTATGATGATGATGATGATGATGATGATTGTTGTTGTTATTATTATTATTATTTAGCTATAGTTTGTTTATATATATATATATATATATATACACCATATTCGACGTGTTAAATGCCATGCTCCAATAAGCCCCCCCAATGTTTTTTATCTTGTGTCTAATAACCGCCCTTGTGTAGTGGAAGTAAAATCGTAGATCACACTTACCAATTTTATTCGATCAGTCTCTGTAATCGTAAAATGAGGCGTTCACTGCCTGTAAAAGTGAGTTTACACGGCATTTCAAAGACCCCCTTCCACTTGGGAATGTCTATAATGTTCATCAGTAACAACACTTTTGATTCTTCCGCCGTGCTTCAAAAAACAGGAAAATATTTTGCTATGTTCTCTTGGTAAATGTCCAACAACCGATCAACCATTAGAAACTTCTACAGCAAAACTATCGGATGCTCTGAATGAATGGAGCGATGAGCCAGATATGGACCTATCAGAAAGTGATGACGAGTATGTTTCACCGAATTCTCCTGCTCACTAACTTCATATATTTAAAGACATTCATGGCCATGTGCTTTTGTTTATGTTCTTGTTAATTGTTTCAACGTGCCATGTGCTAAAGTAAACATTTGTGTTGATTGGCTTAATTTTACTTCCGGGAAAATGTTTAAAGGAACACCCGAAAGGAGAAGAAGAAGACTGGGAGGGTCTTTTTTTTGTTCGTAACACAAACACCAGTAACACAAATACCAGTAAAACTCTTTTATTGTTCTGTTATCATTCATGTTTTCCACCTCAATGGTAATAAGCACTTACCGTTCCACTCCGCTGGTAACATTTTAATAAGCACCCACTCACTCCAATTTTTAAAGCTCCCTGGGCGCTTATCACTTCAAATACGGTATATATATATATATATATATATATATATATAATCTATTCATTTTGTGAACGCTTAATCGTCATTAGAGTCACGGGAGGCTCAACCTACTCTGGGCGTGGGCAGATTACAACCTGGACAGCTCACCAGACCATCGCAGGGCAGAAACATGCTGACTGCTATACAGCCTACTCTTCACAAAAATCAGCAATGGTTGTTTTACATGCCTCCCACCCTAGACAGTAAGAGACATGTCCAGTCATTGATAAACCAGTTAGCTGTACTGACAGCAGTGACAACCTGTTGATCATGGGGCTTGAATCGCCAATCTTGGAATCAGGAATCCAGCACCTTACCACTGGGTCATGATTGCTCCCTTTACGTTCTTTTTAAAAGCATAACATTTTTTTTGGATTATCCTTATTATAATAAATAAATCGGGTTATTTTTGGAAATATATTCTATGCATTTTGTGATGATTTATTATGTGTCATTTTGAATGTGATTTCCATGAATTGGATTGTATTAATGATGTCAATCTTTGCCATGTCAATCATTAGTTTTAAAATTTATTTCATCACGGATAAATGACTGCCTTTTTTTCTATAACAAGGTTCACGCGAGAAATGCCCATAATTTTGAGTAACTTGACCCTAAGATAAAAAATGATTATATAACTCACTCATATTGAATCTGCTTAAAAATCATCAAAATTGGATCTTTCAAGAAAACTTCTTGTTCCTCTGTGTGTTACTGTCTGATATTTTTTGTATCATGACAACTGTTTGATCTTGCAGATTTACTATTTATTAGTAGGGAATGAGGTTGAGATTTTTTTCATATACTCTTACCAGGGATGAGATTTTTTCCACAGATTGACGGATTCCTTTTTTAATGTCTCAATGCATCAATTTTTATATGTTAATCTATTTAAAAAGGGGGTGGGAGGAGGGGGGGGTGTCAGTTAAATTCTTATTTTCTGTATGTCATTGCAGTGCAGTCTACTCTAATTGGATAAATTTAGGCAGAAAATGTTCTTTTGAGTAAAAAAAAATCTGTCTGGATTTAATAAAAAATGATGAGTCAATGCTGAGCAGTGAACAAGCATGAATACAATCAATTTTGTGGTCATATGTGTTCCGAGGGTTTTTACTTTTAGACCTCATTTGACCTCATCAGAAGTTTAGTTAACTGTATCAAGCAGCTTAATTTAACCAAGGTTTTCTGCGGGCAATTTTCTATTAACTGTGTTATTTAATGTGATAAAATAGGGGCACTGGTGGTTGAGTGGATAGGGCGCAGGATGGCTGATCCTCAGGTTTGGGATTTGAGTCCCCACAGGGTTGTCATTGTCCACCCAGTGCAGCTAACTGGGTTATCAAAGGTGGGCCACTGTCTATGGTGAGAGGCATGCAAAAGAACCCTTGCTGACTTTCGTAAAGAGTAGGCTGCAAAGCCGTCAGCATGCTTCTGTCCCTTGCTAAAGGGTTGTGACAGGAAGGGCATCCGACGGAAAAATCCATGCCAAATCAAATGTGCGAATCAGATAATTCGCTGTGGCGACTCTCGAGAACAGGAAAAAGCCGAAAAGAAAAGAAAGAAAATTTCATGTGAGAAAATGCATACCAGAAATTTCAGGATCTGTTAAATAAAATCAAAACAGACAGACAGTTAATTTCAGTAAGACGGAATACAGACGCTCCACAACTTACGTTTTTAATTGGTTCCGGACGTTGAAAGTGAACGTAAGGTGTTACAGTGACGTATGATGTATGACGTGTGACGTATGACGCTCATACTGTACTATAGATCCATAAATACCATTACCTTATCTCATAAAACACCCTCATAAATCAATTATTATAAACATAATGTTATAAAATAATATCAAATAATATCAACATTAATTTCAAATAAGTCACTTATTTATACCGAGTTACTTTACATGAAGCTTAAAACAGTCAATCAAGGCTGACAATATGTGAAGCGCTCAATACTGAAAGTAGTGTACTTGCGAAAGTAGTGTATTTGCTGTGGGTTATACAGACTTCCGGTCTTTCAAGTGCACAAGGGTGTTGTTGAACTTGTTCAGAACGCAGCCTGCACTGATGCAGTCTCCCAGCAAAGTGGACAGCTCTTTCTTTTGTGTAAGTTAGGAAGTAAACTTTATTCAAGAGATGCATACAAAGAACAGGTACAAATCCTAATGAATATTAATATAAAAATAAGTATACACTCTTAGGATTCTGCTAAAAGATAATAAATATAAAGATTGTGCCGATCTAAGCAGGTAGTTAATTCATCTCTGTGTATGAGATTTGCACCCATGCTAGTAGGCTTACACTTCTGACCAACCATATTTGCTTAGGGTTACAAAAGTCCGCAAAACAGTGTAAATCACAGAGACGAAGTCTTAACACAAGGGTACCACGCTATATAATTGATATATATATATATATATATATATATATATATATATATATATATATATATATATATGCACTCAGTCTGTAGTTTGTAAACAATGAATGCAGCGTCACTACTATGTCACTACGTAGGTACGTCTAAACTCAAAATTTGACTTTTTTTTTTTAAATGTAAAATCGAAAAAAAAAAACGTAAAACAGATGAACGTAAGTCGGGGAGCGTCTGTACATGTATGTGAACAAGAAGGACCCAAGAGGAACGGTGACGTTACAGGGAGCAGAGATAACAAAGGTGGAGGATTTTAAGTACAACAATCCAGAGCAATGGAGAGTGTGGAAAAGAGGTGAAGAAGCGTGTGCAGGCAGGTTGGAATGGTTGGAGAAAAGTGTCCGGTGTGATGTGTGATAGGAGAGTATCGGCAAGAAAGAAAGGAAAAGTGTACAAGACAGTGATGAGGCCAGCGATGTTGTATGGTTTAGAAACAGTGGCACTGAGGAAAAGACAGGAGGCAGAGCTGGAGGTAGCAGAGATGAAAATGTTGAGCTTCTCTTTGGGGGTAACGAGGATGGATAGGATCAGGACTGAGTACATCAGAGGGACAGTACATGTAAGAGGTTTTGGAGACAAAGTCAGAGAGGCTAGATTGAGATGGTTTGGACATGTACAGAGGAGGGATAGTGAGTATATTGGTAGTAGGGTGCTTAGGTTGGAACTACCAGGCAGAAGGCCGAGAGGAAGACCAAAGAGATGATTTATGGATGTGATAAAGGAGTACATGAAGGTAGTTGGTGTAAGAGAAGTAGATGCAGAGGATAAGGTGAGATGGAGGCAGATGATTCTCTGTGGCAACTCCTGAAGGGAACAGCCGAAAGGAAAAGAAGAAGAGTGAATTTTCTGCACAGAAGGAGGTGAATAACTAAGCTGACACTAAGGGATTTTAAGTATTCAGAATTTATTAAATCCATCACTTAAACAAAGAAAAATCAACAACATATTATATGATTGTTGTCTTGTCTTCCTTTCACCCTTTATTCAGCCGAGTCCTTGCCCTAAAATTAAGCAAATACACGTAATGTGTTCCTTTAAAATAATGAGGTCATGAGTATAGAATTATTAAATATTTTGAATTCCTCCAACAATGTTTTTCGAAATGTGCAATGGTAATAATTAAGAATTATGTTTGAATGCACTCAGTGGAATACCTTTCCAGCATCTCTGCTCTTGGCTCTTAGTTTGTTGACCTGAGACTCAGCGATGTCCGCACGTTCCTGAGCTTCCTCCATTTCGTGCTGCACTTTCCTGTACCTGGACAGGTGGGTGTTGGCCTGCTCCTCCTGGTATTACAAACCATTATGCAATTTAGTGTGATGATTTTTGTACAACATCAGCATACACATATATCATGACAAAGTGGCGCACTTACAGCTTCCTCAGCCTGCCTCTTGTAGGCCTTTACTTTCAGCTGCAGTTTGTCCACCAGATCCTGCAGTCTAGTCACATTCTTCTTATCTTCCTCAGTCTGTAATAGTAATTGTTGTTGAGGAATTTCTGTATTTTATGATTTTATCTCAAATGGATGAGATTGTTCCAAGTTCTGTATATTTTGTACCTGGTAGGTGAGCTCCTTCACTCTCCTCTCATATTTACGGACTCCTTTAACGGCTTCAGCACCTCTTCTCTGCTCAGCTTCAACCTCACTCTCCAGTTCACGCACCTACAACAGACATTTCATGTATGAAACACTTAAAATTAATCAGAGTGATAAAATAAAATCAATTCTTTGTTGCTTTACATCAGGGGTCCCCAACCCCCAGTCCATGGACTGTTACCATCCATTGGGTCTTTTGATACCAGTCCGCAAACAAAATCTTTCATGGGAAAAATTAGAGGGTTTTTTTTTTTTGTTTGTTCAAGCCTCCGGATCTTATTTTTAAAAAGGACTGGTTTTGACATTGCTACAGAAGCACTGAAAGCCTTTCTTTCGTTTCCAACCACAGATCTTTGTAATGTGGGGTTTTCAGCAGCGACACCCACCAAAACAAGACTACAGAGTCAAGACTCTAACCAGTCCGCGGAAACATTTTCACACCTAAAACTGTTTTATGGTGCAAAAAAGGTTGCTTTACATGATGCAACATACCCTAGATTCCAGCTTCTGGAGCTGCTTCTTTCCACCTTTCATGGCGAGGTTCTCGGCCTCATCCAGACGATGCTGCAGATCTTTGACTGTAATCTCCAGGTTTTTCTTCATCCTCTCCAGGTGAGCACTGGTGTCCTGCTCTTTCTTGAGCTCTTCAGCCATCATGGCAGCCTATTGTGTGACCATGTCAGGAATTTAGTTTTCCAGTTGTTTAACTATGGTGCCATTTTTATTGAGTAAAACACTCACATCTGTGATGGCTTTCTTGGCCTTCTCTTCAGCATTTCTAGCCTCCTGGATGGTATCATCTACCTCACCTTGGACCTGAACCAGATCACCCTCGAGCTTCTTCTTGGTGTTGATCAGGCTGGTATTCTGTCAAAAGGGATAACATGCTATTAGGTGATTTATTTTAGAACAATCGCAAAAAACAACATCTGAATAGTTATAATATCCCACCTGAGAGTGCAACAGTGCCACACGCTCACTGGCATCCACCAGCTCCTGTTCCGCCACTTTGCGGCCTCTTTCTGTCTGCTCAAGTGCAGCTCTGAGCTCTTCAATCTCTGCCAGCATCAGGTTATTCCTGCGCTCCACCATGGCCACCTGCTCCTTCATGTCTTCCTGTCCTCTGACAGCCTCATCAAGATGTAGCTGGGCATCCTAACGTGAAAGCAGATATCACCTTGACGAGAGATATTCTGAGAAATAAAGTGAATGTTTGTTGTAATTTTGAATAAAAATCAGAACAGACCTTGAGCTGTCCTTGGACATTCCTGAGCTGTTTCTGTGCCTCAGCAGCCTGGCGGTTTGCATGGCTCAGCTGAATCTCCATCTCATTAAGATCTCCCTCCATCTTCTTCTTTACCCTCAAAGCATCATTCCTGCTTCTAACCTCAGAGTCCAGAGTAGTCTGCATGGATTCAATCACCCTCTGGCTGTTTCTCTTAATCTGCTCCATCTCCTCATCTTTCTCAGCCAGTTTCCTATCAATCTCACTCTTAACCTGGTTGAGCTCAAGCTGGACCCGAAGGATCTTGGATTCTTCATGCTCAAGCGTACCCTGAAGAAACATGGTGAATATTAAGAAATTTCATTCTCCACTCCAATGTTTGGGAGTTTAATGTCTGGTCTTACCTCAGCTTCCTCAAGAGCAGTCTGGATTTCGGATTTTTCAGTTTCCACTGTCTTCTTTGCCTTCTCCAGCTCATGGATTGTCTTTCCGGTCTCTCCTATCTGTTCAGTCAGGTCAGAGATCTCCTCTGAGGAATGAAAGAAATTCAGTTAATATGTTTCTTTCTTGGTGTGTTTTCAGTAATTCTAAAAAAAGTTGTACACTCATATTTGAAGTAACATACGTTGCAGATTCTTGTTTTCTCTCTTGAGAGTCTCGAGATGGTCAAGAGTTTCTTCATATGAATTCTTCATCTTAAAGAGTTCGGTACTGAGAGAACGAGCCTCTTTCTGAGCTCCTTCCAGTTCAGCCTGGCCTTCCTCATACTTCTGCTTCCATTCTGCCAAGACCTGTAAATGTGAAGTAAAATGATATGCTGTGCCAACTTTACACATCAACAGTGCCTAGTACAGTCAAACCAGTTGAGAGATGCTGGACCTTGTCAAAGTTCCTCTGCTTCTTATCAAGATTGGCAGCCAAGGCATTCGCCCTCTCAACATCAATCATAAGGTCCTCCACTTCACCCTGCAGTCTCTGCTTAGTTTTCTCCAGAGACGCACACTTGGAGTTCACTGCTTCAATTGATTCTTCTGCATCTTGAAGACGCTGAGCAAGCTTTTTCCTGAGGACCAAGGAATGAAGCATAGCATACTTGTTGATAGCCTTGCTTATTGTTATAAGTATTTATTGTATACACTAATATTTAGTGTATGATTATGATTAATTTTTTTTTTTACTTGGCCTCCTCAAGCTCCTCGGTACGCTGAATGGCATCAGTCTCATATTTTGTTCTCCACTGAGCCACCTCACTGTTGGCCTTGGACATCGCACGCTGAAGCTCAGCCTTGGCCTCCTGCTCTTCCTCAAACTGCTCTCTGAGCAGATCACAGTCATGACGTGCAGATTGGACAGCATGGGCCAGGGCGTTTTTGGCCTGTAAGGAAAAGTTAGATGAGGTAAATTCTTCTTGTTGGTGTGCTCATGTATGAAATAAATAAGTCTCCGTGCTTTACCTTCACTTCCTCTTCAATTTGTCGTTTGAGTTCTTCAGTCTGCTGTGTGTATGCTTGTTTTCCCCTGGTCAGCTGAGAAACAAGTGCTTCTTTCTCCTCTACCTGACGACTAAATTCACCTGAAATAAGAATATAAATAATGTAACTTGAAATGATGATATCATTTTATAATGTTTAATTTCGTGTGATTTCATTTACCATTCTCAGTCTGAAGGCGTGCTTTTTGTGTGCTGATGTCATTCAGTTGACGAACATGTTCATCATTCTTAGCTTTGAGTTCACTCAGCTGGTCCTCTAGGGTGCGACACAGCTTTTCCAGATTAGCCTGGAAAGCGAACCACGTGCATTAACTACAAATATAATTGCGAACATGAATGTTTCAAGATTATGTTATGTTAATGCAAATTGTAAAGACCTTTGATTTGGCCACAGCCTCCATGTTACTGGAGAGGTCATCTATCTCCATTTTATATTCACTCTTTTCCTTCTCCAGCTTCTGTTTGACACGCTGAAGGTTGTCAATCTGCTCTCCAAGCTCAGCAACGCTGTCAGCTTGTTTTTTGCGCAGTGCAGCAGCTGTGGCTTCATGTTGCAAAGTAGATTCTTCCAGGTCACGACGCAGTTTCTGGAACTCGGCCTCACGCTTCTTGTTCATCTCGATCTGAGCAGCAGTGGCACCTCCAGCTTCCTCGAGCCTCTCGCTGATCTCCTCAAGTTCCCTGGCGAGATCAGCTCTCTGCTTCTCCACTTTAGCACGAGCTGCACGCTCAGCCTCAATTTCCTCTTCTAGCTCCTCAATGCGAGCCTAAGAGTAAAAAAACATACGTTGTAAGAATGAATGGACTTGCAGGTCATAGCTAATTGTGAGAATGTCTCAGATGTTGTTACCTGAAGTTCTTTGATCTTCTTTTGAAGTTGAGCACCCAGTGACTGTTCATCTTCAATCTTGCTCAGAAGTTGACTTATTTCAAAGTCCTTCCTATTTTTTATAGCAGATTAAGTAAACATTAATTAAATTTTCTCTGAAGACTTCTGTGTAACTTTACTGATTATATCCTTGGTTTTAGATCCACTCACTTCTTGATCTTCTCATCAGACTGCTGCTTGTCATTCTCCAGGTCCATTATAGACTCCTGGGCCAGTTTCAGGTCACCTTCGAGCTTCCTCTTCGCTCTCTCAAGGTCCATGCGGAGTTTCTTCTCTTGTTCCAGAGAGCCTTCAAGCTGTTTATATGGCATGCATTATATTTTCCCCAGGGCACTTAATTGTACATTTCTGAATTGTTGAATGGAAATAAATTATTAAATTCTTACATCATCGACTTGTTGCTCAAGCTTGGTCTTTGATTTGGTCAGAGTGTTGACTTTGTCTTCCTCTGCCTGGAGATCATCCAGAGTCTGCTGATGTGCCTCTTGGAGGGCTTTTTTCTCCTTCGTGAGTTTGGCAATGCTTTCATCCTGAGAGGCCATTTCCTCAGTGAGGTTTTTGACCTGAGCAAAAGAATTTCAAAGTGATTTATTTTTACCCTCATCTTAGGTGCTCGCATATCACTGCTATCACTTAAATTCACAACAGCAGAGTGTAAAAGATTTAATCAGTTCAGTGGCTGAGCCTACATTAGTGTACAGTTTTGTATCTGTTTAATTTCCTAGTATTGCAGCACACGCACCTTGTTCTCAGTGGCATGTTTCTCCTTTTCCACTTTTGCTAATGTGAGCTCAAGATCATCAATGTCCTTCTTCAGCTCAGAACACTCATCCTCCAGTTTCCTCTTTTTGGCAGTCAACTCGGCATTGATTTCTTCCTCATCCTCCAGTCTCTCATTTGTCTCCTTGAGCTTCGCTTCCATCTGGATCTTACTCTTGATGAGACCCTCGCACCTTTCTTCAGCATCAGAAAGGTTCTCAGTTTCCTGTTTATCAAAATCACTTGTTATCATATTTGAATTTTATCAATCAGAGATATGCTAATGAGATTTAAAAAACAACAACATACAGCTGCTACTTGGAGTTGGAGATCATTTTTCTCCTGGAGCAGAGACACCATTTTCTCCTCAAGTTCCTTCTTTTTGGCCAATGCTTTTGTCAGATCCTCCTTCATTTTCTCATAGTTTTCCTTCATGGCAGCCATTTCTTTCTCAGTCTCTGCACTCTTGAGAAGAGGCTTGATTTTGAAGTACAACTTCATCCATGGCCAGTGTTTCACATTCATGAATGAGCGGATGTTGTATTGGATGGAGTAGATGGATTCTCTGGAATTTTAGTTCAGTTTCATTATTTAATGTGTATGCTATTACTGTGTGTCGAACTTGCAGTAACACGTATTTGCATTTCTTTCTTTCTAATTCAATTGACCATACCTCCTCTCCATCATTTTGACAAACTCTCTCCGCATGAGGTAGCCACGGCACAACGCCTGGGTCATGGTCACAAGACTGGCAAGTTTTTCATCTCGCATCTCCTCAAGAGTTCCCAGCAGACCAGCTTTGAAGAACACCTGTCAAGGTTATATATGAAACCATAAAATTACTTATGTCCATTTCATTGGGAACTTTTAAAATAATTTATTCATGGAGTTTAAATTAGTGAAATTATTTTAACATTTTTTTTTGCTCATTCAACAAAACTTGATCACTCAGATATCTGGTCATGTACTAAAACTGTGTTCAAAGTAGGGATGTTCCTGTGAAAAATCTGTTCTGAAGAACATTGTGTGTCCTCCACTTTTTTTTCATGCTGTATTACATGTTGCTCTTAGAAGTGAGATTTCATGGATACCTTGGTGTGTCCAAACTTATACTGGGTGTGGTCAACATCAATAGAGCCAAGGAGTTTCTCTGAAGCTTTTTTGTTGTCAATGAATTGGCCTTCCGGGATGACACTGGCATTCAAGACTTTGTATCTGTTTTGAAATAGTTATATTGTACAGTTGGTAAACGATCCCATTATCATTTAAAATATCAGAAATATAGAAATGACTGAATAAATAACCTCTGCTTGAAGTCTCCATAGAGGATTCTACTGGGAAATCCCTTTCTGCAGATTCTGATACCCTCCAGTACACCATTACACCTCAGCTGGTGGATGACCAAGAAGTTCTCCATCAGTCCTAGGGTATCCAGGGGTACAATATTAGCAGCACATATTGGAGTCAATAACCTTAATATGCACATTTCTGTGTATTTACTGATAAAAGTGTCAGAAAATAAAATGTGCACCTGGAGTTTTGGACTCATTTGGAATCAAGCAACGCACAAAGTGGGGGTGAGTGCTCCGCAAGTTAGTCATCAGCTTTCCTAAGTTCTCCTGTGAGTGTTGCATTTATTGTTTAAGTCAAAAATTACAAATCATAATCATCATATAATAATAATAATAATAATAATCATAATAATAATAATAATAATAGTAGTAGTAGTAGTAGTAGTATACTTGTATCAATGTAAACATTAAACACATCGACAGGAATTTAAACAATATGTGTTTTTGATTTAAAAATTTCAGAGTGATTTGTAATAATGAATGAGGCTCACTTTAATTTTTTTAAAGATAAAATAAAAAGAGCTTTCAAAATTAACCACATAAATAAAAAGAATATGTTCAAATGTTAAACTGATGTTTACTTTGAGTTATTTTCTGAGTAAATCTTCCATCTTTTATGGTCACTGTAAGAGTAACTACCACATTACTTGGGACATCCATTTGGAAAATGTGGACCCCGTAAGCGGAATATATTAACGTAGTTTAAGTGTAATGGTTCTCACCCTGAACAGGGCAGACACAGTCTGGAAGGAACCACCCTTCTTCTTGCCTTTCTTTCCACCACCACCACTCTCAGCTGTTAACGGGTTAATATTAGTCAGTTACTGTTTTTCTTATCTTGCTATATCATTCTTTTACACAACAGAAATATCAAGATATTTAAATGTAAACAACTTTGGATTAATCTGTGTTTTTTTTTCACTGTTAATCTTACCATCAGCTCCGGCATGGGCTGCATACAAAAGGCACAACAGTTTGTTTCCTGACTTCTGGTACAGCTGCACGACAGAATCGTTCAGTGGATCCTTGTTCTTGTCCAACCAGCCAGAAATGTTGTAGTCCACAGTGCCGGCGTAGTGCACCAGAGAGAAGTGGGCCTCAGCTTTGCCTTTGGCAGGCTTTGGCTTCTGGAAGCAGTTGTTTTTTCCAAGATGCTGGTCATGAAGTTTATTCTTGAAGGATGTGTCGGTGGCCTTGGGGAACATGCACTCCTCTTCAAGGATGGAGAAGATGCCCATTGGCTGATGGTTACAGATCTTTCATGAGTGATCACTGCCGTATTGGTTTTAAAAATTATGTTTTATTAATAACAATAATAATATGACCGACATATAATCACTTACCTTCTCAATGAGCTCAATGCAAGCAGCCAAGTCCATACCGAAGTCAATGAATTCCCACTCAATCCCTTCTTTCTTGTATTCCTCTTGTTCCAGGACGAACATGTGGTGGTTGAAAAACTGTTGCAGTTTCTCGTTTGTGAAGTTAATGCAGAGCTGTTCCAAGCTGTTGAACTTTTACAGAAGAATAACATATTAGACACTGCCAACATTTTATAAAATCAATTAAAATATGCATGATAGAGAAATACAAGCATGTACATCAAAGATCTCAAATCCAGCGATGTCCAGCACACCAATGAAGAACTGTCTTTGTTGCTTTGTGTCCAGCATCTCATTGATACGGACGACCATCCACAAGAACATTTTCTCATAGATAGACTTGCAGAGAGCACTGACAGCGTTGTTCACCTAAACATTTTTATACATACGTTGTTTTGTTTCACTGTACATGACTCCTAATTCCCTTTTCCTATTGTAAACAATGACATTACCTGAGGTACAGTCTGGCCTTTGGTCACAAACTCATTTCCGACTTTGACTCTGGGGTAGCACAAAGCTTTCAGCATGTCAGCTGAGTTCAGGCCCAGGAGGTAGGCGATTTTATCAGCAACTGAAGACAAGAAGACGACATACTTTATTCTCCAATAATTCAGGTTACTTGTTCTAAATAGACACAATACATAGTTTATTTGTACCCTCAGTGCCATCAGGCTCGGCCTGCTCCTCCCTTTGTTTCTGCTTGAACTTCATGTTTCCATGATGCATCACAGCACCGGTCAGCTTGTAGATGTTAATTTTCTCATCAGCTGTGAATCCCAGGATGTCAATAGCCGTCTGTGTGAAGAGAATCAGTGAATAATGTGCAGGTTTGAAACTGACACACATTTATTTTGCAAAATTACAACAAATGATTTCTTCCTACATCTGTGGCAATGAACTCCTCCACATCATTGATGCTCTTGACTGTGATTTCACCCTGGCTGATCATAGGGTAGTCGTAGGGGTTGGTGGTGATGAGCAGTGCCTCTATATAATAGGGAATTAAAATGGTATAAAAGTATGTTTTTTAAATTAGCAAAGTTGTGACAGAGATTGTTAAGATTAAAACTCTGACATTTTCTTACCAAGCAGCTCTGGTTTGTGTCCAGTCATGAGCTGGTAGAAAATATGGTAGCTTCTCTCTGCCGATAACTGGAAAGTGACTCTTGACTTTTCCAGCAGATCTGTTGGCACATTTGTTTTAGTTTTACTGCAGTATATGTTCACCTTGCTCTTCTTTTGCTATATTTCAAACAGTGGACAAATTAATTTTCCGAAAAGATTTATTTGTCATGCATTTTATTCTCTTTAGAATACGAGCATAGTGTATTTTATCGCAAAAGCTCTAAGCCAGCAGTACAGCGTATACCTCTCTGTGATCACAACTTACAGGTTTCAATGTCAGCTGAGGCCAGCTTTCCAGTTTGCCCAAAATGAATTCTGATGAATTTACCCTAAAAATTCAAATGCAGTTGAAATTCATGTACTTGTAAATATTTTTGTGAAGTACTGTTTGGTATCGTAAATACTGTGTTCACTTACAAAACGAGAGGAGTTGTCATTCCTCACAGTCTTTGCATTGCCGTAAGCTTCCAGTAGGGGGTTGGCCGCAATAATTTGGTCCTCCAGTGACCCCTACAAACAGTAGCAGATATATTTGTCAGGGATCTGAGCACATATTGTACATTCATATGTAATGTCATTTCATGTACCTGCATTTTGCCAGGTGTAGCCTCTGCCTTCTTCTGTCCAGCCACTGCAATTGTTGCAAAGTACTGAATGACACGTTTGGTGTTCACAGTCTTTCCTGCACCAGATTCTCCACTATGGGTATCAAGAATAAACACATGCCTGTCTGTTAGAACACAAATATTTTTATTTAAGAAGTAATCTCATCAAGCAGTAATTGTTTCTCATTTTAAAGTTTAAGCAGTTAGATGAAACTCTTGTTTTTGTGAAATCCTTCGGTGAAAAAAAGATTACCTTTGTTCAAGAATTATTAATGTACTTACGTGATCAAGATGGACTGATTTTCACGATCTAAAATATGATAAGAATTATTTTAGATATCGTTGGTGCCTCTTTTCAACTGAGTTGATCATGATCACTTTGTGTAAATCTATGCCATGGTAACAGAAATACTCTAAATTCTAAAAACTAGTTTTTTTATATCGTACCAGTGAGCATGAACTGATAGGCATTATCAGAGATGGAGAAGATATGAGGTGGGGCTTCAATCCTCTTTTTGCCTCTGTATCCACAAACAACAACGGAATCGTACACTGGGAGCCACTTGTATGGGTTGACAGTGACACAGAACAACCCCGAGTAGGTCTGAAGGAGAGTCGGATTGCATTAATTTATGACATTGCACTTTTCTATATTTCTTAATTTCATCATTCTTTTTTGCCTTACGTAGATCATCCATGCTGCGTAACGCTCTTTGAGGTTATACAGCACAGTAGGTTCACTGAGGTGGGTCATCATAGCCATGTCCTCAATTTTATCAAACTTTGGAGGATTTCTTGAAAAGACTTCATCATCCTTAACTGTAACAGTCTGTACCAAAAGTATAAATGAGATCAGCACACTTTATTTGAGCAATATTGGAGACTCATTCATACTGTGTGAAATTAAATATCCCAGATTGCCATGCATTGTTGGATTAAAGAATTAGTTTAGTCATTTTTTTTGTCGCTTACTTTTCCACCCTCTGTTTCGACGGTCGCTTTGCCTCCCTCTTTACTCTTCAGTGTTCCCTTGAGATACATCTCAGCTGCATCAGTCACATACACTGCACTTTTGGCATCAAAAGGTCTGTTTTGAGCCTCGATTCTCTCCTTTTCTGGCTTCCGGAGGTAGATTGCCGCCGGGCCAAAGCATTCCATTTCTCCATCCCCCATGGTGGCACGTCGCTGGGGAGTCAACCCACATTTTCAATTCACATACTTTTATTACCTGAGATACATTAACTTGGATTTACCTGAGACATATACATTTGTGGCATTGGCAAACCCCCTTGTGTATTTTCATACATTTGAGCTTTTGGTGATTAAGTTCCTTCGGGGACCTGCAGTGGCAGCTTGATATCATTTTAACCCCTGGCCTAAACTCCTGAGCCAACACTGTACATTGTTATACTGTTATATATTTCACATGCACGCACGCGCGCACACACACACACACACACACACACACACACACACACACACACACAGCATTTTTATGTTCAACTAATCCTGTTTTGAATGTAATAATGCATTACCAATTTCCAGTTGAATAAAAAGTTTAATTCTTCGGTTCATCTTTCACCTTACCTTTGTAGGCTACGAGGGAAATTCAGTGCAGAACAGGACTGGGACTTGTTGGATCTATCAAAAATATAAAAGAGGTGAGAGTTCAGTCATTAAATCAGAATTCAATCAATTTTTGATATTTTCAAAGCTCCAAGTTTTTAAAGTATGATTAACAGGTATACTGCCAGCCTTTGTTGAAATCACCTCTCACCTTTGCAGGGTGCTTGAGGTAGCGCTTATCATTGGTGGACCCTCTTATATATTGTCATTATTGTTCACTCAGCAGAACCAACCAACTAAGTTTGGTCATGGATTCAACCGGGAGGTATTTCTTCCTTAAGGGGACATCAAGTGGGTTGTGTGTTTGTGTATTATATATGTTGAAATAATATTCTTCTCACAAATAATTTTTGCAGTGCTTCGCTTCTTCAAAAGTTAATTTGGAATCAGTGAGAAAATTTCTTTCTTTGATTTTTATATTTTTTTTGTTATTTATAATTTTTATATTATTTAAATTTGATTTTTATTATCAATTAATAAATGCTGTTTTGGTCCCTTTAAAATTTAAATGTTAAAATTTATTTGAATTATCGGTACGGGCTGTTTGCCATTTTAATAAAATTATGAGGCATGGTAATTTTAAGTGTCTGTTTACTATTTTATCATAAAATGATTCCAAGGTCACAAGAAGTGAATTATTTTTGAGTTTGGCATTGAAGAAAAGTATGATCAGATTTATCACTGGTGTTCAGTTGCAGAGTCACAGCAATGTTTTCATGTTATAAATATTTTATAAGGCACATGCATCTGTTCTGTCAGTGCACTGGCAATATCATATATACTTCATAAACTTCTAAAAAGATTCCATTCAAATTCCAGGTCTAAAAACAGAAGCAAAATGGTTCAGATTTAAAAGGCATTTGTCCTACCTGTTCTTATCTGTCCACAAATGAAGAAAATTAGCAACATTTATCTGTTTATAGATATGCAACAGAGTGCAAAGAAAAAATATGACTTAATTTTTGCTAATTGCATTCTCTTTGTTGGTCCCAGGAGCATTTGTGGTTAAACTGTAACATATCCATTTATGGGACAGAACTTCACACACTCATTTACCTTTTGGAACATGTTTCATCTCACTATTTTTGAGTGTAGAATATCAGATATACAGCAATCCACAGATCTCTTTTCATCATGTGGTATTAAATGAAAGTCAATACACACTTGGCAGATAATTGCTAGGCAGTAAAAGTTTAGAGGTGAACTGAATTATAAATAAAAAAAAATCTGAAACTGTATCTTAGCATTACCTTCTTAATAGGGTTTAATATGGATATAGAAATCATATCGCCATGGTCTCAGGACTCAGGAATTCAGACCCTTTCTGAAGTGTGTATAAGAGTTTAGACAGACTTCCTAAAACTTTCCCAGATGCCCTCTTGCACAGTCTGAGTAAGTACTGACTGATTTCAAATGTACATAGGCTTGGAGGTTTTGTGAATATTTTGTGGAAGCTTTCAGGGACAGTGGGGAAATAAATGGGTTAGTTTCATTATTTGTCTGGAAATTACTGTGTGTGGCATAGTGGTGTTGTGGTTAGCATGTCCACTAAGTCTTCAGGGAGTGACCCTAATCGATTACAGCATTTGTTGAATGAGTGAGTGAGACTGAGTGCAAATTACAGTGCATCTTTTTTTTATCTTTTTTTTTTCTTTCTTTTTTTTTTTTTTTTTTTTTTTTGTAAATTGCGTATTAACAATTTTTTTTGTCTTTTGATTTCATTAACATGATTTGAAACAATGGTGCAAACTATAATTTTTAAAAATGTTCATACATAAATTTTTAAATAAATATAATCCTCACTCCTTTAGATTTTTTTAAAGAAATAAAAATAGTAGCCACTTGGTAAAATTCTGTAATTAAATACTGAAATTGTGGTGTGTTGAGATCACTGGGACGTTGTTTTGAAACTTGAAATATTTCCATGATGACTTGATGAGTTACAAATGACCTTCCTAAATGCCTGTCTGAGTGTTCACTTGGATGAAAGTCCTCCGCTAAATACTGCAGCTGTGGCATCACACATTTGCCTCATTTATTTTTAGAGCACTTTTTTATGAGGGAGGCCTATAGCAAAGTGAATGCAAGTCTTATCTGAAAGACATTTACTCTTCAAGTTGGGCATCGTTTTGCTGTAGGTGGGAAATTCAACAGATGGAGTGTAAAATTGTACAATAGTAGTAAGCTATATAATATAATTCATATATTGTGCTTTGTCTTTTCATTTTTCTAGCGCTTGGCTTTGAACAGTGATGCCTTATTTAGTGCTCTCTCTTCAACTGGTGCTAAAAAGAAAAACCCTTGTTGCATCTCAACAGGTAAGTGTTGACATTTTTCATAAAAGTAATTTAATCGTTCAACTTCATAAATTTTCTTCCAAGAAATGAAAGTAGTGTCATTGTTCTTTGATTTGTCTGTGATGAGTGGGCAAGGACACTTCACTCAAGGTAGGTTCTAGTCTACGTTCCAATGAGGCACATTACATCTGAACAAAAGTAAAGTAGACGGAGTTTCAGTTGACAATAGCGGGGCTGAGAAGTGCCATTCTTAGGCAAATGTCTTAAAGCCATGATCTTGATATTGTTTTTTGTGTCCATGCTCACTTCCTCACACAGGTGACCAAATAAATTAAGCAAATGCCATGAAAAATATATTGCGGATGCCAACATCAGCACTTAGACCTAGCAGCTTATTCTCTTACTTTATGTATGCATTTTCTGTAAATTTACACATGCAAACATTTTCGGAGCTTAGTTTTTAGCCAGCGCATTAACATTAATAATTCAGGATAGATTAGGTAGGCTTGATAATACCAGGTCATGGTCAATTCTTGGATAGTAACTGTAATTTTTGTGAAGTTGAGAGGCAAATCAAGAAGACCATTTATCCATTTATCCAGCAGTGATGTAACTTTAAATTCAGGAACAGACCAAACATAACTTGAAAGGGCAGCATTCCTACATTATCTGGAATAAAACAGCTTATGTTTGGCCTAATTTCTTCAGTTTCTGCTAGTTTCAAATTATTTTTGTCTCCTCAAACTTCAAAAAGCAGTTGAAGGTGATAATATGAGAGCAACATTTGCAGATGGATATTAAAATAATGTTTGCTCTGAAAGGAGTTGTATGTATGAGTTTTCTTTTCTTCAGGCTTCTTGTCTCTTTTTGTCTGCTCACATATCATGACAATTCATCTCAATACATGTACACGCATGTATAGATTTATGCATGTATGTGGGGGTAATATTGGTTTTTATATATAGAATATATATATATATATATATATATATATATATATATAATATATTACCATGAGAAATTACTGATTTGCAGATTTACACTTTACTAGGAATGAAATCAGATTAGTGCGTAAATTTATGTTTAGATTTTATGTCACGCTATTACTGTGATCTATTTCCAAAGTGAAAAATAATATATTTCTATCAGATGAATTTGCAGAGGCTGCTGAGATACACAAGCATGTAAACTGGAAACTCAAAAATAAGAATGCTCTGCTCTTTGTAGAATTAATCCAGATAAAGAAACTAAAGAGTTATCATGGCTCAAAATTTCTGAATGGATTCATGAGGCAGTGTTATTTAAAGCAGTACAGAAATCAACCATATTTGCATCTATGTATGGTAATTAATTATAATTTTCTGTTTACTTTCTTTGCGAACATTGCTCGCTTAATAACTTGCTCAGTCTCTATATATTATTTTGTATTAAATTTGGCTACAGCGAGTAATGTGTTCATGTTACATCATAGTCGGAAAGAACCTTTGTCAGTGCATAGGCATCTATGTACATACCACACGTGAAAATATGCAAATGCATATGTGATATACATTTCATGCATTAAAAAAATAATAATAATTAAAAAAATTAAAAAGTAGCCTGTAAGTTCCAATGCATGTAAATGGGACTGGAAATATGCTTATCTTTTGATTAAAATTTCTGCTTGGGAAAAAAAATGACTAGGGAGCTGTCATGGAAGTGCTTCAATAATAAGTTGATTAAAGCTATCAACAACATATATGAATTCTGTCTTAACTTCCCTTGAACCTTTATTAGACTGACTCCTAGTCCTAAATAATAACTCCTGGTAAATATAATTACATTTTTTCCCTTTAAAATAATGCTGACATTGATGTTGAATTATTAAATATTTTGTTTGTATCCAACTATGCTCTTAAAAATACAGAATGGCAGTACGTATAGGAAAAACATGTTTGAATCAACTGCTCCTCTGGTATTACCAACCATTATCTAATTTATTGAGATGGTTTTGGTACAATATCAGCATACATACATATAATCATTGTAAAGTGGTGCACTTACAGCTTCCTGAGCCTGCTTGTAGGTCTTAACTTTCAGCTGCAGTTTGCCCATTCGATCCTGCAGTCTATTCGCATTCTTCTTATCATCCTCAGTCTGTAATAGTAAGTGTTGATTAAGTTTTTTTCTTAGTTTAATTATTTTCCTTTTCATGGATGGCATAATTCCAAGTATATTTTGTACCTGGTAGGTGAGCTCCTTCATTCTCCTCTCATATTTATGTATTTCTTTATCTGCTAAATTAAGCAAAAAGTCATTTTTGTGAAGCAACACTGAACCAAAAACAATGTTTTCCATGTTTTTTATTTTAATGTTTACACTGAAGCAGCCAGCAGAGATTACGAAAGTATTCTGCCTTTTCTAAAGTCTGTCTGTAAAAAAAGCTTCTTTTAAAAAAAATAGAAGTAAAACATTTCCACATCTCAATCTTTGTGAGACCACACTTGGCAGATCTTGCAATGTTTCCAAGAGGACAAAACAGTTGATGCATACCATGGTACACTTATTTTGTTCGAAGAAAGAACTCCTATCACTGTAGTGATGTTTCGAAACAAAGTGCTGTTCGATTCCCACTTTCTAAAGTCTCAAATGTTGCAGATGTTCAAAAAGGTAATACTCTTATTTGTGCATGTTCTGAAATATGGTATGCATGTATATCTAGAGCTTGACCACTGGTGCTTTTTTGATTGTTATCTGGAGATCATAGACTTAGATGTCATTTTTATTATTGTACTTGTTTTATATTTCTAAAAATTATTAAAATATTTTCCATTTGCAAACTATCATGGGTGTCTGAGTACGTAGTTCATACTCTGAGTAATGTGTGAAATATGGCAGGTATTTAGCAATATTTACTGTGTTAAGTTAGTGTCATTGTCACACATGGATTTTTATTGTGTCTTCTGCAAAAGTGTCCTTTTTTTTATATACAAAAGACTGTAAGCGAAAGCGTTATTGCTTCTCTTGGCTTTTCAGTGTTGCTTCTGTACAAGTAATCGAGTTTTACAAAAAGAAAGAGAACAGTCAGTGTGACATTTGTATGATTTTATTTAATACAAAATTGAAGACATCACAAGTCAGTCATATTCTATGGTTTCTTGTTGGTGTCTGGCTGGTTTCCATTCATTCTTCTTTGCCCTTTGGAAGATGTAATTGAGTAAAATTAGAGAGAGACTTTTAAGGTGATTAAGAATATTTTTAAACAAAATTGTATTTTAGAATTTATGAATATTTCAAAATAATTCTTTTTCCTTACCTTTCCAGCATCTCTGCTTTTGGCTCTCAGTTTGTTGACCTGGGACTCAGCAATGTCCGCACGTTCTTGAGCCTCTTCCAGTTCATGCTGCACTTTCCTGAACCTGGACATGTGTGTGTTGGCCTGCTCCTCCTGCATAAAGAAAAATGAAATTGAGTTTAGTGTCGTGACAATAAGTACAAGATCTGCATGTTTGTCATTATGAATTAGCAGTGTAGATCGAAAACTTACAGCTTCTTCAGATTGCCTCTTGTAGGCCTTCACTTTCAGCTGCAGTTTGTCCACCAGATCCTGCAGTCTATTCATATTCTTCTTATCTTCCTCAGTCTGTAATAGAAAGTGTTGATTGGGATTTTCTTGGTTTTATTATTTTCCTTTACATGGATTACAGAAATCCAAGTACATTTTGTACCTGGTAAGTGAGCTCCTTCACCCTCCTCTCATATTTACGGACTCCTTTTACGGCTTCAGCACCTCTTCTCTGCTCAGCTTCAACCTCACTCTCCAGTTCACGCACCTACAACAGACATTTCATGTATGAAGCACTTTTAAAAATAACAATGAAAATGAAATCATTGCTTTGTTGCTTTACATGATGCAACATACCCTAGATTCCAGTTTCTGGAGCTGCTTCTTTCCACCCTTCATAGCGAGGTTCTCAGCCTCATCCAGACGGTGCTGCAGATCTTTGACTGTAACCTCCAGGTTCTTCTTCATCCTCTCCAGGTGAGCACTGGTGTCCTGCTCTTTCTTCAGTTCTTCAGCCATCATGGCAGCCTAGTGTATGACCATGTCAAGAATTTAGTCTAGAATCCAGTCATATAACCGTGCTGCCGTTTTTAATTGAGTGAAACACTCACATCTGTGATGGCTTTCTTGGCCTTCTCTTCAGCATTTCTAGCTTCCTGGATGGTATCATCCACCTCACCTTGGACCTGAACCAGATCACCCTCAAGCTTCTTCTTGGTGTTGATCAGGCTGGTATTCTATCAAAAGGGAAACACGTTATTAGGTTATTTATTTTAGAACAAAAGCAAAATACAACATCTGATTAGTTATAATATCCCACCTGAGAGTGCAACAGTGCCACACGCTCACTGGCATCCACCAGCTCCTGTTCAGCCACTTTGCGGCCTCTTTCTGTCTGCTCAAGTGCAGCTCTGAGCTCTTCAATCTCTGCCAGCATCAGGTTATTCCTGCGCTCCACCATGGCCACCTGCTCCTTCATGTCTTCCTGTCCTCTGACAGCCTCATCAAGGTGTAGCTGGGCATCCTAATGAGAGAAACAGTATCTCCTTGTCTAGACGTTTCATATTAAACTGTAAATACCTTACATGATTCTAAAAATGTGTGTTTAATGAGACCTTGAGCTGTCCTTGGACATTCCTGAGCTGTTTCTGTGCCTCAGCAGCCTGGCGGTTTGCATGGCTCAGCTGAATCTCCATCTCATTAAGATCTCCCTCCATCTTCTTCTTTACTCGCAAAGCATCATTCCTGCTCCTCACTTCAGAGTCCAAAGTGCTCTGCATGGATTCGATAACCCTCTGGCTGTTTCTCTTAATCTGCTCCATCTCCTCATCCTTCTCAGACAGTTTCCTATCAATCTCACTCTTAACCTGATTGAGCTCAAGCTGAACCCGAAGGATCTTGGACTCTTCGTGTTCTAATGTGCCCTAAGGAAATATGTTGAGTGTTGAACAATGTCGATCCAATTTTACTTTCATTCTGTTTGTTGTAGTTATTCATAGTTACTTCAGCTTCCTCAAGAGCAGTCTGGATTTCTGATTTCTCAGTTTCCACTGTCTTCTTTGCCTTCTCCAGCTCATGGATGGTCTTTCCTGTTTCACCGATCTGTTCAGTCAGGTCAGAGATCTCCTCTGGAGAAAAGAGAGAATTGTTTATACATTCTCATTTTAACATTCCTACCTTTTACATGTGAATGCCTGTTCAACATACGCTGGAGATTCTTGTTCTCTCTTTTCAGAGTCTCCAACTGGTCAAGAGCTTCTTCATACGAGTTCTTCATCTTAAATAGCTCAGTGCTTAGAGATCGGGCTTCCTTCTGAGCTCCCTCTAGTTCAGCCTGGCCTTCTTCATACTTCTGCTTCCATTCTGCCAAGACCTAATTGTCATATTAAACAGGATCAATTAAGCTTAATGCATGCACCAGTTAAATAATGAATGCATTTTTGGTCAGATAACAGATGTTCACCTTGTCAAAGTTCCTCTGCTTTTTGTCAAGATTGGCAGCCAGGGCATTGGCTCTCTCAACATCAATCATGAGGTCCTCCACCTCGCCCTGTAGCCTCTGCTTAGTCTTCTCCAGAGACGCACACTTGGAGTTCACAGCTTCAATAGATTCCTCTGCATCTTGGAGACGCTGAGCAAGCTTTTTCCTGCAGAGACATGAGTCAGCAATATGTTCTAAATTTGACTGTGATGTTTAGCATTTTGTTTGTATGAAGTAGTTTGTCTTTGCGGTATGCTGTACTTGGCCTCCTCAAGCTCCTCGGTACGCTGTATGGCGTCAGTCTCATATTTTGTTCTCCACTGAGCCACCTCACCATTGGCCTTGGACATACCACGCTGAAGCTCAGCCTTTGCCTCCTGCTCTTCCTCAAACTGCTCTCTGAGCAGATCGCAGTCATGACGTGCAGATTGTACAGCATGGGCCAGGGCGTTTTTGGCCTAAAAGTGAAGTTTTATTTATGGTTTACCGGTTCAGTCATTCTTAAGCACAATGTCATGTGCATTTACAGATGTGACAGATTTGGTTAATTAATTTCAGTGGTTACCTTCACTTCCTCCTCAGTGATTCTCTTGAGCTCTTCAATCTGCTGAGTGTAAGCTTGTTTTCCTCTTGTAAGCTGAGAAACAAGCGCGTCCTTCTCTTCCAGTTGCCGGCCCAGTTCACCTGTCGGCAATACCAGTGGCATTAGCTTTGTGTTACATGTGAATATTTTTATTGCATACTAGGTTGGAGTGCTCACCATTTTCAGTCTGAAGTCTCGCTTTTTGAGTGTTAATGTCATTCAACTGGCGGACATTCTCATCACTCTTGGACTTGAGCTCACTCAGTTGGTCCTCAAGGGTGCGACACATCTTCTCTAGGTTAGCCTAAACCATAACAGGAAAAATAGTTTTATAGTGCAGTGTTGCAGTATCTTTTCATATCAAATAATTCAGCAATAAGAAATAAATTAAAATGTAATACGTACCTTTGCTTTGGCCACAGCCTCCATGTTACTGGAGAGGTCATCTATCTCCATTTTATATTCACTCTTTTCCTTCTCCAGCTTCTGTTTGACACGCTGAAGGTTGTCAATCTGCTCTCCAAGCTCAGCAACGCTGTCAGCTTGTTTTTTGCGCAGTGCAGCAGCCGTGGCTTCATGCTGCAGAGTGGATTCTTCCAGGTCACGACGCAGTTTCTGGAACTCGGCCTCACGCTTCTTGTTCATCTCGATCTGAGCAGCAGTGGCACCTCCAGCTTCCTCGAGCCTCTCGCTGATCTCCTCAAGTTCCCTGGAGAGATCAGCTCTCTGCTTCTCAACTTTAGCACGAGCTGCACGCTCAGCCTCAATTTCCTCTTCTAGCTCCTCAATGCGAGCCTAAGAGGAAAAAAAGTTCGTTGTCAGAATGAATGGACTTGCTGGTCATAGCTAATTGTGAGAATGTCTCAGATGTTGTTACCTGAAGTTCTTTGATCTTCTTTTGAAGTTGAGCACCCAGTGACTGTTCATCTTCGATCTTGCTCAGAAGTTGACTTATTTCAAAGTCCTTCCTATTTTTCAAAAACGGATTAAGTAAACATTAGTTCCATTTTCTATGAAGACTTCTGTATAGGTTTCTTGATTATATCAATGGTTTTAGATCCACTCACTTCTTGATCTTCTCATCAGACTGCTGCTTGTCATTCTCCAGGTCCATTATAGACTCCTGGGCCAGTTTCAGGTCACCTTCGAGCTTCCTCTTCGCTCTCTCAAGGTCCATGCGGAGTTTCTTCTCTTGTTCCAGAGAGCCTTCAAGCTGTTTATATGGCATGCATTATATTTTCCCCAGGGCACTTAATTGTACATTTCTGAATTGTTGAATGGAAATAAATTATTAAATTCTTACATCATCGACTTGTTGCTCAAGCTTGGTCTTTGATTTTGTCAGAGTGTTGACTTTGTCTTCCTCTGCCTGGAGATCATCCAGAGTCTGCTGATGTGCCTCTTGGAGGGCTTTTTTCTCTTTGGTGAGTTTAGCAATGCTTTCATCCTGAGAAGCCATTTCCTCAGTGAGGTTCTTGACCTGTAAATAGCCATTTAAACAGTAAGTTGTCTGTTACAAATTCTGATGTAAAAGGTACAGTGTGTCCACTGAACTGATTTCAACCTTGTTCTCAGTGGCATGTTTCTCTTTTTCCACTTTGGCCAATGTGAGCTCCAGATCATCAATGTCCTTCTTCAGCTCTGAACACTCATCCTCCAGTTTCCTTTTCTTGGCAGTCAACTCGGCATTGATTTCTTCTTCATCCTCCAGTCTCTCCGTAGTCTCTTTGAGTTTGGCCTCAAGTTGGATTTTACTCTTGATGAGTCCTCACACCTTTCCTCAGCATCAGAAAGGTTCTCAGTTTCCTGTAATTAATTTTTATTCCATTGATCTCATCCAAGTCTCCATTTAAAAGGCCACTCTCTCAGTTAAAAGAATGTTGAAAATACTTACAGCTGCTACTTGCAGTTGCAGATCATTTTTCTCCTGCAGCAGAGACACCATTTTCTCCTCAAGTTCCTTCTTTTTGGCCAATGCTTTTGTCAGATCCTCCTTCATTTTCTCGTAGTTTTCCTTCATGGCAGCCATTTCTTTCTCAGTCTCTGCACTCTTGAGAAGAGGCTTGATTTTGAAGTACAGCTTCATCCATGGCCAGTGTTTCACATTCATGAATGAGCGGATGTTGTATTGGATGGAGTAGATGGATTCTCTGGAATTTGAGATGGACAAGGTGTACACCTGCTAAGTGTTGAGGCTTTCTCTTTGTTTGTTTTACACATAGCATTGTGCTTTTGTCATCTGCATTTGTCATTGTGCTTTTGTCAGTCATACCTCCTCTCCATCATCTTAACAAACTCCTTTCTCATGAGGTATCCTCGGCACAAAGCCTGAGTCATGGTAACCAGACTTGCTAGTTTCTCATCTCGCATTTCCTCAAGGGTACCCAGCAGACCAGCTTTGAAGAACACCTACAGGTTCATTTAAAAAATTACTTTGTACTCGAGAAAATTAAACAGCAGGAATACAGATCATCGTAACCTTCCTGAATATAACAATCTGGATATAGCAGTAACTTGAACAATTCAAGAATGTTTTCACATTTTTTGTATTTGTTGGTTTACTTCAATGTTCTTTGTGCATTTCTCATATATATATATATATATATATATATATATATATATATATATATACACATACATACATACATACATACACACACATACGTGGGTGGGTGGGTGTGTCTGGGTGTGTTTGTGTGTTTGAGATTGTATTTCAAATTTACAAACCTTTGTGTGTCCAAATTTGTACTGAGTATGATCTACATCAATTGAGCCCAAGAGTTTTTCTGCAGCTTTCTTATTGTCAATAAACTGTCCCTCAGGGATGACGCTGGCATTCAAGACTTTGTATCTGAAAGACAAACAAGTATTATATATTTTTTCTGGCAATTTTTTATTTCTTGGCCCAAAATTCTTGCACAGGGAATTTTGAAAGTGTATTTCGAGTGCCACAAATTCATATTTGTACTGTTTAAAGAATGTTATTCACATACCTCTGCTTGAAGTCACCATAGAGAATTCTGCTGGGGAATCCTTTCCTGCAAATTCTGATACCCTCCAGTACACCATTGCACCTCAACTGATGGATGACCAGGAAGTTCTCCATCAGACCTATAGTTAGCAAATTGTTTTAAAAGTTTATATTGGGATGAATAGCATTTTTATTTGTTCTGTGAGAAATTCAGTTTACCTGGTGTCTTTGACTCATTTGGAATCAAGCAGCGCACAAAGTGAGGATGGGTGCTCCTCAAGTTGGTCATCAGCTTACCCAAGTTCTCCTGTAGAATTCACACACCCCCATGAAAGCGATTGTCTATTTTATACCATATAATTACATCCAATAAGCCAAAGCACTTACCCTAAAGAGTGCAGACACTGTCTGGAAGGAACCACCCTTTTTCTTGCCAGCCTTCTTTCCACCAGAATCAGCTGCTCAAGGGGGAGTTAAAATTTATGAAAACAACTATTTTCTTCACATTCATATACGTTTTCAAACCTGATGTATCATATTTTTATCTTGTATAGTGTTCTTGGCCTGATTTTAGCAGAATGTGATGAATTTATCTGCAATAAACTAAGCAAAAGCCATTAAACTTACCATCAGCACTGGCATGGGCTGCATACAAAAGGCATAACAGTTTGTTTCCTGACTTCTGGTACAGCTGCACGACAGAATCGTTCAGTGGATCCTTGTTCTTGTCCAACCAGCCTGAAATGTTGTAGTCCACAGTGCCGGCGTAGTGCACCAGAGAAAAGTGGGCCTCAGCTTTGCCTTTGGCAGGCTTTGGCTTCTGGAAGGCATTGTTTTTGCCAAGATGCTGGTCATGGAGTTTGTTCTTGAAGGACGTGTCTGTGGCCTTGGGGAACATGCACTCCTCTTCAAGAATGGAGAAGATGCCCATTGGCTGTTGGCAGTGTTGTCATGAGTGATCATGTCAGTGCTTGTGTTGAATTGTTCTTAATAATGTTGATAGTGTTACTGACATATAATAGCTTACCTTCTCAATGAGCTCAATGCAGGCAGCCAAGTCCATACCGAAGTCAATGAATTCCCAATCAATCCCCTCTTTCTTGTATTCCTCTTGTTCCAGAACAAACATGTGGTGGTTGAAAAACTGTTGCAGTTTCTCGTTTGTGAAGTTAATGCAGAGCTGTTCCAAGCTGTTGAACTGTTACAGAAGAATGACATATTAGACACTGCCAACATTTTATAAAATCCATTAAAATGTGCACGATAGAGAAAAACAAACATGTACATCAAAGATCTCAAATCCAGCGATGTCCAGCACACCAATGAAGAACTGTCTTTGTTGCTTTGTGTCCAGCATCTCATTGATACGGATGACCATCCACAAGAACATTTTCTCATAGATAGACTTGCAGAGAGCACTGACAGCGTTGTTCACCTAAAATGTTTTAGACATACTTTAGTTGTTTTGTTTCACTGTACATGACTCAAATCCTAATTCTCTTTTCTTTTGGTAAACAATGACATTACCTGAGGTACAGTCTGGCCTTTGGTCACAAACTCATTTCCGACTTTGACTCTGGGGTAGCACAAAGCTTTCAGCATGTCAGCTGAGTTCAGACCCAGGAGGTAGGCGATTTTATCAGCAACTGAAGACAAGAAGGCGGCATAATTTATTCTGCAATAATTCGGGTTACTTGTTCTAAATAAACACAATACATAGTTTATTAGTACCCTCAGTGCCATCAGGCTCGGCCTGCTCTTCCCTTTGCTTCTGCTTGAACTTCATGTTTCCATGATGCATCACAGCACCGGTCAGCTTGTAGATGTTAATTTTCTCATCAGCATTGAAGCCCAGGATGTCAATAGCCGTCTGTGGGATGGGAAGCAGTGAATAATGTGTAGCTTTGAAACTGACACACATTTATTTTGCAAAATTACAACAAATGATTTCTTCCTACATCTGTGGCAATGAACTCCTCCACATCATTGATGCTCTTGACTGTGATTTCACCCTGGCTGATCATAGGGTAGTCGTAGGGGTTGGTGGTGATGAGCAGTGCCTCTGTTTAAGGATAAAAACATTCTATGCGATTTATAAAGAATCCAGGAAGAAAGAAATTTAAAACTAATGCACAAGGATTTTGGCAACACAGGACTTTCATACCAAGCAGTTCTGGTTTGTGCCCGGTCATCAACTGGTAGAAAATATGGTAGCTTCTTTCAGCAGACAACTGGAAAGTGACCCTTGACTTTTCCAACAGATCTGATGACAAGAATTATTATGTTAATTCATTTAATTTTAGTGTTTTTAGTCAGATAAAAATCTTTGAATAATTGCAAGGTCTGTTTGCTCCTTTGTGTTGTTTAAATGCGGATTACATTTTAAACTATACAATTGTACCTTGTCCTATATTACTTACAAAAGGATTTTGTTGTTTGCATTCAAGGAATTAATTTGTTTTATTTTACTTGGAATTTCAAAGCTCATTGCATGAGCTTTAAACTAGTTAACTTAACAAGTTAGTTTTGGTATCTTTAGTGATATATTTTCAGCTGGTTGTAAAATGTAACTCACATTTAAAGGATTGTATGCAGTACAAGCATATATACTGTATGTGTATGTATATATACACATATATTTGGTGGAACTTACAGGTTTCAATATCAGCTGAGGCCAGTTTGCCAGTTTGGCCAAAGTGAATTCTGATAAATTTACTCCTGTGAATTAAAAAAATATTACATGTTACTGATATATATTTTGGTCATGTGGCTTCATAGCACTATGTTTGATTTGTGTCTCTAATATGTGTAAACTTACAAAACGGGAGGAGTTGTCATTTCTCACTGTCTTGGCATTACCATACGCTTCCAGTAGGGGGTTGGCTGCAACAATTTGATCTTCCAGTGACCCCTAGTGATGATGGAATTTTAGTGTTCTGTGGTGATCTGATGGCAGGTACTGTATTTTCCTGAGAAATCTGAGATCTGGTGCTGTCCTATAGCACCAATAACTGTGAGTTTACCTGCATTTTACTAGGAGTAGGCTCTGCCTTTTGCTCGTCATGCCAACCATTGCAAAGTACTGAATGACACGTTTTGTGTTCACAGTCTTTCCGGCACCTGATTCCCCACTGGAGGCAGAACAGGAGAGGCCAGAATAAACTAGTATTCAGTATAAGTGCCTATCTTGCAATGAGCATCTGTCAGAGTTATAAAGTTATAATATAAAAGAAGGTTTTAACTTACGTAATCAGGACTGACTGGTTCTCACGATCTAAAGGTGAAATAAAACGTATTATACCTTTTGTATATTGAATATAAACACTTATATAGATGATGTGAACAATATCATACCAGTGAGCATAAACTGATAGGCATTATCAGAAATGGAGAAGATGTGAGGTGGGGCTTCAATTCTCTTTTTGCCTCTGTATCCAGACACAACTACTGCATCATACACTGGCAGCCACTTGTAGGGGTTCACAGTGACACAGAACAATCCTGAGTAGGTCTAAAAGAAAATCAAATGTATTATTTGTTTGTGTCACTGCACTGTTTTTTTAATTATTATTTCTTAATGAATTCATTCTTTGTTAGATTTACATAGATCATCCATGCTGCGTAACGCTCTTTGAGGTTATACAGAACAGCCGGCTCATTGAGGTGGGTCATCATGGCCATGTCCTCAATTTTGTCAAATTTGGGTGGATTCATGGGGTGGACGTCATCTTCCTTAGCTGTAACACTCTATAAAATACCAAACCATGCATAGTTATTTAAGAGTTTACCGTTATTGTAGGATCTTGACAGCATTAGGTGTGTCGGTTATCTCCACTTACTTTGCCGTCCAGAGTTTCAACAACAGCTTTGCCACCCTCTTTACTCTTCAGCGTACCTTTAACGTACATTTCAGCAGCATCAACAACAAACACTGCACTTTTGGCATCAAAAGGTTTGTTCTGCGCCTCGATTCTCTCCTTTTCAGGCTTCCGGAGGTAGACGGCCGCTGGGCCAAAACACTCCATTTCTCCATCCCCCATGGTGGCAGGTTACTGTGGAGTCATGTAATATAAATAGACCTTATTTTGCTTTTTCCTCAAACGATATAGATGTCTGTGTTAGATATATAAGTGGTTTGAAGCCGTGTCTCGAAATTTTTTGCCACGTTTATTTTGTGATCATGACCACAATGATTTCCCTTTAGATTATATGAGATTAGATTTTAGGAGCAGTGGTAGCCTAGTGGTATAGGGTGCTGGATCACTGATCCTAAGATTGGGGGTTCGAGTCCCACTCTCCACAAGGTTGTCCCTGACCGCCCAGTGCAGCTAACTGGGTTATCAAAGGCCGGCCATGTCTCTCACTGTCTATGGTGTGAGGTGTAAAAGAACCATTGCTGACTTTCAACAAGAGTAGCTGCCAAGCCATCAGCGTGTTTCCGCCCTGCGATGGCCTGGTGAGCTGTCTGGGGTGTACTCTGCCCTTGCCTGGAGTCGGCTGGGATGGGCGCCAGCCTCCCCGTGACCCTAATTAGGATTAAGCGGTTACAGAAAATGAACTGATGATTGATTGGATTATATTATACTTTATATTTATTGCACATGTAGACATACAGGGTAACTACTGACTGTCAAGTCAATTTAATATTAAAGCTTCTAGTGAGGTCAACTCACTGAATTAATACTCACATCAGCTGGACTGGTTGGGTTTCTCAGGTTTATTTCTTCTCATTATGAGATATTCCCATCCTTTTTTTTACATGACCTGATAAAACTAATTCTTTCATAATACTTTTTTTACTGTTATGATGTTTTCCCTCTGCCTTATTCGTTGTTAGGAGAAGAAATAGAAGATAATTATTTTTAATACTGTGATGTTTTTTTCTCATTACCTTATTTGTTATGAGGAGGAGAAATAGGCAGACGGTAGATTGGCTGGCAAACTGTGAACACTGAAAAAGTAGTTAGACATTTAGAACAAACACGTCAATGAAATGCAAGATTTTACAAATCGAACAGTATGTACAGTTAATTCTTAAACTCATGGAACTTCATCACTGGACTAGAGACCTTCTCACCTTGGCACAGTGCTTGAGGTTCCTTCCGTCCTTGGGGGAGCTTGTTATATAGCAGCATTTCCATTTACTCAGCAGAGTTGTCTAGCTATATATGGCCATGTAGTAGTTGTATGTATTCTTGCTTTCCATGGTGCAATTAAAGAAGTTGCTTGGTGGCCTTTGATTGCAAATACGAATGTTTTTTAGGTGATGGGCATTTGATGATTCTGCACAATAACATCATTGTAAATATTTACACCTAAACCCTTGTTTATAATTTTTAAAATATAGTATTCCTGATCTTTTTATTATTATTTAAATGTACATTTTTCTTAAAACATATCTATAAATATGAAACAGATACTCATGTTGCTTCATTTTCTTTGTATGTTTTATCTGAATCTTTGCTGATTTACAATGCCAGCTATTTTTTATTGGCTCTGAAAATGAAGGAGTGCTAAAATTGGATGTGGAGAAGCCTTCTGATCCCGCTGGTGTCCAATTTCAGGGGCTGTGGCACCATTTCCAAATATATAAGACATGATTCCTGGAAGATTGAATTGCAAAGGCATTTATTAGTTTTTACACTTGTTGCCATTAATATATTTTGTGTGCAAAAATTACAAAGGAATTTTCATAGTTAAATAAAAATCTCAGAAAGCATTTTTTCCAGGAAAAAGCTTTTTTATTCATCAGTATAACTTAATTTATACTTAAATGATATTCAAATCTGCACTATCTCAGTCTCACTTAATTTCACAGAATTCATCTTTGACATATTTTCCATCTGTTCTGAGAATACAGATACTCCCATTTAAGCAAATTTCGGAAATCCTTGATCCCGGATGAAATTAAATAATTTGGGAGGATTTCAGAATGGATTAGTGCTTGTGATTTAAACATTATTGCAAAAAAAGAAAATTTAAGTGTTTCGCTCAAAAATTACAGGTAAATTTATTTTCATTCTTTTGACAAAAGCACTGTAGATAAATATATATATAATTTGGCAGCATAGTAAGATTTAATGCATCTAACCTTCAGTGCTCTTTCGTGCCAGCAGAGTGTATCACATTAAAGTCGTACACATTTTAGTCTCAGATCAATTGCGAGTGGGTGACCATAACATTCTTTTCCAAAGAAAGATAACATGAATTGGCAGTTGCTTTGAATGAAAGTAATTTGTGGGATTCATAAAAAGAAATCATGAGAAGCATTCCATTAGGAATAAACACCAGAGTAGAATGCAGTGAGCAGGGTTGTGTGGGCCCCAGAAATGTTGTGCATTTCAGATGGCTGTATTAGACTAAATAAGTTTAGCTCGTCTTTATAAGAGTTTCCAGTTGTTGTCATCCTTGATGCAAGTCTTCTTGCTCGTTTCAGTTTTGCATAAATATGTAACAGTGTAAATGATGATGATAATGATGTAACAGTGCTTATTTACTGTAAGTAGTATTTTTGTTTATATTTAAGATGATCAAGATGTTGTAGTGGATGTTCTTTATTAAGTGCTCTAATGTTAAAACCAAGTTCGTTTTTATCATAGTGAATGAGTAAACAGTTGCTTTATATCCAGCCAACAATTTTCAGTTATATTCAGGATAATTTTGAATCCAACACTTCTTAAGGTAGCAACACGCTTGTTTTTATCATCAGCTTATTTTACATTAAAATGATGTGCTGGTCTTATTGTAACATGGTACAAGAATATTTCTGCATGGCTGGTCATGTAAACTTTATGTAATGTACAGGTGAACTGTTGTGATTGTTTGACAAAATAAAAATAAGGGATACACTTATTTGCTGTTACATAATTGTTTGGTTAATTTAATACAACATTTTTCAAGACAATCTTCTCTTTAAAATAAGAAGATTGTCTTGAAAAATGTTGTATTAAATTAACCAAACAATTCCAAAACCATTCTTAGGAAGCAACAACACCAACAAGAAAAAGTCAAGAACTTGCATCTTGTTTTGTTTTTTACACTGTAAAACCAACACTGAACAAGAAAGTATTTTGTACGTCCTGACTGTAAAACAATTTACTAAGAAAAATATTTTACCAATCTCAATATTTGTGTTACCATGGTATCCTTATTCTGTTCGAAGAAAGATAAGTTTTGCTTTCCTACTTACATGTTCAAGTAAAAATGCTCCATATAAATCAAACAAACGTGTTCACTGGGAAAACTCCGATCACTGCAGTGGTAGGTTTCGAATCAAAGTGCTGTTCGATTGCCTATTTCTAAAGTCTCAAATGTTGCAGAAGTTCAAAAAAGGTAATATTCTTATTTGTGCATGTCCTGAAATATGGTATGCATGTATATCTAGAGCTTGACCACTGATGCTTTTTTTATTGTTATCTGGAGATCATAGACTTAGATGTAATTTTTATTATTGTACTTGCTTTATATTTCTAAAACCTATTAAATATTTTCCAATTGCAAACTATCATGGGTGTCTGAGTACGTGGTTCATACTCTGAGTGATGTGTGAAATATGGAAGGTCTTCTTCTTCTTTTCCTTTCGGCTGTTCCCTTCAGGGGTCGCCACAGCGAATCATCTGCCTCCATCTCATCCTATCCTCTGCATCTTCTACTCTTACGCCAACTACCTTCATGAAGGTATTTAGAAATATTTACTGTGTTAAGTTAAAGTGTCATTGTCACACATAGATTTTTAGTGTTTCTTCTTCAGAGGTGTCCCCTTTTTTTTCTTCTTTTTTTTTTTTTTTTTTTAAAAAAGACTGAAGTCAGTGTGATATTTGCATGATTTTATTTAATACAAAATTGAAGACATCACAAGTCAGTCATATTCTATGGTTTCTTGTTGGTGTCTGGCTGGTTTCCATTCATTCTTCTTTGCCCTTTGGAAGATGTAATTGAGTAAAATTAGAGAGAGACTTTTAAGGTGATTAAGAATATTTTTAAATAAAATTGTATTTTAGAAATTATGAATATTTCAAAATAATTCTTTTTCCTTACCTTTCCAGCATCTCTGCTTTTGGCTCTCAGTTTGTTGACCTGGGACTCAGCAATGTCCGCACGTTCTTGAGCCTCTTCCAGTTCATGCTGCACTTTCCTGAACCTGGACATGTGTGTGTTGGCCTGCTCCTCCTGCATAAAGAAAAATGAAATTGAGTTTAGTGTCGTGACAATAAGTACAAGATCTGCATGTTTGTCATTATGAATTAGCAGTGTAGATCGAAAACTTACAGCTTCTTCAGATTGCCTCTTGTAGGTCTTCACTTTCAGCTGCAGTTTGTCCACCAGATCCTGCAGTCTATTCATATTCTTCTTATCTTCCTCAGTCTGTAATAGAAAGTGTTGATTGGGATTTTCTTGGTTTTATTATTTTCCTTTACATGGATTACAGAAATCCAAGTACATTTTGTACCTGGTAAGTGAGCTCCTTCACCCTCCTCTCATATTTACGGACTCCTTTTACGGCTTCAGCACCTCTTCTCTGCTCAGCTTCAACCTCACTCTCCAGTTCACGCACCTACAACAGACATTTCATGTGTGAAGCACTTTTTAAAATAACAATGAAAATGAAATCATTGCTTTGTTGCTTTACATGATGCAACATACCCTAGATTCCAGTTTCTGGAGCTGCTTCTTTCCACCCTTCATAGCGAGGTTCTCAGCCTCATCCAGACGGTGCTGCAGATCTTTGACTGTAACCTCCAGGTTCTTCTTCATCCTCTCCAGGTGAGCACTGGTGTCCTGCTCTTTCTTCAGTTCTTCAGCCATCATGGCAGCCTAGTGTATGACCATGTCAAGAATTTAGTCTAGAATCCAGTCATATAACCGTGCTGCCGTTTTTAATTGAGTGAAACACTCACATCTGTGATGGCTTTCTTGGCCTTCTCTTCAGCATTTCTAGCTTCCTGGATGGTATCATCCACCTCACCTTGGACCTGAACCAGATCACCCTCAAGCTTCTTCTTGGTGTTGATCAGGCTGGTATTCTATCAAAAGGGAAACACGTTATTAGGTTATTTATTTTAGAACAAAAGCAAAATACAACATCTGATTAGTTATAATATCCCACCTGAGAGTGCAACAGTGCCACACGCTCACTGGCATCCACCAGCTCCTGTTCAGCCACTTTGCGGCCTCTTTCTGTCTGCTCAAGTGCAGCTCTGAGCTCTTCAATCTCTGCCAGCATCAGGTTATTCCTGCGCTCCACCATGGCCACCTGCTCCTTCATGTCTTCCTGTCCTCTGACAGCCTCATCAAGGTGTAGCTGGGCATCCTAATGAGAGAAACAGTATCTCCTTGTCTAGACGTTTCATATTAAACTGTAAATACCTTACATGATTCTAAAAATGTGTGTTTAATGAGACCTTGAGCTGTCCTTGGACATTCCTGAGCTGTTTCTGTGCCTCAGCAGCCTGGCGGTTTGCATGGCTCAGCTGAATCTCCATCTCATTAAGATCTCCCTCCATCTTCTTCTTTACTCGCAAAGCATCATTCCTGCTCCTCACTTCAGAGTCCAAAGTGCTCTGCATGGATTCGATCACCCTCTGGCTGTTTCTCTTAATCTGCTCCATCTCCTCATCCTTCTCAGACAGTTTCCTATCAATCTCACTCTTAACCTGATTGAGCTCAAGCTGAACCCGAAGGATCTTGGACTCTTCGTGTTCTAATGTGCCCTAAGGAAATATGTTGAATGTTGAACAATGTCGATCCAATTTTACTTTCATTCTGTTTGTTGTAGTTATTCATAGTTACTTCAGCTTCTTCAAGAGCAGTCTGGATTTCTGATTTCTCAGTTTCCACTGTCTTCTTTGCCTTCTCCAGCTCATGGATGGTCTTTCCTGTTTCACCGATCTGTTCAGTCAGGTCAGAGATCTCCTCTGGAGAAAAGAGAGAATTGTTTATACATTCTCATTTTAACATTCCTACCTTTTACATGTGAATGCCTGTTCAACATACGCTGGAGATTCTTGTTCTCTCTTTTCAGAGTCTCCAACTGGTCAAGAGCTTCTTCATACGAGTTCTTCATCTTAAATAGCTCAGTGCTTAGAGATCGGGCTTCCTTCTGAGCTCCCTCTAGTTCAGCCTGGCCTTCTTCATACTTCTGCTTCCATTCTGCCAAGACCTAATTGTCATATTAAACAGGATCAATTAAGCTTAATGCATGCACCAGTTAAATAATGAATGCATTTTTGGTCAGATAACAGATGTTCACCTTGTCAAAGTTCCTCTGCTTTTTGTCAAGATTGGCAGCCAGGGCATTGGCTCTCTCAACATCAATCATGAGGTCCTCCACCTCGCCCTGTAGCCTCTGCTTAGTCTTCTCCAGAGACGCACACTTGGAGTTCACAGCTTCAATAGATTCCTCTGCATCTTGGAGACGCTGAGCAAGCTTTTTCCTGCAGAGACATGAGTCAGCAATATGTTCTAAATTTGATTGTGATGTTTAGCATTTTGTTTGTATGAAGTAGTTTGTCTTTGTGGTATGCTGTACTTGGCCTCCTCAAGCTCCTCGGTACGCTGTATGGCGTCAGTCTCATATTTTGTTCTCCACTGAGCCACCTCACCATTGGCCTTGGACATACCACGCTGAAGCTCAGCCTTTGCCTCCTGCTCTTCCTCAAACTGCTCTCTGAGCAGATCGCAGTCATGACGTGCAGATTGTACAGCATGGGCCAGGCGTTTTGGCCTAAAAGTGAAGTTTTATTTATGGTTTACCGGTTCAGTCATTCTTAAGCACAATGTCATGTGCATTTATAGATGTGACAGATTTGGTTAATTAATTTCAGTGGTTACCTTCACTTCCTCCTCAGTGATTCTCTTGAGCTCTTCAATCTGCTGAGTGTAAGCTTGTTTTCCTCTTGTAAGCTGAGAAACAAGCGCGTCCTTCTCTTCCAGTTGCCGGCCCAGTTCACCTGTCGGCAACACCAATGGCATTAGCTTTGTGTTCAGTTCATTTTCTGTAACCGCTTCATCCTAATTAGGGTCACGGGGAGGCTGGTGCCCATCCCAGCCAACTCAGGGCGAGGGCAGAGTACACCCTGGACAGCTCGCCAAGCCATCGCAGGGCGGAAACACGCTGACGGCTTTGCAGCCTACTCTTGTCGAAAGTCAGCAATGGTTCTTTAACATGCCTCAAACCATAGACAGTGACAGACATGGCCCGCCTTTGATAACCCAGTTAGCTGCACTGGGGGGGGCAGTGACAACCTTGTGGAGAGTGGGACTCGAACCCCCAACCTTTGGATCAGCGATCCGGCGCCTTATACCACTAGACCACCACTGCCCCTAGCTTTGAGTTACATGTGAATATTTTTATTGCATACTAGGTTGGAGTGCTCACCATTTTCAGTCTGAAGTCTCGCTTTTTGAGTGTTAATGTCATTCAACTGGCGGACATTCTCATCACTCTTGGACTTGAGCTCACTCAGTTGGTCCTCAAGGGTGCGACACATCTTCTCTAGGTTAGCCTAAACCATAACAGGAAAAATAGTTTTATAGTGCAGTGTTGCAGTATCTTTTCATATCAAATAATTCAGCAATAAGAAATAAATTAAAATGTAATACGTACCTTTGCTTTGGCCACAGCCTCCATGTTACTGGAGAGGTCATCTATCTCCATTTTATATTCACTCTTTTCCTTCTCCAGCTTCTGTTTGACACGCTGAAGGTTGTCAATCTGCTCTCCAAGCTCAGCAACGCTGTCAGCTTGTTTTTTGCGCAGTGCAGCAGCCGTGGCTTCATGCTGCAGAGTGGATTCTTCCAGGTCACGACGCAGTTTCTGGAACTCGGCCTCACGCTTCTTGTTCATCTCGATCTGAGCAGCAGTGGCACCTCCAGCTTCCTCGAGCCTCTCGCTGATCTCCTCAAGTTCCTGGAGAGATCAGCTCTCTGCTTCTCAACTTTAGCACGAGCTGCACGCTCAGCCTCAATTTCCTCTTCTAGCTCCTCAATGCGAGCCTAAGAGGAAAAAAAGTTCGTTGTCAGAATGAATGGACTTGCTGGTCATAGCTAATTGTGAGAATGTCTCAGATGTTGTTACCTGAAGTTCTTTGATCTTCTTTTGAAGTTGAGCACCCAGTGACTGTTCATCTTCGATCTTGCTCAGAAGTTGACTTATTTCAAAGTCCTTCCTATTTTTCAAAAACGGATTAAGTAAACATTAGTTCCATTTTCTATGAAGACTTCTGTATAGGTTTCTTGATTATATCAATGGTTTTAGATCCACTCACTTCTTGATCTTCTCATCAGACTGCTGCTTGTCATTCTCCAGGTCCATTATAGACTCCTGGGCCAGTTTCAGGTCACCTTCGAGCTTCCTCTTCGCTCTCTCAAGGTCCATGCGGAGTTTCTTCTCTTGTTCCAGAGAGCCTTCAAGCTGTTTATATGGCATGCATTATATTTTCCCCAGGGCACTTAATTGTACATTTCTGAATTGTTGAATGGAAATAAATTATTAAATTCTTACATCATCGACTTGTTGCTCAAGCTTGGTCTTTGATTTTGTCAGAGTGTTGACTTTGTCTTCCTCTGCCTGGAGATCATCCAGAGTCTGCTGATGTGCCTCTTGGAGGGCTTTTTTCTCTTTGGTGAGTTTAGCAATGCTTTCATCCTGAGAAGCCATTTCCTCAGTGAGGTTCTTGACCTGTAAATAGCCATTTAAACAGTAAGTTGTCTGTTACAAATTCTGATGTAAAAGGTACAGTGTGTCCACTGAACTGATTTCAACCTTGTTCTCAGTGGCATGTTTCTCTTTTTCCACTTTGGCCAATGTGAGCTCCAGATCATCAATGTCCTTCTTCAGCTCTGAACACTCATCCTCCAGTTTCCTTTTCTTGGCAGTCAACTCGGCATTGATTTCTTCTTCATCCTCCAGTCTCTCCGTAGTCTCTTTGAGTTTGGCCTCAAGTTGGATTTTACTCTTGATGAGTCCCTCACACCTTTCCTCAGCATCAGAAAGGTTCTCAGTTTCCTGTAATTAATTTTTATTCCATTGATCTCATCCAAGTCTCCATTTAAAAAAGGCCACTCTCTCAGTTAAAAGAATGTTGAAAATACTTACAGCTGCTACTTGCAGTTGCAGATCATTTTTCTCCTGCAGCAGAGACACCATTTTCTCCTCAAGTTCCTTCTTTTTGGCCAATGCTTTTGTCAGATCCTCCTTCATTTTCTCGTAGTTTTCCTTCATGGCAGCCATTTCTTTCTCAGTCTCTGCACTCTTGAGAAGAGGCTTGATTTTGAAGTACAGCTTCATCCATGGCCAGTGTTTCACATTCATGAATGAGCGGATGTTGTATTGGATGGAGTAGATGGATTCTCTGGAATTTGAGATGGACAAGGTGTACACCTGCTAAGTGTTGAGGCTTTCTCTTTGTTTGTTTTACACATAGCATTGTGCTTTTGTCATCTGCATTTGTCATTGTGCTTTTGTCAGTCATACCTCCTCTCCATCATCTTAACAAACTCCTTTCTCATGAGGTATCCTCGGCACAAAGCCTGAGTCATGGTAACCAGACTTGCTAGTTTCTCATCTCGCATTTCCTCAAGGGTACCCAGCAGACCAGCTTTGAAGAACACCTACAGGTTCATTTAAAAAATTACTTTGTACTCGAGAAAATTAAACAGCAGGAATACAGATCATCGTAACCTTCCTGAATATAACAATCTGGATATAGCAGTAACTTGAACAATTCAAGAATGTTTTCACATTTTTTGTATTTGTTGGTTTACTTCAATGTTCTTTGTGCATTTCTCATATATATATATATATATATATATATATATATATATATATATATATATATATATATATACACATACATACATACATACATACACACACATACGTGGGTGGGTGGGTGTGTCTGGGTGAGTTTGTGTGTTTGAGATTGTATTTCAAATTTACAAACCTTTGTGTGTCCAAATTTGTACTGAGTATGATCTACATCAATTGAGCCCAAGAGTTTTTCTGCAGCTTTCTTATTGTCAATAAACTGTCCCTCAGGGATGACGCTGGCATTCAAGACTTTGTATCTGAAAGACAAACAAGTATTATATATTTTTTCTGGCAATTTTTTATTTCTTGGCCCAAAATTCTTGCACAGGGAATTTTGAAAGTGTATTTCGAGTGCCACAAATTCATATTTGTACTGTTTAAAGAATGTTATTCACATACCTCTGCTTGAAGTCACCATAGAGAATTCTGCTGGGAATCCTTTCCTGCAAATTCTGATACCCTCCAGTACACCATTGCACCTCAACTGATGGATGACCAGGAAGTTCTCCATCAGACCTATAGTTAGCAAATTGTTTTAAAAGTTTATATTGGGATGAATAGCATTTTTATTTGTTCTGTGAGAAATTCAGTTTACCTGGTGTCTTTGACTCATTTGGAATCAAGCAGCGCACAAAGTGAGGATGGGTGCTCCTCAAGTTGGTCATCAGCTTACCCAAGTTCTCCTGTAGAATTCACACACCCCCATGAAAGCGATTGTCTATTTTATACCATATAATTACATCCAATAAGCCAAAGCACTTACCCTAAAGAGTGCAGACACTGTCTGGAAGGAACCACCCTTTTTCTTGCCAGCCTTCTTTCCACCAGAATCAGCTGCTCAAGGGGGAGTTAAAATTTATGAAAACAACTATTTTCTTCACATTCATATACGTTTTCAAACCTGATGTATCATATTTTTATCTTGTATAGTGTTCTTGGCCTGATTTTAGCAGAATGTGATGAATTTATCTGCAATAAACTAAGCAAAAGCCATTAAACTTACCATCAGCACTGGCATGGGCTGCATACAAAAGGCATAACAGTTTGTTTCCTGACTTCTGGTACAGCTGCACGACAGAATCGTTCAGTGGATCCTTGTTCTTGTCCAACCAGCCTGAAATGTTGTAGTCCACAGTGCCGGCGTAGTGCACCAGAGAGAAGTGGGCCTCAGCTTTGCCTTTGGCAGGCTTTGGCTTCTGGAAGGCATTGTTTTTGCCAAGATGCTGGTCATGGAGTTTGTTCTTGAAGGACGTGTCTGTGGCCTTGGGGAACATGCACTCCTCTTCAAGAATGGAGAAGATGCCCATTGGCTGTTGGCAGTGTTGTCATGAGTGATCATGTCAGTGCTTGTGTTGAATTGTTCTTAATAATGTTGATAGTGTTACTGACATATAATCACTTACCTTCTCAATGAGCTCAATGCAGGCAGCCAAGTCCATACCGAAGTCAATGAATTCCCAATCAATCCCCTCTTTCTTGTATTCCTCTTGTTCCAGAACAAACATGTGGTGGTTGAAAAACTGTTGCAGTTTCTCGTTTGTGAAGTTAATGCAGAGCTGTTCCAAGCTGTTGAACTGTTACAGAAGAATGACATATTAGACACTGCCAACATTTTATAAAATCCATTAAAATGTGCACGATAGAGAAAAACAAACATGTACATCAAAGATCTCAAATCCAGCGATGTCCAGCACACCAATGAAGAACTGTCTTTGTTGCTTTGTGTCCAGCATCTCATTGATACGGATGACCATCCACAAGAACATTTTCTCATAGATAGACTTGCAGAGAGCACTGACAGCGTTGTTCACCTAAAATGTTTTAGACATACTTTAGTTGTTTTGTTTCACTGTACATGACTCAAATCCTAATTCTCTTTTCTTTTGGTAAACAATGACATTACCTGAGGTACAGTCTGGCCTTTGGTCACAAACTCATTTCCGACTTTGACTCTGGGGTAGCACAAAGCTTTCAGCATGTCAGCTGAGTTCAGACCCAGGAGGTAGGCGATTTTATCAGCAACTGAAGACAAGAAGGCGGCATAATTTATTCTGCAATAATTCGGGTTACTTGTTCTAAATAAACACAATACATAGTTTATTAGTACCCTCAGTGCCATCAGGCTCGGCCTGCTCTTCCCTTTGCTTCTGCTTGAACTTCATGTTTCCATGATGCATCACAGCACCGGTCAGCTTGTAGATGTTAATTTTCTCATCAGCATTGAAGCCCAGGATGTCAATAGCCGTCTGTGGGATGGGAAGCAGTGAATAATGTGTAGCTTTGAAACTGACACACATTTATTTTGCAAAATTACAACAAATGATTTCTTCCTACATCTGTGGCAATGAACTCCTCCACATCATTGATGCTCTTGACTGTGATTTCACCCTGGCTGATCATAGGGTAGTCGTAGGGGTTGGTGGTGATGAGCAGTGCCTCTGTTTAAGGATAAAAACATTCTATGCGATTTATAAAGAATCCAGGAAGAAAGAAATTTAAAACTAATGCACAAGGATTTTGGCAACACAGGACTTTCATACCAAGCAGTTCTGGTTTGTGCCCGGTCATCAACTGGTAGAAAATATGGTAGCTTCTTTCAGCAGACAACTGGAAAGTGACCCTTGACTTTTCCAACAGATCTGATGACAAGAATTATTATGTTAATTCATTTAATTTTAGTGTTTTTAGTCAGATAAAAATCTTTGAATAATTGCAAGGTCTGTTTGCTCCTTTGTGTTGTTTAAATGCGGATTACATTTTAAACTATACAATTGTACCTTGTCCTATATTACTTACAAAAGGATTTTGTTGTTTGCATTCAAGGAATTAATTTGTTTTATTTTACTTGGAATTTCAAAGCTCATTGCATGAGCTTTAAACTAGTTAACTTAACAAGTTAGTTTTGGTATCTTTAGTGATATATTTTCAGCTGGTTGTAAAATGTAACTCACATTTAAAGGATTGTATGCAGTACAAGCATATATACTGTATGTGTATGTATATATACACATATATTTGGTGGAACTTACAGGTTTCAATATCAGCTGAGGCCAGTTTGCCAGTTTGGCCAAAGTGAATTCTGATAAATTTACCCTGTGAATTAAAAAAATATTACATGTTACTGATATATATTTTGGTCATGTGGCTTCATAGCACTATGTTTGATTTGTGTCTCTAATATGTGTAAACTTACAAAACGGGAGGAGTTGTCATTTCTCACTGTCTTGGCATTACCATACGCTTCCAGTAGGGGGTTGGCTGCAACAATTTGATCTTCCAGTGACCCCTAGTGATGATGGAATTTTAGTGTTCTGTGGTGATCTGATGGCAGGTACTGTATTTTCCTGAGAAATCTGAGATCTGGTGCTGTCCTATAGCACCAATAACTGTGAGTTTACCTGCATTTTACTAGGAGTAGGCTCTGCCTTTTTGCTCGTCATGCCAACCATTGCAAAGTACTGAATGACACGTTTTGTGTTCACAGTCTTTCCGGCACCTGATTCCCCACTGGAGGCAGAACAGGAGAGGCCAGAATAAACTAGTATTCAGTATAAGTGCCTATCTTGCAATGAGCATCTGTCAGAGTTATAAAGTTATAATATAAAAGAAGGTTTTAACTTACGTAATCAGGACTGACTGGTTCTCACGATCTAAAGGTGAAATAAAACGTATTATACCTTTTGTATATTGAATGTAAACACTTATATAGATGATGTGAACAATATCATACCAGTGAGCATAAACTGATAGGCATTATCAGAAATGGAGAAGATGTGAGGTGGGGCTTCAATTCTCTTTTTGCCTCTGTATCCAGACACAACTACTGCATCATACACTGGCAGCCACTTGTAGGGGTTCACAGTGACACAGAACAATCCTGAGTAGGTCTAAAAGAAAATCAAATGTATTATTTGTTTGTGTCACTGCACTGTTTTTTTAATTATTATTTCTTAATGAATTCATTCTTTGTTAGATTTACATAGATCATCCATGCTGCGTAACGCTCTTTGAGGTTATACAGAACAGCCGGCTCATTGAGGTGGGTCATCATGGCCATGTCCTCAATTTTGTCAAATTTGGGTGGATTCATGGGGTGGACGTCATCTTCCTTAGCTGTAACACTCTATAAAATACCAAACCATGCATAGTTATTTAAGAGTTTACCGTTATTGTAGGATCTTGACAGCATTAGGTGTGTCGGTTATCTCCACTTACTTTGCCGTCCAGAGTTTCAACAACAGCTTTGCCACCCTCTTTACTCTTCAGCGTACCTTTAACGTACATTTCAGCAGCATCAACAACAAACACTGCACTTTTGGCATCAAAAGGTTTGTTCTGCGCCTCGATTCTCTCCTTTTCAGGCTTCCGGAGGTAGACGGCCGCTGGGCCAAAACACTCCATTTCTCCATCCCCCATGGTGGCAGGTTACTGTGGAGTCATGTAATATAAATAGACCTTATTTTGCTTTTTCCTCAAACGATATAGATGTCTGTGTTAGATATATAAGTGGTTTGAAGCCGTGTCTCGAAATTTTTTGCCACGTTTATTTTGTGATCATGACCACAATGATTTCCCTTTAGATTATATGAGATTAGATTTTAGGAGCAGTGGTAGCCTAGTGGTATAGGGTGCTGGATCACTGATCCTAAGATTGGGGGTTCGAGTCCCACTCTCCACAAGGTTGTCCCTGACCGCCCAGTGCAGCTAACTGGGTTATCAAAGGCCGGCCATGTCTCTCACTGTCTATGGTGTGAGGTGTAAAAGAACCATTGCTGACTTTCAACAAGAGTAGCTGCCAAGCCATCAGCGTGTTTCCGCCCTGCGATGGCCTGGTGAGCTGTCTGGGGTGTACTCTGCCCTTGCCTGGAGTCGGCTGGGATGGGCGCCAGCCTCCCCGTGACCCTAATTAGGATTAAGCGGTTACAGAAAATGAACTGATGATTGATTGGATTATATTATACTTTATATTTATTGCACATGTAGACATACAGGGTAACTACTGACTGTCAAGTCAATTTAATATTAAAGCTTCTAGTGAGGTCAACTCACTGAATTAATACTCACATCAGCTGGACTGGTTGGGTTTCTCAGGTTTATTTCTTCTCATTATGAGATATTCCCATCCTTTTTTTTACATGACCTGATAAAACTAATTCTTTCATAATACTTTTTTTACTGTTATGATGTTTTCCCTCTGCCTTATTCGTTGTTGGGAGAAGAAATAGAAGATAATTATTTTTAATATTGTGATGTTTTTTTCTCATTACCTTATTTGTTATGAGGAGGAGAAATAGGCAGACGGTAGATTGGCTGGCAAACTGTGAACACTGAAAAAAGTAGTTAGACATTTAGAACAAACACGTCAATGAAATGCAAGATTTTACAAATCAAACAGTATGTACAGTTAATTCTTAAACTCATGGAACTTCATCACTGGACTAGAGACCTTCTCACCTTGGCACGGTGCTTGAGGTTCCTTCCGTCCTTGGGGGAGCTTGTTATATAGCAGCATTTCTATTTACTCAGCAGAGTTGTCTAGCTACATATGGCCATGTAACAGTTGATGAAATGTATTTTTGATTTATATGACCGTACTAAAGACACTGCTTGACTTGATGGCCTACTATTGCAAATGCAAATGTTATGTCACTTTAAATATTTACACTTAAACCTTTGTTTCTAGAATATATTCCTCATCTCTTTAATTATTTTTTAAATGTACATATCATAAAATACACACACACACCCTATATATATATATATATATATATATATATACACACACACACACACACACACACACCAATGTTGTTTCATTTTCTTTATACTTTTTATCTGAATCTTTGCTGATTTACATGGCCAGCTATTTTTTATTGGCTCTGAAAATGAAGGAGTGCTAAAATTGGATGTGGAGAAGCCTTCTGATCCCGCTGGTGTCCAATTTCAGGGGCTGTGGCACCATTTCCAAATATACAAGACATGATTCCAGGAAGATTGAATTGCAAAGGCATTTATTAGTTTTTTGCCAAATTTTCAGCTTTTTTGCCAAGATTTTAGTCATGAAAACTCTGAATGCATGACTTTTTCAGGAAATCACTTTTTGTATTTAATTACTATAATTAGTATAAAAATCTGTATAATCTCAGTATCACAAGGCAGTGGTGGCCCAGTGGTAAGGTGCTGGATTACCACTCACGAGGTTGGGGTTCAAGCCCCACTGTTGTCAATGGTTGTCACTGCTGTCCCCTCAGAGCAGATAACTGGGTTATCAAAGCCTGGCTATGTCTTTCACTATCTATGTCAAGAGGCCTGTCAGGCTGTTTAGGGTGTACTGTGCCCTCACCCAGAGCTGGCTGAGATAGGTGCCAGCCTCCCCATGACCTTAATTAGGACTAAACACTTCAGTGAATGAATGAAGTATCACTTAATTTCACAGAATTCATCTTTGATATATTTTTCAATTTTTTTTGAGAATACAGAGACAGTGTATCTGTTCACTTACAAAATTAATCTGTTCCGAGGGATTCGTTAGATAAAATAAAAATTCCCATAGGAAATAACAGAAACCAATTAATCTGTTCCAACCCCCTCCCAAAGTCATACAACCTGCCATGAACACATATACAGTGGTACCTGACTTTACAAAATTAATACTTTCCAGAGCCTTTTTCGTAACCAGTATTTTTCATAAATTGAACTGCATTTTACATGTAAAACGCATGATTCGTTCCTATGCCCCCAATATTACCCCCTAAACTCTTTAAAAATTATAAAAGCATCCCTTTTAAGACCTCCTTCTGCTTCAATATCGTACCGATGGTAGACGGGTTTGGCCACATTCCTTTGTGATATCACTCGAGCCCATTTCTTCTCACTCGCACTGGAAATCAAATGCGCACGCGTGTTGACATGTCTTCTTAGCAGAGTTGTAATCTTACAAATGTTTATGGACAGTTAAAAGCCTGAGTCAAGAAATAAAGCATGAAACTACAGGAACTCTGTCCTTTACACGAAAAACATCATGGTAGATTCAGCTCAATAATAGCCAATGGGAGGGAGCTGCGTCATCCCTCCTAGCCAATAGGAGGCCAGCGGGGCGGGATGTTGGGAGATAGGCAATAGGAGGTAGCTGTGTCATCCCTCCTAGCCATTGGGAGGCCAGCGGGGCAGGATGTTTGAACATCATTGATGAGAGAGCAGCTCGTGTATTGTTTGAATATTTGAATGGCACGTTTTAATGTTTGAATGGCGCGTTTGAATGTTTGAATGGTGTGTTTGAATTTTTAAGATGGCGCTTTCGTGAACTTGTTTCATATACAGAGACAAAAATTTTAGGAAAATGTGTTTCATAACCTGCATTTTTCATTTGGTGAGACTTTCGTAAACTGAGGTACCACTGTATTTGACCTAATATATTAAGTATAAACACATAAAAACAATAAATATTTCATAATAATAATATATATGTTAAAGTGATAAAGAAGTCAAAATGTTATTGATACACTTGGCTTTTCAGTGTTGCTTCTGTACAAGTAATCGGGTTTTACAAAAAGAAAGACAAAAGTCAGTGTGATATTTGCATGATTTTATTTAATACAAAATTGAAGACATCACAGGTCAGTCAGATTATAATGGTTGCTTGTTGATGTCTGGTAGATTTCACTTCATTCTTCTTTGCCCTTTGGGAAATTTAACTGAGTAAAATTAGAGACAGACTTTTAAGGACATTATTAATATTTTTATATAAAATTGGATTTTAGAAATTATGAATATTTTTAAATAATTATTTTTCCTTCCCTTTCCAGCATCTCTGCTTTGGGCTCTCAGTTTGATAACCTGGGACTCAGCAATATCCACACGTTCTTGAGCCTCCTCCAGTTCATGCTGCACTTTCCTGAACCTGGACAATTGGGTGTTGGCCTGCTCCTCCTGCATGAAGAAATATGAAGTTGAGTTCAGTGTTGTTACAATAAGTACAAGAGTTTCATGTTTGTTATTTTAATGGACTGCATGATTGAGCAGTGTAGATTGAAACCTTACATCTTCTTCAGATTACCTCTTGTAGGTCTTCACTTTCAGCTGCAGTTGGTCCACCAGATCCTGCAGTCTATTCATATTCTCCTTATCTTCCTCAGTCTGTCGTAGAAGGTTTTGATTAGGGTTTTCTTAGTTTTATTATTTTCCTTTACATGGACTACAGAAATCCAAGTATATTTTGTACCTGGTAGGTGAGCTCCTTCACTCTACTCTCATATTTACGGACTCCTTTAACGGCTTCAGCACCTCTTCTCTGCTCAGCTTCAACCTCATTCTTCAGTTCACACACCTCCAACAGACATTTCATGTGTTAAGCAATTTTAAAAATAACAACAATGGTAAAATCATTGCTTTGCTTGATGCAACATACCCTAGATTCCAGTTTCTGGAGCTGCTTCTTTCCACCCTTCATAGCAAGGTTCTCAGCCTCATCCAGACGGTGCTGCAGATCTTGGACTGTGACCTCCGGGTTCTTCTTCATTCTCTCCAGGTGAGCACTGGTGTCCTGTTCTTTCTTCAGCTCTTCAGCCATCATGGCAGCCTAGTGTATGACCATGTCAGAAATTTAGTTTTCCAGTCGTATATCCGTGGTGACGGTTTTATTGAGTGAAACACTCACATCTGTGATGGCTTTCTTTGCCTTCTCTTAAGCATTTCTGGCCTTCTGGTCAGTGTTCAGTGAACTAATATTTAGTTCTGTAACCACTGTTTCTGGGAACTGCTGCATAACTGTGTTGCATGGAGTCAACCAACTTCGGGCACCTGTGAGCAGGTTTGTATCCCAGGATGGTTGAACTACATTCCTCAGTTCTTCTTTTTTGGTTTTGCCTCAGAAACTGCATTTTTTTTTATATCACACCACTAATTTTCTCATGGATTCAGGTCCAAGGATCGGGCACTCCATAACATCAACCTTGTTGGTCTGGAAGCAAGATGTTGCCCATTAACTGGTGTGTTGAGCTCGTTGTCTTGTTAGAACAGCCATTTCAAAGACATTTCCTCTTTAGCATAAGGCGGCACAAACTGTTCAAGTCTTCTGATGTATTCAAACTGATCCCTGAACCCTGAGATGCGATAAATAGGCCCGACACTATAGTATGAGAAACATCCCCATATCATGATGCTTGTGCCACCAGGCTTTACTGTCCTCACAGTGTACTGTGGCTTGAATTCAGTGTTTGGGGGACGTCTAGCTGGACCATTAGACCCAAAAAGAACAATCTTACCTTCATCGGTCCGCAAAATGTTGCACCATTTATCTTTAGGCCAATCAATGTGCTCTTTGGCAAATTGTAACCTCTGCAGCATTTTGTTTCAGTGGAACTTTGTGGGGGCTTCTTGCCAATAACTCGGCTTCACATAGGCATCTTCTAATTGTAACAGGACTCATAGGTAACTTTGGACCTCCTTTGCTCTTACTGGAGCTGATTGTTGACTGAATCCTTGCCATTTTGACTGTTCCTCAATCCATTCAAATGGTAGTTTTTCTTTTTCTTCCACATCTTTCAGGTTTTGGTTGCCATTTATTTTAAAGCGTCTGGGATTGTTTGAGCTGAGCAGCATCTCATTACTTCACTTCTTTATATGCTTTCCCTTCTCCAATCAACATTTTAATCAAGGTACAGTGGCCCTCGTTATTTGCGGGGGTTTGGTTTTGGCCCCTCTCGCAAATTAAGATAATCTGCGAGTTCTGTACCCAGAAGTAAAACCCCATGTATCATATTAAATACGCGAATGATCAACCGGAAGTAAAGTACTTTGTATCTATTACATGTGCTAAAATATGCTTCTTAAACATATTCTACATACAGTCTTACTCATTAATACAGTATTAATGTAGTAAAATGTAGTAATGATTATGAAAAACTTTAGTTTTTACTGTGATATTTATTGATAAAATATAAACATTATATATATATATAATATATATTATACAGTGGTACCTCACCTTACGAAAGTCCCAACAAATGAAAAATCCAGGTTACGAAATGCATTTACCTAAAATTTCTGTCTCTGGATACGAAACAAATTCATGTTACGAAAGCGCCATCTAACAAATTCAAACAATGCGTGAGTTTCTCTCCCATTGGCTATCTCCCAACATCCCGCCCCACTGGTCTCCCATTGGCTAGGAGGGATGACGCAGCTCCCTCCCATTGGCTATTATGGAGCTGAATCTCCATAATACCCATGATGCTTTTTTTTTTGTAAAGGACAGAGTTACTGTTGTTTCGTGAGTTTTGAGTGTGCTCATTGCAACTTTATTTTTTGGCTCAGGCTTTGAACCTTGCAGAAACATTTGTAAGATTATAACTCTGCTAAGAAGACATGGTCAACACACGCACGCGGCACGCACACGCGCACACACACACACACGCACGCGTGATTCCCAGTGCGAGTGAAAAGAAGAAGCGGGATCGTGGCATGCGGTTGAGTGATATCACAAAGGAATATTGCCAAACCCGCCTACCATCGGTACGATATTGAAGCAGAAGGAGGCCTTAAAAGCTATACTTTTATCATTTTTAAAGGGTTTATGTGGTAGTATTGGGGGCCTTGGAACGAATCACGCCTTTTACATGTAAAATGTGGTTCGACTTACGAAAAATCCAGGTTACGAAACCACTTCTGGAACAGATTAATTTTGTAAGGTGAGGTGCCACTGTATATAAAAGAACACTAACTGAGTATAAGCCGTTCTATTAAATATACAGCACTGTAGTTTTTTAAAAATGCCCACTAGGGGGAGGTATTGCATTATTTTACTTTGTATTGCATATCAGGGTCAGCAACTCGCGGTTCAACTGCAAAAAGAAAATTCCGCTTATTTACTCACATCGGAAGCACTTCGGGCTTCCAGGGGTAGTTAAACCAGCTTTCACATGAATGATGGGAGAATCTGCCTAAGGCAGAGTCCTGCAATGGTTGGCTCTAAAAAAAAATGCTGTTTTAGGTTTGACAATTACATAGATGAAAATTAACAATCACTGGTGTTGGCGGATGTGGACAGGGTGATTTTGTGTGTGTGTTCTTGATTTGCTGTGTTGGTGGATTTCCAAATTCTTGTGCTCATGGCAAGGAGTGCTCTCACCAGCAGCAGAGCAGAGAGCAAGGGCAATTTTTCTGTCATCAGGGTTTGTAATCCAGGAACAGAAATCACAGCTGAAATAAGAGACAGTGGATGAGATTTGTGGCTCCACCGAAATTAGGCGCTTTTCGCAAATGAGACACAGAGCTTGTGAGATGAAGTGTGGCTTATTGGGACTTCTGATCTTTCAAGTGAACAAGTGCACATTGAATACTTGTTTAGTACACATCTGGCTGCAGCCCGTCCCTCGTTTTGTGGGATAGATATGCTTTTTCCTTATAAAAATACAAGAAGGACTCGAACACATTCATTCATTTTCTGAATCACTTAATCCTAATTAGGGTCGCGGGAAGGCTGGCAATTTTTTTTTAATCTAAATGTTTTTGTTGCTAGCAGAATTGTAATTTAATTGTCTCTGCAGTCATTTAAATCAATTCAACACATTGTTGTTTTATATTCACATGAAGGAAAAGGGGGGAAAGCATTATATGCAGTGTTATTTGATTTTAAATGTAAAAAAAGGATTTGTGACTCCCAGTGTTTTCTTTAATGTGGAAAACGAGTCGAAATGGCTCTTTGAATGGCAAAGGTTGCTGACTCCTGAACTAGAAGTATCCAGAATACTAAGGCAGGTTCCATTCTGATGATGACCTTGTTTCATAGAACATTCACCTTCTTAGCACTTCTGCTGCAAAACGTTTTCCTTCCTGAATCATATAAAGCAGTTCTACTTTTTCATGCAATGTCATTACCTTTTTCTGGCGCCATACCAGAGGCCTAAGAAGGTGCACAGTATTCGGGTGGCTTGACGGAGCTTAACTGCAATTAAAAACACACACACTAAAAAAGCACAGGCACAAAGTGTGCACGAATAAGGGAAAAGGGGCGTTACATCAGCCATTGGCTGAATTGGAATCACGTGACAGTTGCTCGACAATCCACTAATATGCAAAGCCACGAGTGCAAAACCGCGAATAGTCAAGGGCCTACTGTACACTGTTTTTCGGAACAATTCCTGGGACGACCCATTTTCCTCAGAATTTCAAAGAGAAATGCTCTATAACCAGCATGTACATTTGCTTCCTTCCTTTCTGAAATAAGGCCAATAATTAGCATCTGTTTTTCAAAGAATGAATGATGTCACTAATTGAACTCCACACTGCTATTATTTTGAACACGCCCCTGTCAATTACATAGAATCAGCACCATGCAGGTGGGTCATCACTGATGGGTCTACACCTGATAGTAAATTATTTTCTATGTAGAAATATAGTTTCTACCAAAAACAGTGAGTGATCAGGTTAGTCATGTCAGACTGATATTATTTTGAACACAACTGTAAGTAATGACACAAATGTATTAATTTTCTTATATGTTAGAGAAGTGTATGCCACTGATACTTAGTATATAATGACCTGGATGCAACAGCAGTAATACTTTAGCATATTTTCATGCAATTCTGTATTATTTTCTTGCATAGTTATTCCAGTTACATGACATTGAACTTCATTATGCATTTAAAAATGTCTGAGACTGCCTTTATCACCTTGTAACTGTCAAATGGCTATTTTATGCTAAAGGCTGATTCTGATAGATAACTGAAATATATAGAACTGTGCAAAAATTTTAGGCACCTTACTTTGTTTTACTTTGCTCTAGATTTTTATTTTATAATTTGTATATTACCCCCAGTACAGCTAACTGGGTTATCAAGGCCGGCATCTTTGCGAACCATTGCTGACTTTTGGAAAGAGTAGGCAGCATAGCCGCCGGCATGTTTTTGCCCTGCGATGGCCTGGCGAGCCTTCCAGGGTGTACTCTGCCCTCACCCAGAGTCGACTGAGAGGCGCCAGCCTCCCCGCGACCCTAATTAGAATTAAGCAGTTCAGAAAATGAAAGAATGAATTTGTATAGTACAAAAAACACTGCAGATTTCCAAACATTAGTTTTCCAGCACAAAAGGAAATGTTACATTTAAAAAAGTTAGTATAGTATGTGAATAATGAAAGCAGCATTCCTCATTTAGCAACCTCGATAACTGCTGTCAAATTTCAAATTTACCCTTTATTTCTAAATTTCTTCAAAAAACAGTTACTACCCAGTCCTGCTCTCATTTATCTCAAAATAACACCTATGAATAGTTCCGATCTGGTTTCTGCTCCCTCCATAGCATAGAAACTGTCTTTACAAAATCACCAATGATGTCTCCATGGCAGCTGACTCTTGCCTACTTACTTGATCTGAGTGTGGCCTTTGATACCATTTGTCATACCGCCTATCTTAATCGATTATTTTCCATTTGTATCACTTAAACGCCATTAGACTGGTTTAAATCTTACTTTTCAGGCCTCACTCAGTTCGTCAAACTCAAATCTTTCACATTCAGTCCTTCCTCTCTCACAAAAGGTGTTCGTTCCCCCAGTGCTTTTTTCTGGGGCCCTTTTTTGTCGTCATTTACCTCCTCTCCCCTGGCAGTATTTTTCGTAAATATAAAGTCCATTTCCACTGCTATGTATCTGACACCCAGCTTTACTTCACCGGTAAGCCCACTTCCACTCACCCACCCCCTTCCCTCTCTGACTGTATCATAGAAATAAAAGCCTGTTTCTCACTCAATTTCCATAAATTAAAACGTTGATGAAACTGAGGTTCTGCTCATCGGCACCAAATCCGTAGTCTCCAAAACTGACATTTTTTCTCTCATAATTGACAACTCCTCTGTCTCCCCCTTTCCTCAGGTCAAGAGTCTGGGTGTCATCCTTACAGTCTCACATCAATTATATCACCCGGTCAGCATACGTACTTCACCTATGCAATATTAATCGTCTTCGCCCTTTCCTTATGCCTCACATAAATGCTATCCTTATCCACCGCTTTATCACCACTGCCTGAATTAGTGCAACTCGCTTCTGTTTGGTCTCTCTCAAAAGAACCCCTCTTTGCACCACATCACTCCTGTTCTCCAGAAGATTCACCATCTCCCAGTTATGTTTTGTAATCAGATTAAAATCCTCCTGGTAACCTTTAAAGCCATTCATAATCTTTCTCCTCCATATCCATCTGAACTCCTTCATGTTCCCTCTCCCATCCCCCTGTATGTCTTCTCTGCACATCTCACTACCATGGGAGCAGAGCATTCAGCCGCTCAGCTCCCCAGCTTTGGACTTTACCTCCTGACCTCAGGAACATCACATCTTTCCCCCACTTTAAATCTGGACTCAAAACCCACCTATTTCAAATTGCTTATTCCACCTGGTATGAATAACCTGACTTGGGTTAATATTCTTAATATTTTTATATTATCTATTTTTTGTATATTTTCTGTTTTTCTTGTTTTTTATCTGTACAGTGACCTTGAGTGCCAAGAAAAGTGCATTTAAATAAATTATTATTATTCCTATAAAAATGAAATGTTACCAACAAAGTATTCATTTTCAGAAGTTTCAATTGGCTGCCAAGGGGTAAAATCATATCAATCTTGCACGAAACTTTATATTTTAACCCCTTATCACAAATTGTCGTAATGACTTTTTGTTTAACCTCCTATGGATTGCAGTGAAAAGTATTTTTAGTAATTTTATATCCTCCACTCCTCTGTATGGTAGTCTAGGCTTGGCTCCAACTATGGTTAAAAATCTGCAGTACAAATAGCATCTAGTAAGCGTAGCAACTTGTATGACTTCCTGGAGTAAAACCATGGATTAGCCCTGGGGGGAGAGCTCAGATGCCACTGGTATACTGTTGCAAGGCTCTTGCAAGTCAAGCATTTTTATTAATAAACCAAATGAACATAGCCAGTGTTCCCATCTTTACAGCCAGAGTGAGTTGACAGGTGGCAGCTCATATAACCAACATAAAGTTAGTATAAAACTCAGTTGGCTTGGTGGACCCAAACTTTTTATCTTTTTAGGATAGCGGTGCAGTTATCCAGCAGTTTTGCACAAAATTCAGGGTTTTTTTCCACTATGCATTTGTTGTTCTGTCTTCCTTCTATAGGTATTCAAGATTACTTTAATGGTCTGAAGTGGTATGCTGTAAGTAATTATATTAAATCTTCATTATTGTCAAAGAGTGTTCCTTCACACTTTATTTAACCCAATACATTTATTGGTTTTAAGTAAATGTAGTAATTATTGTTTAATAGACAAAATACTTAGATGCAGCTTAATAATATGCAAGTCTATATACCCATTCATTAGATGGTATTGTTTTGCATAATCAAAGCAAAAACAACACTTAATTTTTCCCATCAATGAACTCTTTGGCTGTGTACTACAATAAAGTCTGTCTTTTCATCTTTGTGTCGAAGTTTATTTTATATCCATTGCCAACATTTTGCTGTTTGTGCTTCGAGAATTTTTTTTTACTGATTGACACATAAGTATATTGAGAAATTTACTTTAATAACCCTACATGAAAAATAGTACAAGTACAGTGCATTGTTGAATAATACATTTAAATCAGTGAAGTCAATCATTAAGCTGTCACGTTTTTACAGTCACCAAGAAGTCTTTTTTTCTCCCTTATTTCAGGGAAAAAACAGGAACACTTAAAAATAATGCAATTACCCCACCTGAGTAAGTATTATTAACATACAGCATTCCGCCATAAGTATTCGGAAAAACAACATGGCGTCAGCAGTGTGAGCATTTTTCCCTCACAGACCGTTTATGAAATCCCAGAGAATGCAATTTTCTCTCAACAGTCCTCTTAGAGAAAGTTCTGTCTCTGTTGTTGTTGAAAATGTTGGTTATCTCTGATAATGATTGACGTCGATGCAAGTTGTCTGCTGTCACGAGCCTTGAACAAATGAGGCATCCACTTCTTGGCTTCTTTTCCGAATTTCCCCGCTCAAAATATTTATCTAAGAAACTATAAACGGTGCTAGAAGGTAATCCAACAATTCTCACTATTTCAGACCGTTTAACTCCACCTTCAAATAGTTTGATGATCCCTTTATTGCACTGTGGTAATTCTTTCGATCTCCGACCCATGTTGTTTATGGTCTAAATTTAGCAGAAGCAGACGACCGATGACGTCACGCATTTCGTCACGTGATCCTCATGTGGTCAGTTGGACGCTGTCAAATTTTCAAGTCGATCTATCGCATATCAAATGTACTGCGCACAAAATCATAGCGGTTTGATTGAACTGCATTTTTTCGTTAAACGGTTTTTCCGAATACTTATGGCGGAATGATGTAGTACAGAATCAGTGTGTAATAAACTTGTAATAATTGTTCAACTAAAACCACAGAAAGTTGCATAATTTATAAAATAAATTAATTAATTAATTAAAAAAAAAAAAGCAGGGACAGCTGTCAGACACCATGTGCAAAGGAACACTAAAATAGTTGCCCTAAAATTTGCCTAGAATGTTTGGTATTTATGTCAAAAGGTTTTTCATCGGAACTTTTTGAAAACCTAAATGAGACAAGAGGAATGTATATATTTATATAAAATAGAGAAATGAGGAAACTGCTGAAGCCCATAAGCTTTTAAAGCTAAATGTAGGTAAAGTGACTTAAGCTAGGAACTTGAGGTGACGTCCAGCAATTTAAGATTTTTAAATAAATAAACAAGAATAAATAGCCAGAACTTTTTATAAGTACTTGTTTATTTCAATTTTCTGTTTCAAAATACCCCCTGTATGATTTGCCTTTTACATGTACATCTAACATTTATTAAACTCTAAAACTCTGAACAACTGTCCACAAAACATCAGCCTTGCAGTTCCAAAAATCTTCAGTAAACCAAAGTATTTCAACTAGAACTAAAACAATGTCACACTCACAATCACCAGCTAACAGGAAATTGCCTTCTGTGTCATTTGTGTGTTTGCTGAGACATCTGCTCAGGTTTTAAGCATGATTTTTTGGAAATAAATAAAAATAAAAATAGATATACTGTATTTGCAATTTTGAGGTGTGAGTGCTGATGAGAAAACAGGTTTCTTTTTTTTTTTTAATCTTTTTTTAACCTCCAAACATGCTTTAAGAACGAGCTAAGCGTATGCAGTCAATATATTCCTGCTGCTATTGTATTGTTCTGTATGACTATTAGCATGGTGTCTCTATTAAACATTTTTTGATGAAATCAAAACACCAACTGTCTGGATAGTTGGCTTTTGGTATTGCCCTCTGTACAGTGCCGCTCTCAGCCAGAAGTAAATCATTGGCATTTCGAGTTGCTGTTTCATCCAGATGCCACTTGTAATACCTAATACCAAGGGTATCACTGACCTGTGATTGAAATGTGAACAGCAGAAAGGGATATTAGAAGCCTCAGCAAATCTGATTGCCTCCGTGTGAAAAAAGACCAGAGAGAGTGAGGACACTGTTGGGATTCAGATCATTCCAGAAAAATAAATTTGACATGAAAAACTGAGCAACATGAAAAGTGACAGGACACATGTATGACTTTTTTTGCCACACATCAGAATGCATTGAGAATGTTCATTCTTTTTACTGTTAAAGTTCATAAAGAAATCGCCATGTGTTAAAAACTGATGGGAAGAGGTACTGAGCTACGACCCTAGGGAGTCTAATAAATGGGGAAATCCTGTTTTGCAATATGTTGGTTTTTGAGAAAGCAGACTTTTAACTGTTTAATGGTATCATTGTTTAAAAATAACAGGGTGTTCGAAAAGTTTAAAAAATGGGGACAATTAACACAACTTCTGCATAATCAATCTTGTACATTGACCTCCAATCTTAATCCTGTTTAAATCAACTAATATTCATTTTCAAACAGGTGGAAAGTGTGGCTGCCTCTCAGGTGGTACAAAAATCTGCACATTTACATTTATAGCACTTGGCAGACACTGTTATCCAGAGCAACAATTACAATCTTCTTTATACAACTGAGCAATTGAGGGTTAATGGCCCAACAGTGGTAACATTGGGGATTGGACCACTGACCTTCGGATAGCTAGCCCATCACCTTATCCACTAAGCCACCACTGTCTCTGTCACCCACACAGGCTCTTTGAGGATAAAAGAGGTGTCTTTTGATTAATCTTTTCTCAAAAGAATTCCTAAAACCTATCTGGGAAAAAAACAAATACTGTAATAGAGACAGTTGGGACCGTCATGCATTCAACACTGTAGACTGTACATTGTCTAATATTAATAAAGCTGATTAATAAACAAATCAGATTTTCATGCATGAATTTTCTACATGTTTTTTGCCTCACAGGATTTATCTATACATCACCCATCAGCTGGATCAGCATCAGAGTCTGCATGAAGAAGTTAATAAGTATTAATTGCAAGTGTACAGTTCTGGTATGTAAAATATGGTAACACCCGAACGGCTGTCTTCACTTAAGCTCTTTTCATTTCTTTGGCTTCAAACTTTACCTGTTCCCTTCTGTGGGAAACCTCTTACCAGCTCTTTTGGGGAATCGGGGTTGATGGGTCGCACACTTTCCCACACTAATTAAACTCGATGATTTGTTACTCTGGGTATTTGATATGGATATTTAGGAGATAAAGTGTTATGATAAGTAGGTAACATTCTGTTTAGCAAATAGGTGACACCAAAAAAATAATATCTGAGCTTAATATAAACTGATATTTGTGATTTGTTGATTTTTTTTTTTTTTTATTTAACTTATTACATGTGTAAAAAGGGTGAAATGCAAAATAGGAATGTTTACTCATTACAGTAGCAACTATCGAGCTGATTAAAAACAGAAAACACAGTCAATATTGTTGTGAAATTCTTACTGGCCTGTCTGTTATGAACTGGCAATACTGGTTTCACTGCAAACACACCACCATTGAGAAACACATAAGACAAGACATTAAATACACATGAATAAGAACAACAAATAAATAAAACCTTCACAATAAAATGTTTAGTGTTAAATAATAAATAAATTGGAACAACTACTAAATCAATATAAATACGAGTTATGTTGTCAAGTCATGAAAGTTTCACACTTTCCGAATGATGATCAGTAAATTAAACTGATCCTAATGATATTTTTATACAGATTTTTTTGGTCATCTTACAAAGCATTCTGTCTGGCATGCATCATTAACCAACCAATTAGCTCAGACTTCACGAGAAAACAGGTAGGTGTAGATAAGACACTGGAAGCCCATTAGTACAGTGAGAAAAACAAACGAAGCTTACAGCTCTCTGTTTTAAATACACGATTTGACTGAAATTAAGGTAAGTGATAATTGTGAGTAAGTTATTATGGGGTTTTTAATAATGATCCCATCGCTGTACATTATCCCTTTTATTACATGGCTACTTAGCGAAAAATAATAATAATAAATTAAAAAATAATAATTTGACAGAATCCATTCATTCCTTCATTTTCTTAACCACTTAATCCGAATTAAGGTTGCGTGAATATGACAAAATATTAATTTTAAAATTATTTCACTGTTTTAAACATCATTATTGCTTTCTCAAATGAGGTGCTCTACAGCAAAGACGTCTTTTAAAAAGAACCACCACAATATTACATGCTGTGAATAACCAAACAGAATCAAGTATTTAAATGAGCCATGTAATAATATGGATGAAAAGCGTTGTGTGCATGACATGTCAGTAATCACACAAGACTTGCGAGAGGATATGTTATAGTGGGAACTTCTTTTCTTTCTTTTTTTTTTTTTTTTTTTTTTTTTACCTGTAAACAACATACAGACAAACTTTACTTTTATTTTAAGACATGAAAGTTGGCCCTAGCTAAACCCTTGGTCCATATACACATAGCTTATGTACTGGTGTAATAATACTGGTGTAAAAGTAAGGACTTGAGTTTCCATTACAGACAGGAGTCATACACTGACGATATTAAAAAAGGTTTCTGGACTTGGAATAATACATATGAACATATTTCTGTCATGCATAATATAAACCCAAACCCTCCACGTTCCCTTAATTAGCAAATACCTACATTATATGAAAGCATAAGAATGTAACAAGTCTGAAGTTTTAAAGAGTAAAGCTTTAAAATGAATAATTTTCCCCCCTTCTGTGTGCATTTTTAATTAAAGAGGAGCCTGTTTTAAGAGAGCCTGTGCAGAACTGTTGACTTCATGCAGTAGATCTAATACCTCTGTCTGGTTTTTTTCTCTATCAGACAGGAAGAGGAAAATGAGTCTCTGTTCTGTAGGCTGTGATCATGTAGTGGTGATGAAAAAAAAATCTAAAATATTTGCACTATTAGTTTTACGCATTGAGTTTAATCAAGGAAACTGCTAGCACAAAAAGCTAGGCAGATGAGAGAGCTCCCTTGATGGTATTTTTGATTTAGCGCTGAATCATGAAGCACTGAAAGGTTCGATAGAGAGTTGGAAGGTTCTCACTCTGTGATCATCAATACCATGACTCGTCCACATTAATTTCTCTCCCAGCTGAAGATTTTGTCCATTTTGGAGTCGGGCAAGTCTCAGATCAGCTTTCATGGTCCATATCTGCCATGAGCTGTTCCAGTTTGTCGGCGAGTCTTTGTTTCTGGGCCAAAGTGTCCTGCTTCAGAGTCTGCACTATCTGCACACAGCCACAAGAGGGCAGGAGAGGACAATAATGAGTCATTATTCCCCTTTTCATATTAAAAACTAAGTTCTGAGTTCCATATCAACACCATCAATGCAGGATGTAAGAATTAAATTCCAGTTCACAATAATGATATCTACCTATGAAGTGTTATGAAGCATTTAAAGTTTGGGAAGGAGAAGGAGTTTCTAAAACACACTTCATATAACATTTTTTTCCGAATGGGTCAAGGCAGAGTACATCCTGAGCAGCTTGCCAGTCCATAGCAGGACCAAGACATATAACCATTCCCACTTGCACCTAGGGGCAAACTAGAACAAACAATTAGCCTAATGTTCATGTCTTTGGACTGAGGAAGAAAACCAGAGCACCCAGAGGAAACACAGTCAAGCACAGGGAGAGTAAGACTTGAACCCAGGACCGTCTCGCTATGAGGCAGATGTGCTAACCACTACACCACCTTTCAGCAATCAGAAATCAGAAAATCTTTTGAATCAATACTAAAGACCATTATCCGGGGGCAGTGGTGGTCTAGTGGTATAGGGCGCTGGATCGCTGATCCAAAGGTTGGGGGTTCGAGTCCCACTCTCCACAAGGTTGTCACTGTCCCCCCCAGTGCAGCTAACTGGGTTATCAAAGGTGGGCCATGTCTCTCACTGTCTATGGTGAGAGGTTCATGTAAAAGAACCATTACTGACTTTCGTAAAGAGTAGCTGCAAAGTCGTCAGCGTGTTTCTGTCCCTTGCTAAAAGGATTGTGACAGGAAGGGCATCCGACGTAAAAACCTCTGCCAAATCAAACGTGCGAATCAGATGATTCGCTGTGGCGACTCCCGAGGAAAAGGGAAAAAGCCGAAAGGAAGACAGACTAAAGACCATTATCTGGAAAGCTGAAAGGAATAGATAGATCCGGAATTAGCAGACATATCAGATCACTTCATCCCTTTGTTGCATCATACATGATAGTGCAGGAGTTCCTGTCTTCTGTCTTCACATCTCCAACAATCACAATAACTGTTTGAATAAATATGAGCTGCATGTCATCAGTCCTCCAGCACAACTCCAAACACATTCAGACAGCTGGAACCTTCTGACAATAAGCTGGACTGTGAGTCTCGGCCTAAAAATATGTTGTTTCCTAAAAGCGTCTCAGTAATAAATCAACAACAAAACTAAAGGCTCCAGTTCTGCCTGAATGGACTTACTTTGGTCTTTTCAGGGCAGTCTGAACTACAACATGTGAAAAAAGCGTGTCCTTGTACTGTCTCGCACCAAAGTTTTTGTTAGTGGGAAGTGAATGGATTTGATTCTGGATAAAGATCGTGGTTTGTTAGCTCCTATGGCTGTTCATTTACCACAGAGCTGTAAGCTTCATTCATTCATTTTCTGAACCACTTAATCCTAATTTGGTCCACGGGGAGGCTGGCACCTATCTCAGCTGACTACAAGGGCAGAGTACACCGTGGACAGCTCGCCAGGCCATCACAGGGCAGAAACATGCTGACGGCTATGCAGCCTACTCTTGACGAAAGTCAGCAGTGGTTACTTTACATCCCTCACACCATAGACAGTGAGAACCGTGGCCAGCCTTTGATAACCCAGTTGAGCTGCACTGGAGGGGACAGTGACAACCTATTGAACCCCTAACCTTGGGATCAGTGATCCAGCACCTTACCACCAGGCCACCACTGCCTCAGACCTGTAAGATGAGGGCCGTTTATGGACAGGAATTGGTTCTGCATTTTTCAGGGTACAGTACATGATGCGTGTCTGTGAGCAGAATTTAAATGACTTAATATTGTCTCCTTTGTCTGATATTTGGGTTCTGCAGTTGTCCCTATAAGGCCGAGAACCTAATTATCTTAATTACATTTAAATGTTAAGCTTACCAGTGAACAAGTATGTGTGTCAACTGTATTATTCCAAATTATTCTTATTTCTTTGAGAAATATCTACAACCAGGGTTTCCAACTTTGTTTCTGGAGAGCTATGCGTTCCTAAGGACTTACAGCATCCCTAATCATGCACCCATGGCCATCGGATTATCGACTTCAGAAGTTAGATTTTGATTGGAGATTAAACTTGCAGGAAGGCAGTGCTCCAAGAACAGGATTGGAGACCCCTGATCGACAATTTAACACGAGATATGGTTGTGAGTGCAAATTCTACGTATACTGTACCTCCTGGCTGTATTTCCTGAAGTAGGAGTAGATCTCGTACAAGGCGCCGAGTGTGTTAAAGTCGTGCGAATGAAGCCGTGCCTGTTCAGCCAAATATGCATTCATGTCTTGATCGCTGATAGATGGCAGACGACTTATATCAGCGTAGTACCTAAAAACCACACAAGAACACACCCAGGCCTGATTACAAAGTTGAATCTAGAATATCAAATACTTGTTTATCATGAGCTGTTCGTATCTTTGGATTATGGATTTATGGTAAAAGAATAAAACTAATGTTGACATTTCTAAGAAGTAGCGAGGTGTAGAGGAAGCATAGCAGGAGAACGTTCTGGTAGGGTGACGAATTTAGAAATGATCACATGATTAAAACAGAACACCATGGAGACTCTCCTTCCTTTGTTCCTGATTGGCTAAATCTTACCTTCATATAACTCCCCCAGGTTCATACTCAGTAAGAACTCCTGCATGTCTTTTAATAAATTTGTCTTTTATTAAGTACTGAAATTTGTGAGGCATTTTTCTCATTAAACCATTTATGACCTTTAATCATAACTCAATTTTTTGAACTTCTGAGCTGTGTCCCTTACAAGCGCACACAGGGCCTTACCGTTCCACCCAGCTCTTATAGTGAGGGATGTCTTTCGCATACAGGAGTTTGTTTGAAGGCGAGTCTTTGCCAAGTCGATGTTCTGATGTCGAGCATGAATCCATAAATGTCTGAGCCACTACAGATAAACAGGCATCTGTAATGCTGCTCTTATGAATGTCAAACACAAACTGAGGGTTTTTGATAACATTGACCCAGAAGCGCAGAGGAAGACTGCAAAAAGAGTTGAAGGCAAATGTCAAGTTTAAATCATTTTCAGTAATGAATTGAGGATTTTACTGTTCTACTGCTCAAGTCTTACCAGTTGCTCTTCCATGTGTGTCGGACATCAGGGTCATGGATGTCATGTTTATCTGCCTGCTCATCCAGGAAGTCAAACATGTATTTGATGGCGAGTGGGAGTGCACTGCCTCGATTCACCGTGCTGAAGAGGGTTTCAAACAAATCATCCACAAACTTCTGCAGTGTGCCCTGCAAGAACACACAATATAACCAGTGATGAGGAAGCAGTACACTCTGAGTGTGTGTGTGTGTGTGTGTGTGTGTGTGTGTGTGTGTGTGTGTGTGTGAGTGACCTTGGTAGCCAGAAGGCGAGTCAAATAGATCTCAGACACCATCTTGCTGCCTCGCTCAGCTTCTTTTTGGTCTCCATGTTCGTGGTTTTTGACTAAATGCCAAACTTTAACACCGCTCTCCAGATCCGGACTGATCATCGGCACACAGGAGTGTGAGGACTCCGGACTGCCTGCTGACACAGAGCGAAGGACCGCATCTGAGAGACAGAGAGGGAGAGCGTCACCTCTAACACCATTAAGTTGTAGCTGGGATTTTGAAGGGGTTAAAAAACAAGATAAAATTCGCTTTTGTGATGAATGTACAACATAAATGATGTGTAAAGTGCAAAGTGGGGATTTTTGGAGAGAACGAATGCTGAATAGTGGATGATCAGTTGATTTTTTTTTTTTTCTGTCCCTTCTTTTACTACATCACAACACTTCCAGAACTTAAGCCGAGACACCTGAAACTAGTTTAAAATTGTAGGATGCCTTCCTTCATTCATTTCATGTTTCCAGCTGTTTGTGCACTGAAGTTGTGGGTGCCATTGCATGCCCAATGAGGAACCAGGTCTTTACTGTAAGCATGAAGAAAATTAACTTTTTTGAAACTTAAACTTGTTCAGTTTGGCTTGCTAACATTCATGCATTTATTTTCCTTCTCATCTGAAAAACATCAATACCAACCTGCAGTCACATGTAATAGATGGAAGCCTAAGCGTCTGCATGAAGCTGAACCTCAACTAGACTACAAAACCATCAGCAACACCATGCAGCACCAGAAGTCGCATTAATAGTAAGAAGTATTTTTCTTATTAATAATTAACTTCACTATGACAATGTAGTTTAAAATAAATTCAGTCTTATTATACTCTCAAATTGTTGGTCTTCTTTTTCAATTTAGTTGTATTCAGTATTAATATATATATTAAGTCCCATACAGTGCAAGCTGTAATAAACCTTGTGTTCTGACCTCTATCTTTCATAGCCAGTATTAACAGTTTCGGCAGTTTGTGCTACAGTAGCTCTTCTGTGGGATCACACAGGATGTGACAGCCTTCATTTTCCACACGCAACAATGAATCTTGGGCACCCATGACCCACTTCCAGTTCACTGGTGGTCCTTCTTTGGACCATGTTTGGTGGGTACTGCATAACAGGAACACTCCAAAAGACCTGCTGTTTTAGAGATTAATGCACCCAGCTGTTGAGCACTAACAATGAGCTTTTGTCAAACTTACTGAGATCCATACACCTGCTCATATTTTTATACTTCCAACATATCGATTTTCAAAACTGACTGGTCACTTTCTGTCTTATCCCACTGCGTGGTAAGTGTTGACTTTTGTAGATTTATTTTCCTTTTCTTTGCTATGGTCTAAAAGATATTTTTAAAAATGACTAGAGGCTTAAAAGACAAAATATATATTCAATTTCAGTACTTATTGTTTCAGTTTGTAAAATGCATTTATGTCCAAAGGGTGAGGCTTGGCATGCTTCATCTTCAGGTCATGTGGTTGAAGAGGTTAATGATACACACCGCAGGGCATATAGTGTGTGTGTATGTGTACATATACACACACACACACACACACACACACACACCAGTTCACCCTTTAATTAGCCTCTGCTTCCATCGGCAGATTAGACAGGTTGAACTCTCTCCCTTCCACACTGAGCTGCTCATCACACAAGGTCATTCTGCAGAAACTTGTTAATACTGTAAGGTCAGGGCACGCTTTCACCCTCATTAATTCACACACATGCTTATCTCGCAGCAAACAGAAGAGTTTCTCTGCAATTAACTTTTCCTCAGACTCAGAAACTTCATTTTAGATTCTTCTCCTTCCAGATGGCATGTAAACAAAATGTTTTAATTTCTGTTAGGGTTAAAATTTGTTTAAAAACAATTTAACTGAGATATTCACATGAATATTTCAGCTCTGTTTAAGGTCTTGGTGTGTATGTTTTAGATGACAGCTATGGTCTAATGATTAGAGAAGCAGTTTTAGGACTGAAAGGTCGCTGATTCGATTCCCAAACTGGCAGAACAAATGTGTGGAAGCAGAGGAATGAGCTGCACTTTCTCTTCCTTCACCTTCACAGCTGAGGTGCCCTTGAGCAAGGCACATAACCCCGAACTACACCCTGGGCACTCACTTTGGACAGGTTAAATGCAGAGATAAACACATTTCTTTTAATACACTGTATTAATCCCTCAAGGGAAATTTAAGACAGTCTGAACCCTCATTGCTGTGTATATTCACTCAGAGTCTGCAGGTAATTGAAAAATGTCTGTTGCACGTAGATGTGTGTGTTCAATGGACTGGCGTCATGTGTAGAGTGAATTTTTGACTCATGCCAAGCATTCCCTAGAGGTTCATAATCCACCATTACACTGAATATCGAATGAGAATTAACTGATGATGACTGAATACTTTTCCCTATAATACTCTGCCTGACTAAAAAAAAGAAAAAAAAAACATTTACCGTATTTTCCAGACTACAAGTTGCACTTTAATACTTTGGCTGAAGGTGCAACTTATACTCCAGAGCGACTTATGTGGGGGGAAATTATGACGTATAATTCTGTTTGTCATAATAATAACAAACACAATTTCACATGTTTGTTATTTTTACACTCACAACCACAAGAGGGCACTCTAGGCTTGGGTACCAGTACATGCTCATCCTGTACCACTGAAGAAATGGCCCCAAAAAGAAAATCCTATTCTGTGGATTATAAGATGCAATCAGTGAAATATGCAGCAGAAAATGGTAATCGAGCAGCAGAAAGAAAGTTTGGCGTGAACGAGAAACTTGTGAGGGAGTGGAGAAAAGTGGAAATTATTATGACTGCAATGAAAAAAACAAAAAAGCTAATCATGGGCTTAAAGCTAGATGGCCACAGCTAGAGGAACGAGCATGTACATGGGTGCTTGAGCAACGTGCTGCAGTGAGAGGCTTGTCAACAGTGCAGTTGTGTCTCCACATCCAGGTAGTTGCCAAGAAGATGAATAGAAATGACTTTACGTGAGGACTTGCTTGGTGTTACCGCTTCATGCAAAGCAGCCATCTCTCTACCAGAGCGAGGACCACAATGTCACAAAAACCTGCTAGCAGATTTCTAACCCAAGGTAGACAGTTTCTATGAGTTTGCGACTTGTATGTTTTTTTCTTCTTTATTATGCATTATTTGCCAATGCGACTTGTACTCCGGAGAAATGTATAGTCCGGAAAATACGGTACTCACTCACACTCTCCAAATCGCTTAATCCCACTATGGTTCCAGGAAGACTAGAGCCTATCTCAGCAAATACTAGATGAAGGCAGGGTACATCCTGAACAGCTTGCCATATCTTCACAGGGCCAACACACACAAGAATCCAGTTAGTTCAATCTGCATATATTTGGGGAGAAAACCATTATCCTTTTAGGAAAGCCACCCAAGCACAAGAGAAAACATGGAGAGAATCGCATACAAAAATTCCTTCAGCTCTTTGGCACTTTGAGAACTGGGCCTTTTATTTTGTAACAGAAAGGCATTGGGTGGCTCTAGATCAGGGGTCGGCAACCCGCGGCTCCGGAGCCGCATGCGGCTCTTTCATCCTTATGCTGCGGCTCTGCATGGCTTGGGAAAATAAATTGCAAGTATCCGATTTTAAGTATATTGTAGGGAGCTGAGTAGAACAATTAATACACTGCTTCTGTCTGCTGTGCAATGGACAACTGACAGCTACTTTTATTGTGACATGTTCAACACAACGTCGACAGCACTTGACGTGTCAGCAGGCAGATTTGACAGCCGGCATGTGCGGAAAGCCCAGCAACACCAAAACTGCACAATATCTTAAAGTATTTTATTTGTGTCTGTTCGTTTGCTTAATTGTAGCTGTAAATTGTATGATTATTGTGATCTGTAAATATTAAAATAAAATAATACATATATAGATTGTATTATTTTCCATTGCTTAAAATATGCGTCACACTCTCCGACAGCCCGCCAAAACGCCGTACATTTATCGAGACTTTCAACCTTAGGTAGGCCACGGATAAATAAATCTAAGAAAAGAAAAGAGCATTTCATGATACATGGGCAGATTCATTTGCAAAAGGTTCAAATCACCTTCAGTTTCGTTCATTACTGGATGAGGTGGCACGTACTCTGATCTGATGCATAACAGAGTGCGGTGGCTGTCCAGAGGAGAAGTGCTGAAACGCTTTGCTGCATGTCTGGGAGAGGTGAAGACTTTCATGAGCAGCAAAGGACTCACCTTTCCTGAGCTGGAATGGCAAAAGTGGCTGAAAAAGCTGTATTTCATGGTGGACATGACGGCGAACCTGAATGCGCTGAATACAACTCTTCAGGGGAGAGGAGGCACAGCGCTACACATGCTGGAAGAGGTGTTGGCGTTTGAGCGCAAGCTGACAGTGTTTGTGAGAGCTTTAGAGAGAGGAACACTGTCTCACTTCCCCTCCTTAAGGGAGTTCAAACAAGCGAACAAGGTGATAAATTCAGAGTATTTGCAGTCTGCAATCACTACAATGCAAGCATCGTTTTGGAAACGATTCCAAGAGTTCAGAGAGGAAAAAGCCACATTATCCTTCCCCGTCGCTCCCCTGACCATCGACCCATCCCTGTTAAATGTGTCTGCATTTGCAGGTGTAAGTCAACCTGATCTTGAGCTGGAGCTGGCTGACATAGCTGACAGAGATATATGGGTGTCTGAGTTTGAACGCATGAGAGATATATTTATATATATGCGAACATATTCATTTCAGATGTCAAAAAGTGTTTGCGGCTCCCAGTGTTGTCTTTTCCGTGGAAACCGGGTCGAAATGGCTCTTTGAGTGTTAAAGGTTGCCGACCCCTGCTCTAGATTAATGTATGGGATATATCTGTATAGCTCTGAAATATAGGATTGGTTGTTTCTGGAGGAAATCATGCAAAAGATTTTGAATTAAGTATGGTGGTACCTTGACTTACGAAATTAATCCGTTCCGAGAGCAAGTTCGTAAGTCAAAATGTTCGTTAGATAAAACAAAAAGTTCCCACAGGAAGTAATAGAAAACCAAGTAATTCATAGGGCCGTGGTGGCCTAGTGGTATAGGTGCTGGATCACTGATCCTAAGATTGGGGGTTCAAGCCCCACTCACCACAGGTTGTCACTGTCCCCCCCAGTGCAGCTAACTGAGTATTCAAAAGGTCAGCCATGTCTCTCACTGTCTATGGTGTGAGGCATGAAAAAGAACCATTGCTGACTACAAAGCCGTCAGCCTGTTTCCACCTTGCTATGGCCTGGCGAGCTGTCCAGGGTGTACTCTGCCCTTGCCCAAAGTCGGCTGGGATGGGCGCTAGCCTCCCCGAAACCCTAATTAGGATTAAGCAGTTACAGAAAATGAACTGAACAATTAATTCTTTCCGACCCCCTCCCAAACTCGTATAACCTGACACAAAGACATATATTTGACCTAATATATTAAAGATAAACATGTAAAAAAATAGACATTTCATAATAATAATAATAATAATAATACATGTATATTAACATTAATAATAAACAATAATAAAACAAGAATAAACAATAGGTCAACTAACCCTTCCAGTCATCCTCCCTCTGTTATGCACCACCTCATGCCGACCCACGTGACATCTTCGTGCAGTCAATGATCGGAAGGGTTAGTTGGTTTATGGTTTATTTTGTTTTATTATTATTTATTATTAATGTTAATGTGCATCTATTATTATTAAATATTTATTGTTTTTACATGTTTATCTTTAATATACGTCATCGTCATCATCTTCCGCTTAGTCCAGGGTCAGGTGGCGGGGACAGCAACCTAAGCAAAGAGGTCATGACGTCCCTCTCCCGAGCCACTTCCTCCAACTCTCCCGGGGGGGCACCGAGGCGGTCCCAGACAAGCTGAGAGACATAGTCCCTCCAGCGTGTTCTAGGTCAACCCTGGGGTCTCTTCCCAGTTGGACATGCCCGAAACACCACACCAGGGAGGCGTACAGGGGGCATTCTGACCAGATGCCCGAGCCACCTCAACTGGCCCCTCTCGATGCAGAGGAGCAGCGGATCTACTCCGAGATCTCCCCGGATGGTGGCGCTTCTCACCTTATCTCTGAGGGAGAACCCTGCCACCCGGCGAAGGAAGCTCATTTTAGCCGCTTATATCCATGATCTTGTTCTTTCAGTCATTACCCAAAGCTCGTGACCATAGGTGAGAGTTGGAACGTAGATTGACTGGTAAATTGAGAGCTTCGCCTTGCGGCTCAGCTCCTTCACCACGACGGACCTGTACAGGCACCGCTTAACAGCAGAGGCTGCAGAGATCCGTCTGTCGATCTCTCGCTCCATCCTTCCCTCACTCATGAACAAGACCCCAAGATAGTTAAACTCCTCCACTTGGGGCAGGACCTCATTCCCGACCCGGAGGGTGCATTCCACCCTTGTCCGACTGAGAACCATGGCCTCAGACTTGGAGGTACTGATCCTCATCACGGCTGCTTCACACTCGGCTGCGAATCGCTCCAATGAGAGCTGGAGGACCCGACTTAATGAAGCCAAAGAGACAACATCATCCGCAAAAAGCAGAGATGAGAGCCGATGGCCACCAAACCAGAACCCCTCATCGCCCCGACTGCGCCTAGAAATGCTGTCCATAAAAATTATGAACAGAATTGGTGACAAAGGACAGCCTTGGCGGACTCCAACTCCCACCGGAAACGAATTCGACCTGTTGTTTCCAATACGGACTAAACTCTGGCTCCGGTGATACAGCGACCGAATAGCTCGTAGCAACGGGTCCGGAACACCATACTCTCAGTGCACACCCCACAAGATCGTTCAAGGGACATGGTTGAAAGCCTTCTCCAAATCCAAAATGCACATGTGGACAGTTTGGGCAAACTCCCATGCCCCCTCCAGAATCCTGTGGAGCGTATAGAGTTGGTCAAGAGTGCTCCAGCCAGGACGAAAACCACATTGCTCCTCCTGAATCCGAGGTTCGACTATCGGTCAGATCCTCCTCTCTAGTACCCCTGCATAGACTTTCCCAGGTAGGCTGAGGAGTGTAATTCCCCGATAATTGGAACACACCCTCCAGTCCCCCTTCTTAAAAATCGGGACCACCACCCCAGTTTGCCAATCCAGAGGTACAGCCCCTGATGACCACGCGATGTTGCAGAGACGTGTCAACCAAGACAGTCCTACAACATCCAGAGCCCTGAGATATTCCGGGTGGATCTCGTCCAACCCCGGAGCTTGACAACCTCAGTGACCTCCACTCCAGTGATGGGCGGACCCCCACCCGAACCCCCAGGGTCTTCCTCTTCCACGGAGGGCGTGTTGGTGGGATTGAGGAGGTCCTCCACCTCTCGACGACATCCCCAGTCGAGGTAAGCAGCTCCCCACCTCCACTGTAAACAGTGTTTGTGAAGAACTGCCTCCCCCTCCTAAGGCATCGGATGGTGGTCCAGAACCTTTTTGAGGGCAACCGATAATCACTCTCTAGGCCCTCACCGAACTCCTACCACACCCGAGATTTTGCATCTCCGACAGCCTCGGCTGCAGCACGTTTGGCCTGCCGGTACCTGTTTGCTGCCTCAGGAGTCCCACAGGCTCATGAAACCCAATAGGCCTCCTTCTTCAGCTGGACGGCCCCCTTCACCGCAGGTGTCCACCACCGGGTTCGGGGATTACCGCCACGACAAGCATCGACGACCTTACAGCCACAGCTATGGGCTGCCGCCTCAGCAATGGAGGCATGAAACATGGCCCATTCGGATTCCATGTCCCCCGCCTCCTCCGGGACGTGGTTGTAGCTCTGCCGGAGGTCGGAGTTTAAGGCCTCTCGGACAGGGGACCCCGCCAAACGTTCCCAGCAGACCCTGATTACACGCTTGGGCCTGCCAGGTCTGGAAGGCAACCTCCCCCACCACCAAAGCCAACTCACCACCAGATAGTGATCGGTAGACAGCTCAGCTCCTCTCTTCACCCGAGTGTCCAGAACATATGGTCGCAATTCCGATGACATGACTACAAAGTCAATCATCAAATTGCGATCTAGCGTGTCTTGGTGCCAAGTGCACTTATGGGCACACTTATGTTCGAACATGGTGTTCGTGATAGACAAACTGTGACGAGCACAGAAGTCCAACAATGAAACACGATTCGGGTTTAGACTGGAGAGGCCATACCTACCGATCACACCCTTCCAGGTCACACTATCGTTGCCCACATGGGTGTTGAAGTCTCCCAAGACAATGAGTGAGTCTCCCCCGAGGGAGCGTTCTCCAACACCACCCCCCCAAAAAGACTCCAAAAGGGTGGGTACTCCGAACTGTCATTTGGTGCATAAGCACAAACGACAGTCAGGACCTGTCCCCCCGCCCGAAGACGGAGGGAAGCTACCCTTTCGTCAGCCAGGGAGAACCCCAACATTTGGACATTGGGGGCAAACAAGAATACCCACACCGGTTCGCTGCCTCTCCCCATGAGCAACTCCAGAATAGAATAAGGTCCAGCCTCTTTCGAGATGGATGGTTCCAGAGCCCAAGCTATGCGTTGAGGTGAGCCCAACTATATCTAGTCGGTATCTCTCCACCTCACGCACCAAATCAGACTCCTTCCCCGCCAGAGAGGTGACATTCCATGTCCCGAGGGTCAGAGTAAGTAGCCGTGGATCGGCCCGACAGAACCCATGCCTTTGGCTGCCACCCAACTCACATTGCACCCAACCCCTAAAACTCCTCCCACGGGTGGTGGGTCCATGGGAGGGCGGACCCATGTCTCCTTTTCGAGCTAGGCCCGGCCAGGCTCCATGGGCAGAAGCCCGACCACCAGGCGCTTGCCTTCGAGCCCCTCCCCTGGGCCTGGCTCCAGGAGAGAACCCCGGTGACCCACGTCCAGGCAAGGGAGACTGCTTCCATTGTTTCCTCTAAGATAGCATAGGGGTCTTCTGAATCGCACTTTGTCTGGACATTCACCCAGGACCTGTTTGCCTTGGGTGACCCTACCAGGGGCACCATGCCCCCGACAACATAGCTCCTAGGATCATTAGGTCACGTAAACCCTTCCAACACGATAAGGTGGCGATTCAGGGAAGGGTTTAATATACGTATTAGGTCAAATATACATATTTGTGGCAGGTTATATGAGTTTGGGAGGGGGTCGGAATGGATTAATCGGTTTTCTGTTATTTCCTGTTTTTATATTTGGAGGGGGGGGGGGTTCTTGTAATAGAGGGTATCACAGAAATTAATTGAGAAGCACTGCACAAGGCGTTCTCGGAGCATGGAGGAATACGAGGCTAATTGGCCCTAAAAAGCCATTTCCCCAGCAGAGCTCATAAATCAAAAATGTGCTCATTGGTTAAGGCTGATTTTTGGTGGGATCGAAGCTCGTATCATGGAAAAATCGTTATTAAAGACACTTGTAAGTCAAGGTGCCACTGTAGTGGAATAGTTCCAGAGTAATGTGCAAGGTGGATCTGAAATATTTGAGATTATAATGTGGGCTCTAGATTAGAGTTTAGGATGGGTTTAAATTAACATGTGGAGTGGTTTTAGAGTAAAGTGTGGTATATTTCCAGATTAAAGTGTCAGATGGTACCAGAGTAAATCATGTGAATGATCTGGTTTAAAACATAGGATAGTCCTGGAAAAAAGCATGGTATGATTCCTGATTAAAGCATGGGATAGTTGTAGAATAAAGAATGGAATGGTTCTGGATTAAAGTGATTTACTATGGTGAAGTCTTGGAAAAAAAATTTTGTAGTTTCTTCATGATATAATGCTGTGATTTGTCCATGCTTGTGATTGGTGTCATGAGGTCCTCCCATGTGGTTCCCATAGAAAAAAGCACAGCATGTTTATAGTAGTAACTTAAATTTATATTTCTGAGCTGATGTGTAGAACAGAACGCATTTTAGCAAAAAACAAAAAAAAAATCATAAAAATGTTTGGGATTCAATGTTCTTTTTCCAGATCATACGGTGGCAGTGGTGGTGAGAAAGGTGAAAAAGGCAAAGGCAGAGCAGAAGACAAAGTGGTGGAAGCTGAAAAAGGAAGAGTGTCGTGTTGTCTTCAAGGAGGAGTTGAAACAGGCTTTGGGTGGCCAAGAAGTGCTTCCAAATGACTGGACAACCACAGCAAATGTGATCAGGGACACAGGTAGGAGAGTACTTGGTGTGTCCTCTGGAAGGAAAGTAGATAAGGAGACTTGGTGGTGGAATGAGGAAGTGCAGGAGTGTGTACAAAGGAAAAGGTTAGCCAAGAAGAAGTGGGACATTGAGAGGACCGAAGAGAGTAAACAGGAGTACAGGGAGACACAGCGTAAGGCGAAAGTAGCAGTGGCTAAGGCCAAACAGAGGGCGTATGATGACTTGTATGATAGGTTGGATAGTAAAGAGGGAGAAAATGATCTATACAGGTTGGCACAGCAGAGAAATAGAGATGGGAAGGACGTGCAGCAAGTTAGATTGATAAAGGACAGAGAGGGAACTGTATTGACTAATGACAGAAGTGTGCTGGGAAGATGGAAAGAGTACTTTGAAGAGCTGATGAATGAGGAAAATGAGAGAGAAAAAAGAGTAGAAGAGGTAACCATTGAGGAGCAGGATGTATCAAAGATCAGTAAGGGTGAAGTGAGAAGGGCATTGAAGAGGATGAAGAATGGAAAGGCAGTTGGTCCTGATGATATACATGTGGAGGTATGGAAGTGTCTAGGAGAGGTAGCAGTAGATTTTCTGACAAGAACATTCAACAAGGTACTAGAGAGTGAGCAGATGCCGGAGGAGTGGAGGAGAAGTGTGCTGGTGCCCATTTTTAAGAACAAGGGAGACGTGCAGAGTTGCAGCAACTACAGAGGGATAAAGTTGATGAGCCATACGATGAAGTTATGGGAAAGAATAGTGGAAGCTAGACTCAGGGCAGAGGTGAGCATTTGTGAACAACAGTTTGGTTTCATGCCAAGAAAGAGCACCACAGATGCAATGTTTGCCTTGAGGATGTTAATAGAGAAGTACAGAGAAGGTCAGAGGGAGCTACATTGTGCCTTTGTGGATCTGGAAAAAGCATATGACAGGGTGCCAAGAGAAGAACTGTGGTATTGCATGAGGAAGTCTGGAGTGGCAGAGAAGTATGTTAGAGTGGTGCAGGACATGTATGAGAGATGTAAGACAGTGGTGAGGTGTGCTGTCGGTGTGACCGATTTAATTCAAGGTGGAGGTGGGACTGCATCAAGGGTCAGCTCTGAGCCCCTTCTTGTTTGCTATGGTGATGGACAGGCTGACAGACGAGGTGAGACAAGAATCTCCATGGACTATGATGTTTGCAGATGACATCGTGATCTGTAGTGAGAGCAGAGAACAAGTACAGGAAAATCTAGAGAGGTGGAGGTATGCCCTGGAAAGGAGAGGAATGAAGGTTAGCCTCAGAAAATCAGAATACATGTGTGTGAATGAGAAGGACCCAGGAGGAACGGTGATGTTACAGGGAGCAGAGATAACGAAGGTGGAGGATTTTAAGTACTTAGGCTCAACAATCCAGAGCAATGGAGAGTGTGGAAAAGAGGTGAAGAAGCGTGTGCAGGCAGGCTGGAATGGTTGGAGAAAAGTATCCGGTGTGATGTGCGATAGGAGAGTGTCAGCAAGAATGAAGGGAAAAGTGTACAAGATGGTGGTGAGGCCAGCGATGTTGTATGGCTTAGAAACAGTGGCGCTGAGGAAAAGGCAGGAGGCAGAGCTGGAGGTAGCGGAGATGAAAATGTTGAGGTTCTCCCTGGGAGTAACGAGGATGGATAGGATCAGAAATGAGTATATCAGAGGGACAGCCCACGTAAGATGTTTTGGAGACAAAGTCAGAGAGGCTAGATTGAGATGGTTTGGACATGTACAGAGGAGGGCTAGTGAGTATATTGGCAGTAGGATGCTGAGGTTGGAACTACCAGGCAGAAGGCCTCGAGGAAGACCGAAGAAGAGATTTATGGATGTGGTGAAGGAAGACATGAAGGTCGTTGGAGTCAGAAAAGAAGATGCGGAGGACAGGGTGAGGTGGAGGCGGATGATTTGCTGTGGCGACCCCTGAAGGGAGCAGCCGAAAGTAAAAGAAGAAGACGGTGGCAGTGGTGGTCTAGTGGTATAGGGCGCTGGATCGCTGATCCAAAGGTTGGGGGTTCGAGTCCCACTCTCCACAGGGTTGTCACTGTTCCCCCCAGTGCAGCTAACTGGGTTATCAAAGGCGGGCCATGTCTCTCATTGTCTATTGGTGAGAGGCATGTAAAAGAACCATTGCTGACTTTCGTAAAGAGTAGGCTGCAAAGTCGTCAGCGTGTTTCTGTCCTTTGCTAAAAGGGTTGTGACAGGAAGGGCATCCGACGTAAAAAAAAAAAAAAAACCTCTGCCAAATCATTGATGATTCGCTGTGGCGACTCCCGAGTGAAAGGGAAAAAGCCGAAAGGAAGACAGACAGACGGTAAGATAAGGTAAGTCTGTTGGGTTTTTACACCCGAGCCTAGTGGCTTAGCCTCATGGGTCATCAGGCTGGTGCTTATCCCCGGTTTCCGTAGCGTGACCGACCAGGAGTTCAACTCTCCCTGGATGGGACGCTAGTCCATCGCAGGTTTACCTTCCCAGTATATTTTACTGGTACACATTTATACTGCTGGGTGAACAGAGGCACACTTGTGGGTGAGACCTTGCCCAGGGGTTTTAACACAGTGAGGGTCTCGGTGGGATTCGAACTCACAACCTCCTGATCATGAGCGCAGCACCCAAACCACTACGCCACCGGCTCCAGATCATACATCACTTGCTAAAGTTTAAATAAACGAATAATGAATGGTCAGTATCAGTAATACTCCCGGATTTGCACTTATCTAAATTATACTTAAGTAATCCACAGTGTCCATTGCTGGAACACTTAAGAATCTTACATGACTTTGTTTGATTAGGTTTTTCTGTAGACTCTGCATTCTATGATCTCATTGGTTCTTTCCCAGCAAGTGTGTGTGTGTGTGTGTGTGTGTGTGTGTGTGTGTGTGTGTGTGTTCCCTAAACTAGTTTCAAGTTTGCTGTGTTATTTTGGTGCTTGCCCAGAACCCGTTCAACCGATTTATGATTTCAGCCCTCAGCATGGATACCTTTTCATTCTTTGATCATATCAGACTAGAAAGTGAGGACACTGAATATACAGCTGCACTTTCAAATATATTCAGCTTTCTGCTCTACAACGTTGAAAAGACTTTATTTATATTTAAATACAGCAGGGTGGGCTCATGCTGCAGATTATAACTGAAATGTAGTTAAAGGATATTTTAGCTTGGGGTCTTTCACTTGGTGTGTGCGTGTGTGAGTGAGTGTGAGAGTGAAAGAGAGAGAGAGAGAGAGAGAGAGAGAGAGAGGCTGAAATATGATGCTGGAGATTCAGTGGTTTTAGCTTTAAGGCTGCTGTATATTTTTAACTCTAATGTAATGAGCTGTATTCTGTGTTTATTCCTCCTTGGCTGGGAAGATCGATCTTTACTCATCTGTGACCTCAGCAGACTGAAGTGTATGTGTGTGTTTTCTACACAAAGAAAGTGATCAAAGTTTCATTGCGTTTGTGGAAGGAATGAGTAAATTGTAATATATGTTAATAAAATGCAGAAGTACCAGACACAGTGCATTTCCGCCGTAAACCTTTTTAGTTTGTGCTTGAACTGTGATTATGATCTTTGACCTGTGTCCTTAAAACCTTATACCACTTCACATGAATTCACAAACCGGATGCCAAAAAAATGGGACACCATACAAATTGTGAATAAAAACTGAATGCAATGCTGTGGAAGTGCCAAATTTCAGTATCATTTTAAAGGAAAAATATGTTGATTTTAAATTCCATGTCAACAAATCTCAAAGTTGGGACAAGGCCATTTTCACCACTGTGAGGTGTTCCCTCTTCTTACAACAGTCTGCAAATGTCTGGGGACCGAGGAGACATGTTTCAAGTTTTGAAATAGGAATTCTGTCCTGTTCTTACCTAATACAGGCCTCTAACTGTTCAACTGTCCTGGACCTTCTTTGTTGCACCTTCCTCTTGATGCGCCATATGTTCTCTATAGGTGAAAGATCTGAACTGCAGGCCGGCCATTTCAATACCCAAATCCTTTTCCTACGCAGCCATGATGTTGTAATTAATGCTGCATGTGATCTGGCATTATCATGTTGAAAAATGCAAGGTCTTCTCTGAAAGAGATGACGTCTGGATGGGAGCATATGTTGTTCTAGAACAGGGGTGGGCAATCTTATCCGCAAAGGGCCGGTGTGGGTGCAGGTTTTCACTTCAACCAAACAATAGTCACACCTTCAACCTGTTTCCACCAATCACTGATCATCAAAAGAAAAGAAAAAAACCCCTAGATTGGACATTACTGTTTCAATTCTGAAGTGGGGCCATCTTGGTGAGATCACATTACTGTTTAAGACTCAGACTGTTTAAGGTCAGATTGCACATCATTGCATTCCGTTTTTTTCACAATTTGTATTGTGGTCTAACTTTTTTGAAATCTGATTTGTAGTAACTAGTAAACGTCTGATCCAACTTCATGCAGGAGTTCAGCCAGTACACTATGCACAAGATTTTTCTAAGATGACGTCTGCATCGTGGCCTATGGACCATGACTTCAGAATCCGTACCAGCTCATGGGCCTGTCGTTGTGAGTAATTGATGAAAGGTTTCTGGTAAAAACTGCTGATGGATTCAGAAGTGCTCACAATCAAGTTCGGACAACTGGGCACACATGTACGGACAGGTCCAAAACCACCTCCGGCACCACCATGTCATCATGAGCCATGATAAAATTGTGTACCACGTTACATTAGGCCAGAGGCCTCTAACCCTGTTTCTGGAGAGCGATACCTTCCTGAAGACTTTGGCTAAAGCTGTACCCATGCACACCTGACCATCTGATTATTTCCCTCAGGGTGTCAAAATCACGTAAAACAGGTGTGTTAGATTTTGGTTGGAGATAAAGTCTGCATGAAGGTAGCACTCCAGGAACAAAGTTGGATTCTCCTGCATGAAGTATTAACAATAAGGATCCCAACCCACACACTAAAAACATTTCGGAAATTTATGAAAAATGTTTAAAAGATGCTCGTGTCTCAGCGTCAGCTTGTGTTCTATTAAAATACATGCATATGTAATCAGCTGAATTATATAAAAATGGGATCTGTTTTCATTTCACAGTTTTTTAAAATATTTTTCCCCCCCCCCGAATTTCATGTAGAGCTGATTTTAAGTTCATTGGTTTTTCCAGAGATGTTGAGGCATGAGGAAATATCACTAAGCATTTTATTAAATCTTATTACACAGAGTAGTACAGCGGGACAAAGAAATTCTGTACTCTGTATCATTTTATGACAGAAGGAGAGAATTAACTGCATGGAATCTTTTTTAAAGGCAGCATGAGAATTAATGTTTTTTTAGTCATGTGTTTCTCCTACAGGACCAGAGGAAGAGCAGAGACTTACCATATCGGCTAAAGCTACGCGGGAAGCTGGCTGACGTCGAGATGTTGTAGGAGGACATCTGCTTAGGTACCAGGGCCAGCACACAACGATCAGAAACCTACACACACACACACAAGTCTATTAACTGATAAATGTGCAGAGTGAATATTCTCATTGAAACCTCTCACAAAATGTGTTTCACTTCCATCAAAATCAATCATATTATATCAAAGCTGTTGCACTGTTAGAATTAATAAAATTCAATGAAAATCTGATTTTAAATAATAGCAACATTCAAATAATTGCTGAATTAGAGCAAAGGATTAAACCTTTAGAATTTAGAATTTAGAATGCTATTGTATGGGTTATGGCCTAATACTGTAATACTCTGACTAATTACATATGTATGTTAGATTTTGTAGGGCTACACGGTGGCGTAGTGGTTAGCACGTCCACCTCGCAGCAAGGACACCTGTGTTTCATTTTTTAGGCGTTTGTGTGTGGAGTTTGCATGTTGTCCCTGTGCTTGCGTTGATTTCCTCCAGATGCTCTGGTTTCCTCTTACAGTCCAAAAACATGCACAGTAGGCTAAATGGCTTTTCTAAATTACTCCTAGATGTGAGTCAGAGTGTGAACAGTTGTGTGTGTTGTCCTGTGATGGCCTGGCTAGCTGTTCAGGCTGTTCAGTCAGCTGAAATATGTTTCAGCCTTACATATTAGGATTCAGCAGGTTGAAAAATTATTGAATAACTATTAGATTTTATTTGTTGGATTAACTGTGGTTAGTATTATAGCGACAGACTCCACGGTTATTTTTTCTTTAGCATTTAGCTGTGTTAATGGGGGTATAATCAGAGAACCTGGTAGTGTGCAAGTGTGTTAAGTCTTTTCCAGTCGTTTTCAATTTTAGTGGTGATGTCCTCGTCCTGTAGGACCACACGAGCTGTGCGGCCCTGACGCCATTCTGTAAAACACATACACACACACACACACACACACACACACACACACACTTTTACGACTCAGCTGTAATCATGTGACTAATCTAAGATTCAAGGACACACACACACACACACACACACACACACACACACACACACACACAGACACACACACAGAGTGATCCAGATTTTAAATATTCCAACTTCAGGATGCCTGACCTACTCTATTCTGTACTCTGCTACACACACACACACACACACACACACACACACACACACACAGTGAGATAGGAGTGTGTGCCCATGCAAAATTCATCTCTATGCCATAACAATCACTTCCACTTTAAATAATTGAAGCTGGTTTGTCCTTCACTGTCATCAATAATCCATCAGCTCCTGGCTTGGGGATAAAAACATCCGCCCCTCACTGGTCACAGCCTGAGAAAGTTCTCTTCACCATTCTGGAACCCAAATGACTCAACTCTGTTATGACTTTTTCTTGGCTCGGAGTTCTTTAACATTAAGACTATGTCCTCATTAGAAAGGGTTAATTTGAAGACATGTGATTACTTCTTTATTTTGATTTCTGTCCAAAATAAAACAGCATTCTCCACTTCCAAAAATAACCCTTTTTTTTAATTCTCCCAGGTTCATGAATTTGTAAACAGTGGTTTCATGCTGTAATATGGACAGGAAAACAGAGTTTCAGAAATGAGGGCATTTGGTTGACAGAACAAACATGTCAGTGAACCACAGTTGACAGTGCTGTTCTATCAAAGTCATGAATCCACTGTCAGTTACAGATCATCAAATTGTACAAAACATGCACACTGCTCCAACACAGAAACCCCCCTTTATATAGTATTTAATAGACAGTAAACAACTGTGATAGCAGTTTAGTGTACCTCAAGGGTAAACGGTATCTTGGACAGAAATAGACTTCTCTACTATTAATCTGAGAGTGAATTAAACATGTTGCATTAATTTTCAGTACAACTTTACAATTCAAGTAGTATTACCCAAGGATTGCTCACAAAAAGGTATCATATTTTGCGGGCCACAAGGCACATTGGATAATAAGGTGCGATGTCAATGAACGAGCATTCAACCGTCCACTTCCATACATAAGGCGCACCGGATTATAAGGTGCATTAAACGAATCAAAAGTCAGATAGGTCAAACTTGGT
>CM045732.1:17952974-17980474 GCA_024760905.1 Plotosus lineatus | reverse complement strand
GAATTTGCTTCTTTTCTATGATTTGATTGGCTACATTTTTTATTGATATATGATTCTTTGGTTTTTGCAACTATATCAAATCTAAACCCAAACAGAAGTCAAAACAGGACAAACACTTTTTCATGACATTTTGTGTGTGTGTGTGTGTGTGTGTGTGTGTGTGTGTGTGTGTGTGAGAGAGAGAGAGAGTGTGTGTGTGTGTGTGTGTGTGTGTGTGTGTGTGAGATTGTAAGTATGGTTTAGTGTGGACTTTTCTAATGACAGGATGGTGATTGATGGTTATTTCAGTGACTGTTTTCATGAATCTCAGTATCGATCTGATTTTTAATACTGAAATGTCACTAATGGTGTGTAAGGGAGGTGTCTCACCCTCTTTGCATTCCAGAGCCACTCTGGACTCCAGGTTGTCCATTTGCATGTGCAGGCGTTTGAGCGTGAGATCATTCTCGTGCGATTTGCGTCGGTAGGCAATCAGGACGAGGACGACAATGATGAAGAGCAGACCTCCTCCCACTGCAATACTAAAGATGGCAGGTAATGTCAGGAGACTGTCTGATTGGATGTGGACTGAACCTGGAGACAGGTGGAGACCACCCACTTGAATCTACACACACACACGCACACACACACACAGGGACACACATGTGACTATATCATCCTAGAAAGACAGAACATGCACGCCAAACGTGACCCTAAAGACTTTTCTTGGAAAGTACAGTATATACTCTACACTCAGAAGTTATGTATGTGGCTTGTTCCTATTTTAGATAACGTTCATCATCTCCTATGATTAGCAGGAGCATCAATGCCAAAGAGATGAGCAGTGTGACGCATTAGCAGTGGAATGCCTCAGAAGAAATATGAGAAACGCAGGTATAGTTATGTACATTGAGTTTATACAGAATGGTGAAGAAAACAAAAAAAAAAAAAACATCAGATGAGAGATCACATCCACTGCACTCAAGTCTGCCAAGAAGTGGAAATTGAGAAATCATGAGTCACTCAAACCCAGACAGATAAAGCCTGGGAAAAGACCGTGGAATTTTCTCTAATATGGTATAGGGCGCAGGATCGCTGATCCTAAGGTTGGGGGTTCGAGTCCCACTCTCCACAAGGTTGTCACTGTCGTCGTCCCCGTCCCCCCCCCCGTCCCCCCCCCCAGTGCAGTTAACTGGGTTATCAAAGGCTGGCCATGTCTCTCACTGTCTATGGTGAGAGGTTCATGTAAAACAACCATTGCTGACTTTCGTAAAGAGAAGCTGTAAAGCCGTCAGCGTGTTTCTGTCCCTTGCTGAAGGGTTGTGTCAGGAAGGGCATCCGACTTAAAAACCTATGCCAAATCAAACGTGCGAATCATTCGCTGTGGCGACCCCTGATAAAGGGAAAAAGCCAAAAGGAAATCATCATCATTCTTCTGGCCAGTTTCAGTCAGTGATTAGATAGGGTGAGATTATGAGGCAGTGAAATAGAAAAACCGAGAAAATAACAACAAGGTAATGATATGCACAGACAATGAGCAAGTGAGGTACCGTGACTCTGTGCTGGCCGGTGAGAGGAGGCGGCTCACACAGCAGCTGTGTCTCAGAGATGGTGATGAGACAGGGAACGTCTCCAACCAGGACCGTGTAGTTCAGCTTGGAACCTCCAGATGCAGGTGGAACCAGATTCCTGCCCTATACACACACACACACACACACACACACACACACACACACATAAACAAGGTTGTAAATTTTGTTTTCAGTAAAATCAATAAATCAAAATATATAAATGAAATTAAAATTATAGACATTATATTGATGACTAATCTACAGGTTACCGCTACTGTTGTGAAATGTGTGGAATTATTTAGATTAAGTCAAGTCTTTGGAGTGTGTGTAAATGATCACTGATAAAATTAGAGTCACAGAATCAGCTGTCTTTGATGGTTTGACGTCATCAGTTCTCACTTTGAGGATGATGGGTGATCCAGGTTTTTGCTCCAGCACTCCGGACACACTCAGTGGTTCGAACGAGGGATTGGGGTAATAAACAAAACTGGTGCTGTTGTACATCAGCAAAGTGTGAACGTTATTGAAGATGAAACCGAACTCGTCGGCCTGCTTCACCAATTCCTGCCCCCGGATGGAATCAACCATGAGAGGTGGGGCAGAGCAGCGGATTGAGGTAGAGTTCATCACTGTACATACCTGAGAAGGTGGAGGGTGAAGTGGGAGGATGATTGTTTTTGTTGAGTTTAAATGAGAGAAATAACAGAAGAAATAAAAGAACTTTCAGAAAAACCAACAAGATTTCCAACAAGCTCCGACAAGATTTTTATAAGGACGCAAGTCTACAACATCATTGTTTCAGTAACTGTAATGTTAAAGTGCTGATACTCACATTAACAGACTCGTGCCCGCTGTATTTGACTCGAACCCGAGGCTCCTGCACCACATCTAGATTAGTGCCAGTCACTGTCAAGGTAGTGTGTCCACTACACGCAAACCACATCAACAGAAAATCATTGCAATTATTGAGAGTAGTTGCAGGCGATATATATTTTAAATACAATCAAGATTGTACATTTGAATACAATACTGCTAGAATGGACGAATAATTTACAATTATGGTAAAATTAAGAAGATCAGGCAATCCAGCTTCAATATGAAAATCAATATGATGTCCTGCACAGACTCTGTAACATAAAATATACACAGTTCTCAAGTTACATCAGAGCCAAGCAGGCCACCCCAAATAAACATTACAATTGTTTAAAAGTGAGCCCAAGCACTGCTTGTTTTTTTTTTTTTTAATATATAATTCTCAGATATACAGATTAGGACTGTTGTAACTTTAAAACTTTTTTTATGCCTTAAGTACATATCGAACATACGGATGTAAAAAAAAAAAAAAACAGTCTGAAAGGATGCACTGCACATCCAGCTTTGAACAACATATAAGAGATAAAACATGACAGACGAGATCTTTCAAGCAAATACACCAAACTGGGTTGGTGTGATTTAATGGATCACAATGGATGGACACTACTTAATGGATACCGTTGTGTGCGCATATGTTCGCCCAGAGATATGATCCAGCGTTGCCATGACTCTAGTAGGGTTAAGCGTCCCAGCAAAGGAATAAATGTACGAGTGCAACAGGAATCCTCTTTAATGTTTCAGCTCTAAAATTCCACAATCGTGCACAGATATATGATCTGAGACACAACTGCAGTGTGCATGGAAAGAATGTTCAACATTACTTACACACTAGTGTAAAACTCTTTGCATTAACTCCAAACTTGAGCGCGCGCACACACACACACACACACACACACACACACACAGTAAGTTATTTATTTGTGTTACATTATTATTGCAACTACAGAGGAAACCGAGACGCATATGAGTGTAAGAGACGTCTCCTAGTTGCCCACACATCCTCTGATGAATGTAAAGTGAACTAGCCAATCAAATCACAGGAGCCACTGATACTCTTTTCATCCACCAATTCTTAGTGTGTACTGGCAGAGAGGAGGGCGGGACTCCTGTGTCGAGGGTTTAGGTAAATCCAGAGAGAGAAATAGTGGAGAAATGGTTATAATGTTTGGAAAAGGATTTAAATACAGGTGGAAATGAAGAGATTGAAAGATGAAGGCCAGAGAGTTTGTCTTTACTAGAGAATCACTACAGAAGGAATTCTGTGCATGAATGAATGAAGAGTTTCAGTACACTGGTAGCTCACTTTATGAAATTAATCCATTCCAGCGCTCTTTTCGTAAACTGCATTTTTCGTAAGTTCAACCGCATTTTACATGCAAAACGTGTGATTCATTCTAAGGTTCCCAATACTACGCCATAAACCCTTTAAAAATTATAAAAGTACACCAATTTTGTATGAAATATATGTTAAAAGTAAAAGAAAATTATTTACCTTTTTTTTTTTTTAAATCTCTCGAACCACCCATGCGATGTTTTAAAGTCCGGGGGTTGCTGGTCTGAAGAACCCCCACCCCCACCCTCCTTCACGAGGTCCTTAAATATGGCGGTTGCTTTTTCTGAAATAATCGCCTCCGTCACTGTATCTCCGCTTTTAAGGCTTCCTTCTGCTTCACTATCGTCCCGATTGTAGAGGGGTTTCAGACGTACTTCTTTGCGATTTCACTCAACCAAATCCCACTTTTATATTTTTTTATCATCTCCTGTTTTACTTTTATCGATAACGGAGCCCACTTCTTCTTTTCAGTCTGACAGGGAATCACTTTCTTGAGGCTTATGATTAATAACGAAAAATAATGCTGCAGTACAAGTCTCCTTCGCGCGTGTGTGTCGAACAATGGGTCGAAGGCACACGAAAAGCATTATGGGCACAGTACTGTATTATGGAGATTCAGCTCCCTCCTAGCCAATGGGAGGCCAGCGGGGCGAGGTGTTGGGAGTCAACCAATGGGAAAGCAACTCGCGCATTGTTTGAATGGCGCATTTGAATTTTTAAGATGGCGCTTTCGTAACGTGAACTTGTTTCGTATCCAGAGACAAAAATTTTAAGAAAATGTGTTTTGTAACCTGAATTTTTCGTTTGGTGAGACTTTCGTAAAGTGAGGTACCACTGTATGTATATTTTTGAGTTATTAAACTGGATTTGGGATGTGGCCAGAATGAGAGACAGAGAGTGAGCGGGAGGGTGCTATTGGCCAAAATGGATCAGACCAGTTATACTTCAAAAGCCACCTGAAGTCGGGCTACACTCTACTTTGATCACCACATATCACTGTCTCTCTTCCTCTGTCTCTTCCTCTGCCATCTCACCTCCTGTCTTTCTCCTCATCTCTCTCTTTTGTTTATCACTTTCTCCCTCAACACCTGTCAAATCACACCTGATTGTAAACCATCATCTATATACCATAGATGTGGAGTGTCCTTTCCCCCACCCAGTTTTTTTTTAAACTCAAGAGTTATTTTTGGAAAGATTATCAGACTCTCAGTTCCAGTTCTGTGTCTCTGGGGTTTTCCTCCGCTCACACACTCAGCACTCCAGCAGAAATTATTTATTAATGAGCTTGTGTGTGTGTGTGTGTGTGTGTGTGTGTGTGTGTGTGTGCACCTGGCAATGCTCCACTCAGGTTCAATGCTGTGTACCACTGGATCCTCAGTGTACTCAAAGCTCAGTTTGGTGTTAAGCTCGGCGCGATCCACTCCAACACGAACCAGCACAGAACCTTCACCATAGAGAGAGGGTGCCGAAACACATACAATCTCTGTGCTGGATCGACTATAGACACACACACACACACACACACACACACACACACAGGTGAGTATGCTATTGGCGCATTCCATTCATACTGAGAAATCAGGTTTTCCGAGTCTGCAAGTGGGAAATGTAAATTGAAACATCCCTTGATTTTGGGATGCCCGACTTGGAAAGTCAGAGAAACCTCACCAGTCTGACCTCAGAAGCCACGAATGCTGTCGCAATGCATTGTTCATTCACACTTCTGTTTTTTGATGTATTTGTGGTTCGTTAAAAATAATACAGAATGTGTTCCTATCAACTGGCATCAATAACGATGGCCAGGAGCTTTTATCCTGGATGCCAGTTAACTTGAGTGTGACATCATTCCTCGCTCCACTTCCTGATGTTTGCGGTAAACGGAATGCAATATATAATTTGATTTCAGCTCCAGGACATGCTGTGCTGTGAGGAAATGAAAGCACAGAATAACTGTACGTTATTGAGGAACTTAAACTGTGAGTATTTCTTGAATGAATTTTAAGTTTAAAGTTTTCAGCACTTCGAAGACTCTCTTTGAGCAGTTTTATAAGATTAGTTCCTTTTTTCTTTTATAAAATTTTGTTATAAAAAGATTAGTTTTGTTTCTCAGCTCCATTAAGGCCACTTTCACAGCCACCAGCACAGTTATTTACATTTTTGCTCTTTTACAGTGAGAGAAAAATGAAAAAGTTTGAGATGGAGAAAAAGAGAGAGAAAGAGATAGAGCATGCTCATGCTTCATTCTTCTTTAAACGACAGAGGAAAAAACTTCAGTTCATCAACTGAGAACTGCTATAATTCTATATAATACACTATAATTAGAATTGAAATGGCAGATAGACCTTGTTAATTCTCGGTTCATGAGTTATCCCATTCACTCTCCCCCTCTCTCTCTCTCTCTTTCTCTCCCTCTCTTTTCCTCCCTTTCTGTGTCTTTATTGTCTTTTGTTGATATTTTATGCAGAAGCTGGAGCAATATTATGATGGGGATAATGATGATGATGATGATGAAGAAGAAGCAGCAACTTATCCCAGACTTGGGTACTCACTGCTTTTTACTCACCTATAAAACTCACAAGTGTTATTTCCAAAGCGAACATTCACACTGCTGCCTGCACTCAGGTCCTGACCCAAGATGGTCACTTTGGTTCCTCCAGAAATGGGCCCTCGGGTCGGGATCAGTGCCGACACACCCGGGCTCTGTGCCAAAAAAAAAAAAATCATACACAGCATTGTAAACACCACCTTACATCCTATACACTGCATGCAACATCTGAATAAATGGGCAATAAATCATACAGTGTTCGTGTATGTGTCTGTGTCTGTGTGTTTGTGTGAGACAGAGAGCGCGAGAAAGAGAGAGGGAGAGAGAGAGAGAGAGAGACATACCACAAATGTGTACAGTTGAGAGGAGTATGTGCTTAGTTCTGGCCTACATTCTGCCACACACAGCTGCACCGGTCCAGGAGAACTGCCCAGCGGTGCTGTATCCATCTCACACACCAACCTACAAAACACACACACACACACACACACACACACACACACACACACACACACACAAAATCATTCAGCATGTGCACTCTTCCATACTCATAAACACCACCATTTCTCTCAACTTCCCCATGGCTTTCTCTTATTACCTCCATTACTCACACACACACAAACTCACAGAAACACTACCTCCCTTACACACCATCTCAATCGCCATGGCAACAGCAAGGAAGATCTCAGTGATCAGGAGACCCGTGGGTCAATAACGAAGAAATAAGACAGACACACACACACACACACAGTGATTTTGATCAACTGTATTACATTCTCACTGATTACACTATCGATTGAGAAATTATCATTGCTCTAAGCCATTTTCGCACACGCACTCACACACACAAACTGGATCTAGATGAATAAAATTTCCACCTCGTTTTAACTGGAGTGATCAAACTAAAATGCAGAAATCGCTGCAAGGGAAAGTAAAGAACATGAAGGATTTCTTTCTTTCTTCATAAACGTAAGTTTATTTGAATGATGATGATGATGATGATGATGATTTAATTGTATGCACCTCGCATCAACCCACAGCTAGGGGCTAAGTTTAGCGAGCTCTAAATAGCTTCAGTAAAAGTAAAATCCCTTAACCTTCTCATTAGTATATCGGCCAAGACGGTTTATTAATTACTTCACACTACAGTCACACATCGCGGTATTTAAATAAAAAATAAAATAAAAAAAAATGTTCATAAAAAATTCAAAATTCGTGCTGAAACGCGCGTGTAAGCCCAAGGCAGGCTGCGTCCATTGTTTCCAAACGACAGACTGAACGTGCCCCTCCTCCCCAGTTCAGGCAGGGACCGCCCACTCAACTCAATCTCTCAAGCTGATTGGCTTAGACGTGTGACGCTGTTGCCTCACACATTCCCGCGGGATTTTTTATGATTTTGTGATCTTACTGGATCGTGTTTGTGAACGTCCTGCACCGGAGAAGAGCTCTTGTCAGAGATGAGTACAGTACTTAAAGTATTTATATATAAATTCTATTTAAATATTAATACATTACAGTATTTACATATGCATATAACTAACATTTAATATACACTTCTTGATATTGTATAGACGTGAAAACATATAGAAATGAGACAACATGGTAGAAATGGGGGCGGGGGGGGCGGGGCGTTCCTACTTCGCGGTTTTTCAAATATCGCGGCCAGGTCTGGTCTACATTATCCGCGATATTCAAGGGATGACTGTACACTGTTTTAATCTTGTGTTGATGAATGAAATTAAAACTCGGGGAAAATTTAGAATCAACTTTCAAGTCATTTCCTATAGACAGCGTCGGGCTCGACTCAAATTTCAGAAATTGAAGTGTTTGTGCAAAGCAGGTGTAGGATCAGTCAAAAAAGCTCCACCCACAGGATATATCAATTTTTTTTCCGTTCCAACAGCAAGGAGGTCCAGGCCAAAAACAGACACACTGTATTATTGACAGTTCAATAAGCACTACACAGACAATTTCAGAATGATATATACATCTCCGATCAAACAGAGAGAGGAGAAGGAACGAGGACAGACTGTGAAATCATCCCTCACTGTGCAACGGCCAAAAGTAAACCACAAACCTTGGTTTTGTGCTCATGGGTGAAGAAGCGTGTGCAGGCAGGCTGGAATGGTTGGAGAAAAGTGTCCGGTGTGATGTGCGATAGGAGAGTGTCAGCAAGAATGAAGGGAAAAGTGTACAAGATGGTGGTGAGGCCAGCGATGTTGTATGGCTTAGAAACAGTGGCGCTGAGGAAAAGGCAGGAGGCAGAGCTGGAGGTAGCGGAGATGAAAATGTTGAGGTTCTCCCTGGGAGTAACGAGGATGGATAGGATCAGAAATGAGTATATCAGAGGGACAGCCCACGTAAGATGTTTTGGAGACAAAGTTAGAGAGGCTAGATTGAGATGGTTTGGACATGTACAGAGGAGGGATAGTGAGTATATTGGCAGTAGGATGCTGAGGTTGGAACTACCAGGCAGAAGGCCTCGAGGAAGACCGAAGAAGAGATTTATGGATGTGGTGAAGGAAGACATGAAGGTCGTTGGAGTCAGAAAAGAAGATGCGGAGGACAGGGTGAGGTGGAGGCGGATGATTTGCTGTGGCGACCCCTGAAGGGAGCAGTTGAAAGTAAAAGAAGAAGAAGAAGAAGGATCGCAGTAACGCGCCTGCTAATGATTGGCTGTAAGGGAGACGGTGGTGTTCAATTCACTTCCCTGTTATGAATTTTATCTGCAGATGGAGCAGTGAAGGAAAGTGAGTTGGTTTGGCTAGTAAGATCAAATATGAAAATTTTTTTCCCGAATAAATGACTGCAGAGTTAAAGGTTATAATAGGTATGATGTTTATCTCCTCAGGTACAGCAGGTACGGCGGAGCAATGAGACTCTACTGACACTGTCGTGCCGTTTCTCTCCTCAGACTGTGTACCTTGTTAATTAGCTAATTAGCATATCGCACCAAGGGAAAAACAAAAAACGAGATCAAACCAAAATGCAGAAGTAAGATCAACACCGAATCAGTCATTACCCAGATATTTACATCCAAATATGTGTTAATGGAAATTGTAAATGAGGCCTTAATGAGCACCAAATTAAAGATGGTTTTAAAAACCCACATATAATAATCACATTCATATTCAACCCGAATCTTTCATTTCCATTCAGATCACAGGCTGCTTTTTATAAAAAGAACTAATTACTCTGAGGAAGAGAACAAGATGTGAACTTTTGCACAGATGTATGTGTGCTTGGATGAAGCCCGAGCCTGTTGGACTCCTCCCAGCCTCCATGGCTGTGGCGTTACTGGTATTCGAAATGATGTTGTCCTGACATTAGCGCTTCCGTTTGCCGTTGCGTTTGAGTTTGAAAGCACATAATACTGTTCAGATGGAACTGTTTGAGCTATCCAGGGCGTACTTTGCCCTTGCACAGAGTCGGTTGAGATGGGCATCGGCCTCCCCGCGACCCTAATTGGGATTAAAGTAGTTCCGAAAATGAATGAATGAACCTGTTCATGAAACATGATCATAGAGTTTAAAATGATAAACACTTCTGAGACTGAGGAGACAAAAAAGGAAAGTCAAGTATGAGAAGAAAGTACACAGTAGTGTGTGTGTGTGTGTGTGATAGAGAGAGAGTGTGTGTGTGTGTGTGTGTGTGTGTGTGTGTGAGAGAGAGAAAGAGAGAGAGTGAGAGAGAGAGAAAGTGTGTGTGTACAAATAAGTGAATGCAAATTGGTTTGATTGAGCTGTGTGACAGCGTGGTTCTCTCCACACAGTGATTACACACCTCTGTGGTGAAAAACTGTGAGGGTGCTACACTAGCTACTGTGTGTGTGTGTGTGTGTGTGTGTGTGTGTGTGTGTGTGTGTGTTGTATCCTACACTTCCTACTTTGGACACGCCCTAATACGTCACTAAAAACATCTTGATATCCTTCTTCCATAATAAACAGGTTCTGTTCCTGCCCAATTGAATTACAAATCTCTCTCTCTCTCTCTCTCTCTCTCTCTCTCTCTCTCTCACACACACACACACACACACACACACACACTTAAATACAGACACAGAGAAGTAACAAATAACTCCCACGTTGATCACGTCAGCACGCAGAGAATTCCAATTACAGAGATCTCACAGCCCCAAGCACCATCTCTCTCTCTCTCTCTCTCTCTCTCTCTCTCTCTCTCTCTCTGCCTCTGTCCACCTTCAGCACACCAGTTGTTAAACCTTAGCATACCTGGAAACACTTCCAAGGATTTTCCCCTCATGTTCCTATTAAAAATGTGCATAAAACATTGTGTCTGTGTGTGTGTGTGTGTGTGTGTGTGTGTGTGTGTGTGTGTGTGTGTGTGAGAGAGAGAGAGAGAGAGAGAGAGAGAGAGAGATTCTCTCACTGTTCTGCAGTAATGTAACCCTCAGATCGTGCATGACACGGGACCCCAGCCACCTCAACTCGCCCCTGCAGCTCTGACAGAGACATGCCGAGGTTCATGCCACGGATCGTCACCTTGGTGCCACCATGCGGAGGACCGGACAGAGGAGACACCTACAGAGGGACAGTGAGATTAAAAGCGTAATTAAAAGTGAGAAAATTTTGTGTATGTGTTCCTTTTGAAAATTCAAAACCGATGAGATTTTAAATAATTTGCATGACTTCATTTGAAGCCAGAGCTAAATTTATGAATCCATCATTAAAAATCTGTCACCCTTGTTGTTTATTTATTTTGGTGTTCTGTGTGAGGACTGGGCCAGGCGACTGAGACAAAGTTGATTCGATGCTGTTTATTTTGCCAGAAACACGTAAGTTCACTTCAAAAGACTGCGACTGCTTTGATGTGTGAGAAGCTCATCAGGTTTGGCTCGCAGTCTTGTTCTCAAATGCAGCCGGAGATTCACCAAATTCAACCTGACCAGAGCACGGCACCCAAACATCACCTACGTATGTTTCATCATTCACTCACAGCTTCCTCTTTTTAACCTTTCGATCATTAAACTCTGCTGCGACAGCGTTCATTTTTATCTTCATCCTAATTACAAGCTCAAAGTGATCCTGAACTCAAATTTCATCCAAACGCAAACCCTCATCTCAATCTGAAGCCTAAACTCAATCTGAATTTAATCAAACCCCAGATCAGAAACCAGGCAAACACGAAACCCAATGCAGATTTGTCTAAACGCACTTCAAACCCAAAACCAACCCAAAATAGAAATTACATCATTTGGAGAGGCGTGTGGTGCAGTGGTTACGGTGCTGGGCACATGATCAATAGGCTTTGGGTTGGAATCTCCATTATACCCTCACCATGGGAGCCTACCTCAGCCGACTCTGTCCGAAGATCAGATACACCCCGAACACATGCGCAACCACTCACATTCACCATCACACCGCGGGGCAATTTGAAACAGTCAGTTCACCTCATGTGCATATTTATGGATTGTTGAAGGAAACCTGAGTACCCAGACAAAACCCACGTATTGAGGAGAACGTGTAAACTCCACACAGGAACACCATCGTCAAGCCCGGGACTCAAACCCAGGATTTTATCTGTTTGACAGTGGTGGCTCACTGGTTGATGCCCTGAGTTACTCACAGGAGGTCAATGGTTCAAGCCTCAGTACCAGCAAGATACCACTGTTGGGTCCTTGAGTAAGGCTCTCAACCTCCCATTGCTCAGTTGTATACAGTCATCCCTTGCCACTTCGCGACTTGAAGTTTGCGACCTCGGTGCATCGCGGTATTTTCCATAAGTATCCAAAATCAAAAAATATTCATAACAATTTCAAAATTCACGCTGAAACTCGTATGTACACAAGCGGAAGGCAGGAACCCAAGGCAGGCTGCGTCCATTGTTTACAAACGACAGACTGAACGTGCCCCTCCTTCAGTCCCAGTTCAGGCAGGGACCGTCCACTCAACTCAATCTCGCAAGCTGATTGGCTTAGACGTGTGACGCTGTAGCCTTGTACATTCCCGAGGGAATTTTTGTGATTTGGTGATCTTATAGTGTTTGTGACGCCCTTGAAAATGCCTCCTAAACGTCCTGCACCATCTAAGGCATCCAATGAGCCTAAGAAAAACCAAAATATGATGACAGTGACCCAAAAAGTGAAGTTGCTCGATACGCTGACGACGGGCAATACGTATGCCCATGTAGCACGCCATTACGGCATAAATGAATCTACCGTGCGTTACATCAAAAAAGACGAAGTGACGCACTTCCTGCTGATGATCCAATGCCTCTCATATCTGAGGAAGAGGCATTACCTGACTTGGAATAAAGCTCTCAATAACCTGTGCAGTACATCATCATCTTCATCATCTTCACTTCACCTTCATCGTACTGCACAGGTCTCTCATCGTCGGTTTTTTTTTTTGGATTGAGATCAAGCGGAGAAGAGCTATTGTCAGATGTGAGTACAGCACTTAAAGTATTTATATATAAATTCTATTTAGATATTAATATATTACAGTATTTACATATGCATATAACTGTGTAACGTTTAATATACACTTCTTGATATTGTATAGACGTGAAAACATATACGTATGATAGAAATGACAGGGGTGATCCTACTTCACGGTTTTTCGATTATCGCGGCCAGGTCTAGTCTATATTATCTGCGAAATTCAAGGGATGACTGTAAATGAGATAAAAATGTAAGGGATAAGGGTGTCTGCCAAATGTCATAAATGTAATGTCATGTAATGTCTGAGATAAAACATACATCAACCTGCTTCCACAGGCTTTTTACCCTCAGCTCGTCCACACTTTATTACTCAGATGCACGTGAGCACTGCGATATCTTATATGGCTCCATAGTGTAGCTGTCACTCTTTATAACACTCACTCTCACTGGCGCTGGATTTAATTACATCACAGGTGCAGAAGAAAAGAGGCTTATGGGGAACAATTAAGGGATGTGGTACAGAAGGGACTGCTGTGTAAAACACACTCCAACACGCGCAGAGCATTAAACAGATTTCTCTTGAAAAATACAGCTTATGTAAAGGCGTTTAGGACGAAGTAAAGATTCGCTGTAAAAACAGGACCACGGAGAGCCCGTAATGGGAGAATAAAAAATGTTTTATGGAAACATGAGTAATTAAAATATAATAACCCTACAAACTGTAATCACACCGCGGACTGTAATTGCTCCAGTTTGTCATCGTGACAGTCTCTGTGATCAGCATTTTTTTGTCTCTCATATTTTAACAACCTACCTGCAACACGCATAACTGCCCTTCAACGTTTATCAATTACATGGACAATTTTTTACACGCTGCTGTGTTACTTGATTTGCTGAAATAATGAATTGTAAAAAGCTACCATATGTAAATTCGATAATGAGACCGTTATGTTGCGAACTTTGAGTCTATGAGTATCGAATGGGTCTTTTTGTTAATGCGCTGTCCTTCAGAAATAATTCTTTCCACCCTCTTCCACATACCTCATCGGGACCACTGCAGCAAGACCGCGTACCCCTACAATCCTCACAGGACTTTTGCTCCCTTGTTTCCCTGTTTATTTTCAACCTGATGATCGCCGTACACTTTTTTTTTATTGCACCACTACAGTACAAGTCCTGCATCTTTATTTATGTACTTATTGCAACCTTTACAAAACTCAATTTACACACGTCTTTAATACACTCATAATTCACGGTATCGCTGCAAAAGTGAATAAGCACAACTCCAAGTGTTTTAATAAAAAAAAGTCTAAGTAGTAAAAAAGTTGTAAGTAGTTCCAAACAGTGTCTCTTAAACAGACCATTAACACGACTCTGGAACTTTCTATACAAATAAATACCAAGAGATGTAGATAGTAAAAATATAGACTTGCAAAATAAATGTGAAACACAAAATAAAAGTTTGTATATCTTCATCATTTTAGTGTAAATATTAACCACTAAAACAACATACAAGGTTAAGTTTATAAATGTATTCTCAATATGAACAGTGAAGGGTACTTCTCAATCATTATTTAAAAATATGAGGTGAGATCGAGAAAGATATTCCACATACATTGATTTGATTTTTATTACGTAAATAAATAATGTTTGCTTAATAATAAAACACATCTGATTTTAATTCTCAGACAAAAGTATCAGCTGTGTTTCCAGACTAGTGATTCTCAGTGCTGCTCCGCCACCAAATTTGTTTAGCAGCTCATTAGCTAATGTTAAGCGCTCATGTTGAGTTCCTGTTCCAGAAAAAAATACATGATTTTACAAATTACTGCACTGACTGTTACTACATGGTTCAGAAATTCTATTTTAAAGCTTGTTCATTAAAAACCTCCTATTTAATCCAATACAATTACAGTAAAACCTCCGCTGACGAACGCTTAAGCTCACGAACTTTTCGCCTCAAGAACATTAAATTTGCGAGCATATTGTCTCTGCTGACGAACTAGTTTTCGGCGGACGAACCAAACCACGCGGTCGAACAGCGCCACGGTGGCGGCCACGAGAAGCTGACGCGACGCTCACGGCGTCACAGTTAAATCACCCCTTTCTTTGAATGCGGAAGTGGTTTGTGTTTGATAGACATTTTGGACCATATTGAGTGTACTTTTGCTATTATGGGACCGAAAAAGACCCCACCACAGGCGGAGATCATTGAAAAACATGAACGAGGTGTGCGTTTGTGTGACTCAGCGTCCCAGTACCAGTACGCTAAGTCTACCACCATCCTTAAGAACAAGGAAGCTATTAAGGGTGCGTGTGTGGCTAAGGGTGTTTCCAAACAGTAGGCGTTTCCAAACTCTCCTTCCAAACAGTAAGTCCCTCCCTCCCTCCTCCTCCCACTCCATTCCATCAAGCCGTCAACTACCATCACAAAGGTAAATAAAACGACTTTATTATACAGTACAGTTTATTTCTTTAATTACAATACAATAGCACATTTATTATACATAAAATAAGGTATATTTTTGTGTAGTTTTAAGGCTTATTTAGTAGAAAATTATGTTTTATGGGGACCTGGGAACGGATTATTCTCATTTTAATGGTTTCTTATGGGAAATAAATGTTCGGAAGACGAACTTTTCGCCTTACACACACTTTCTGGGAACCAATTATGTTCGTGAGCTGAGCTATCACTGTACATGTGCTTTTTTTTTTTTTTTTTTTTTTTTTTTAAGTCAGCTGCTTGGCAGGGGAGGTACATATTCATCAACGTCTGTTTGTTTGCTTGTTTGTCTGTAAACGGGATTACTCAGCTGATTTCACTAAACTTGGTGGAGATGTGGTATTGGCCTGGAAAAAACTTTCAGGAATCAACAATTTATTAAAGTTTTTTTAACAAACGATTTTTTTTCTTTTTTTTTTTGAAAGATTAAACAAAAGCTGTTAAAAGGCACTAAATTTTGGAGGTGATCCATGCATGAGATCATGTAAAAAAGATCCTGAATAATAAATAATGCCTATCGAACATTGGGGAAAATGTTCATTCTCAGTGTTCAAGAAGCCGCAGTTAGGGGCGTGTGACCACTGTCCTGCTTTAAAATGTAAAAATATTTTGTTAATTTGCCGAGCCGCTTGATCCCGCCAGAGTCACAGGGAGGCTGAAACCAATCTCAGCCGACTCCGGGCAAAGGTGGGGCACACTATGAACAACTTGGCAGACCATCACATGTGCAATTAAATGAATGAAATCACAATTACTTCAGTAATGAATTGTGAATGAGGTGTGTATGAATGTTAATGAGGCATAATTAGAGCAGTGCACTGACCTGAGTAATGCGGGGGTGAGTACACTTGTGATGTTGGTTGGGTCCAAGCCAGTGTGTGCTGTGTGACACTGCAGAAGAAGTGCAGTGTTTACGCAGTGTACAACGACTCTCACTCACACACCACCCACAAGAGAACTTTCGCGCCGCCTTTAGACACACACCACAGCTCTCCCGCTGAGCGCCACACTTATACAGGTGCACTGTGACACACATATAGACACGTACACACAGGCATGTTTCACCTTTGAGGGAGCTCTGTCTGTTTATTTGCCGTGTGTGTGCGCGTGTGTGTATTATTACCTTTAATTTTTTCAGGATTATCAATGATGAAGTTATTATTCCACACGATGGACAGATCAACTGCAAGCTCACTCACCTTCATCCCCTCATACACATACTGTAGAGGGACAGGGAGGGAAAATGGAGATGATGGGGGGGAGAGAGAGAGAACGTTCATAAAATATCCTCAATCTTCCAAGAAGGTAGTCAGGGATGTGATGTATTAACACCTGGCTGTATTTACCTGCATGCTTTGGCAGTGTTTCCACACAGGAATATTGTTTCCTGCCTATGTAATGCTGAACAGTAAATTAAAACTATGGATTTTAGGATGTCTATAGACTCTGTTTCCATCTGATTTGGTAGTATAATATCTGTATATTAGGGTGGCCCTTATTTTTAAAGTTTTTAATTTGTGACCTCTCACCCCCGCATTTTGTTCCATTTAATAAATAGCCACTTTGTGCAAAAAATCATGAAAATGTAATAACTTTTAGACTATGCTCAAAAACAATGAAATTTTGAAGTATAATATGATTCGGAAGAAAAAAAAATCAATGTCAAGTTTGAAAGATGAGGTTCTTTTAGTTTTGTAGCTCATGAACAATTGTCTCTTTTCTGGCATCAGGGAATCTTTTCTTGTCATCCTGAATGATCTGAAGGAGGAACTGATGTTGTTCTTCATCCTTAGACAGAAGGCCACTGTACTCCTGTCCTCTGCGCATTTAGAAATTCTCTGTCTTCGGGTATTTTTTATCAGAGAGAAAGCATCCTGGTGCGCGATATCAAATAGATCATTAAAGGTTTCCTTAAATTCCTCTACATTCGCAATCTGTTTACTTGTTCTCCAACCTTGAGTCTTCTTTAGTGCTTCCCAATTCTGCACTAATCTCTCAAGATGTTTCACGGCATGATGGGAGGGTCTGACTGGAATGCGGGCCTTGTTCCATGTTTCTTCCAGTACTCGCACTGTGGCCACTGCAGCATCTTGTTTATTGAATGTCCTTTCACTAGGTACACGTAATGCTGCAAAGCATCTCTAATTGTAGGTAGTTTACAACCTCCTGTGTATGCGTTTTGCTGTTTGTAATAAATAGATCTGATTCTTTGATCTCAAATTGCTTGCCATTTCACCTGTATAAAAAGATATGAGAGGTGAACAACACTTCACATATTTCAATACTTAGACGATGACGCTTTAACATTGAGCTTATGGGTAATGAAAGAGGTGGCTTGAGCTTAGGCTAAACTTTGTTTTGTATCCAGAATATTTTGATACATTTTTAGACCAAAAGGATCAAATTTAGGGGTGAGACAGTTTAAGTTCCCAGGAAAAAAAAATAATTGTCACATATAAGGGCCACCCTACTGTATATTGTTATTTTTGCCATCAACTTGGCTTAATAGGCAGGGATTCACTTCCCATTCTTGCAGTTTAGCACACTCACAAGAGTGAAGTGGCAGTCTTTATGCACTAGCTATGTAGTGCAAACTTTCATGCAGATTTTAGCACACTGAATTTTTGAAAACATAAGTAAAAACCATCAAATTATGAAAACATGCATATGTTCACATGCAACAGGAAAGTTTGGAAGGAAGTAGAAAGTTCTATGAGTAAACAATGAATAAAAACAGAATATATCTCGAAAAGAAAATTTGCTGAAATTATTGGCCAAATATTGGACCACGTACTTAGAGCTGTGCACAATGTTCTTCTGTCAAAGTTACCATGAAAACATGGAGTGTTTGAATGCAGCTTTGTGATGTCGCTTTATTCCAGTGCTTCTCAATTATTTGCTGTGGCGCCCCCTCTAGGAAGAAAAAAACATTTCACGCCCCCCTCCACCGCCCCGCGACCACTATAAATACCGTAGTATTATTTGTCTATAAAGTTGTTATTAGTACACCTCTGCATAACATTGTATCTTTATTAACATTAAAAACAAAATAGAAAGAAATATAGTTCAACTTAGAATAAAGAAAAACTTAACATTTTTTAATCTGTAACAGAAAAAGATTTAAAGTGCACCAATGTGCCTGAAATAAAAAAAATACATCCTTACTTAAACTCATTCAACTTATTTATGTCTTAATATCTCCATTTCTCTCCACCTTTCTCTTTGTTCCTGTTAGAAATTTTTCCGTGTTGTTTCTTTAGGGGTTGTTTACTGCACTCCATATCGTTTGCTCATGCGAAAAACCGCTACACCATAGCGCAACCATGAGAGCGCCACTGCCAACTACTGGAATGGATATGGAATTACACTTAATTCCCGTACACTATTCCAGAAAAGCATGTTCCTCAGGGTCATACGTGCTCCCCCGGTATCACACCGCGTGCCCCCCCAAGTGAAACGCACCCCACTATTTGAGAAGCAGTGCTTTATTCTATTAGACAGTAATGTTGTGTGTACATTTGTTCATTCTGTTTACATTTCAGTAACAGAACCTTACGGACCATTTAACATGCTGTGTGTGTGTGTGTGTGTGTGTGTGTGTGTGTGTGTGTGTGTGTGTGTGTGTGTTTTCTCTGACCGAGCGGTTCTGACACTGTACACTGGTGCTGTTGAAGCGTAGTGCTGTTACTCTGTGTGTGATTCCCTGAATGTTGAACACACACTCGTAGCCTCTCTGACCCGACTGAGGCTGTGGAAGGTTCCGAGCCTTCAGCGTGATTGGTTTCACGTCTCCAGCTGCAATCACCACCTCCCCCGAGTACACCAGCTGAGGACACAACTGCAGCACAGAGGTCAATGATCAGAGTTCAGCAACCTGTGACAGGTATATTTTAAACACTAGAATCCATTAAAGTCCTTAGTATGGTTGTGTGTGTGTGTGTGTGTGTGTGTGTGTGTGTGTGTGTGTGTGTGTGTGTGTGTGTGTGTGTGTACCTCTGATGCGTTGACATGACCTTCGAGGAAGGAGCAGCTTTTGGGGTCATGTGTGCAGGTGTTTCTGTATTTACACCAGTGACATTGAAATGCACTGCTCACACATGACAAACACCTACACAAACACAAACACAAACACAAACACACACACCTATAGTTAATTACAGTAACAGTAATGTGATGAAACATGACTCTACAGTAAAAACTGTAGAGGAAACTATGTTGATTTAATATGTGAATTATTAAGTCTGTTAAAACCCACATTCATTCATCATTACTGCGTATCAGAGAAATGTGTGTAGAGAAAGGACCATGAGGTTGCAGCAGTAACACTCACATGGTGTGTGTGCTGCAGTTGTAGAACTTCACCTCTGTGCTTACTACCATGCGACCTGTCTCCTTAGAAACAACCTTTAACTCCACACCTGACCAGTCTGAGACAGAGACACAGATGGATTTACAGAGGAACAGAATGACACAGTTAGAGCGATAAAGAGAGAGAGAGAATGCAGATGGAGAAACAGAGAAATATGTAGACAAAAACAGACAGATAGGGAGACAGACAGATAGAGCAAGCGACATACAGACAGAAAGAGAAAAAAGAGAGAGTCAGATGGAGAGATAGACTTTCAGACACCATCAATATGAGGTTTGTTTCAGTGTCTGTTTCTCTTTTTATCATTTGCGTTCGCGTCTCTCACCTCGGTCAGCGGGGATCAAAGGGATGTCCCGGGCAGCTGGAGAAAGACACATGATGCTGTTTCCACTGACATGAGCTTCAACCTCTGCCAGGCTACCAAAGGAGCAGGTGACCCCGACAGAGAGGTCAGGAACATTACTGACCTCCAGCAGCAACTACATTAAAAAATAATAAACAATACTACTATTAATAATATAATAATACTAATTATTATCCACTTATTAATTTGCTGCATTCACTGAATCCTACTAGGGTTCAACTCTGAGCGAAGACGGGGTACACCCTGAATACTAACCAAATCCATTACTTGGCGAACACACAAGCACTCACACTCACATCTAGGGTCAACTTCGAACAGCCAATTAACATAATGTACAAGCTTTGGACATAGAAACGTCCTCATCGAGTCTGGGACTCGAGTCCAGGACCTACTTCTGTGAGGTAGATGTGCTAAAAACCACACTATCATGCCACCCAGTGACAAAAAGAATTATTATTATTGTTATAACTATTATTATTATGAATAATCAAACGTTTATATTAAATTTTTCTATCTGAATTGTTAAAATTTAAGTGACAATGTGACATATGCTCCAAAAATGCAAACAAATGTTAAAAAAAAAAAAAAAGAGTTGGATGACTGACGATCAATTTAACTTTAATAAATTGAAATCTTTTTTATATATTCATACACAGATTGAACTGAACAGGTTAAAGTGTGAGGGGAATATTAAACTGAGAGTGACTATGTATTGATGGTGTAACAATGAGGTCGCATGCAGACTCACCGGGATGGCATGCTCTGACATGGCGACACTGTTTGGGTGGACAGAGACCTTCACACACCGCCCGATCTCATCAGCAAATCGGAAAAGTTCATCAGCGCGCTCACACCGATCCCGCCTCACACACCTGAGGCAGAAAAGATATGCTGTTTGTGCATTGTTATTAGTGAAACACACACACACACACGCACACACACACGCACACACACACACACACACACACACACACACACACACACACACACACTTCTCTCAGCTCAATGATATTCCCACACTGGAAAATCTCAAACCCATCAAATGAACAGTTTCCATGGTTTCGACCTGGAAGACCAGTCAGAGCTCACACACTTTCTCTCTCTCTCTCTCTCTCTCTCTCTCTCTCTCTCCCCTGTATCTCGCACACACATACACACACTCTCGCTCTCACACTCTCTCTCTCTCTCTCTCTCTCTCTCTCTCTCTCACTCACACACACCCTCTCACACACTCTCTCGCTCTCTCTCTCTCACTCACACACATACACACAGCAATGTAATTATTACATCATATAAAGAAAGTCTCAGAAACCAGGAACTGAGCCCTGCTTTATAACAAAATAATACTGTAGAGGAGGACAGAGCTGGGTAAACATTTTGACAAAACAAAAAAGAGAGAGTGCACATTCTAACAGAAAAATATAAAAGTGTGTTAAATAGAAAACAACAGAAGAATCAAAATTATAGAGAAAATTATACAACAAAAATGCATAAGGACGTAAAACATTAGAAAGTAACAGAACATAAGATGGAAAAAAGAGGGATGACATGAAAGTGGGTGACACAGAGGGTGAGAGAGTCAAGTTCATGAGAGTCTGAGGGTAAAATGACTGCTATGAGTTTATAACTTTAATAGATATCCTGCTGTTCGCCTCTGGATAGTCACAGCTGAATAATCACCTAGTCGTGTTCCTGAGTTAATGACGAGGGGAAAGGATGAGAAGACTGAAAATGATGGAGTTCAGATTTGGGTAGCTCAGTCTGCACCCAAGGCAAGAGGTATACACGAAGGATAGTTTTAAAAACAGTGTTGCATGTGTTTTGCGTGATCATGGAAAATGCTGGGACTCACATTTCAAGCATACAGGGCTGTTTTTTTGAGCCAAAATTTTAATGAAATAAGTGTAACATGATGAAATGCATTGGTGTTGCTATTAATACTGACACCACTGTTTTATGAAAATCATCAAAAAACCCTCATCCTGAGCCATGCTGTTTCAACGCTGTAGAACCTTTTCTATTTCCATGTGAGGTCTCGCGACATTTAGGATCCCAGTGGTCTTATTTTAAGGTTCACCATCACCTCGTGAAATATTAATTCAAATCTGAGTCAATGCCAGAGGAGCATTTGGGGAAATGCTGGGGGGGTGAAGAGTTGTGATATCATGAAGAAACACAGAGAAACCTATCAACTGAGGAGAGGACCGAGTTTGTGTGTGTGTGTGTGTGTGTGTGTGTGTGTGTGTGTGTGTGTGTGGTTAGATTAGCTTCCTTGATTCTCTGTAGCTAACTGACAATGGCATTATGTCAAGAGTTTTTTTAGATGACGGATGTCAGACATGTGTCACTGAAAGCTGTTCTAAAGATTGTTTTCTGAAACAACAGTCATATCCACCAGCCTTCTGACTTGACTTGGTACACTCCCTCTGTTCCATTTCCCCTTCACGCTCATTATACGGACGATGTTTCATGTACTGGGTTACCATGTCAGTTAATTCGTCACACCTATTTCTCATTAACATCATATACAGATAAAAGTGGAGCAGTAAAGCTGCCACTGATTTGAGGACATTTTCAGTTCCTAGGCTTGTCCTTATTCCATTTTTGTCCTGACCCAACCCCTGCCTTTGCCTGGCCTCTGCCATGTAATGTCCTGACACTCTACAGTGACTCCACCCTATTCTTCCTTGATTCCACCATACCCTATCCTGACGACACCCTGACCTGTCCAGCCTCCACGTTGGCCCATGCTGAATCTAACCATGACCACCATTGTGTAAATCTTTTTTGATGGATCACAGTATAGTATGACGCTCCTGTCTAGAGACCGAAACCTTCTGAAGAGAGATTTGCCGGTACAACAATCACACCTAAACTACACTGACGCATATAATTTACTATTATACTGATGTTTATGATCATCAAAAATGTATTCAGTATGTGTGTTCATGTGAGAGATACTGCAAGAGTGAGAGAGAGAGACTTACTTGTTGTATAGGACACACCAGCCACAGTGTGGATCTCCTGAGCCTAAACACTCGTCACATCGGCTGTACTGCTCACAGTGTTCCACAGGCATCTGGACCACCTATACACACACACACACACACACACACACACACACACACACACACACACACTATACGTACTGGCATGTAGGTGTAAAAAAGTCACCCCAATCACAGCCCTATGTCTAATCTGGACATTACTGGATAATGTCACGACGAATCGATAGACTCGATCAATAATCTGAGTCAAGTTTTATCTCAGCAGACACTGATGACCATAATCAAGACGACTGACCTTGACTTGAGCACTAAATACTTTCCAGCCTCGTTACACAGAACATAGTGCATACTAATGATAAGACCGTGCACAAAGAGCACCGAACTTCACACACATCCTCCACTCAGAAAAGAGTACAGAAGACATTATCAGTTGTAATGATAGAAAGGAAAGACACTGATTAAGAAGGATGAAATAGGATGTAAGGATACACACCAATCAGCCATAATAGCAAAAACATGAGCATTGACAAACAGAGTGAATAACAACATTATGATAACAGTATCAGTCAGGTGGTGTTAATATTATGGCTGATTGATATGTCTAAATATCTATTTTACAGAAGAGGCATAGATCTGTACCGGAGGTCTGTATGGATTTAAACACAACCAACCATAATGTTTACAGCAGGGAAAAGTCAACAAATAAAGACAGGAAGTGCTTCCTAACGGCAGTTAATATAACACATACATGTTTAATATGCAACCGGAATAATATTTTAAATAAATATTTAAAAAGAATAAGGCTGAAGTGAAAATGTCTTCAATTTGATGTCATGTTTCTTATTATAAAATTATTATAAATCAGCTAAATCAGATAAATCAGAGAGACAAAAAACACATTATAAAATCTAATCCTCTGAGATATATATATATATATATATATATATATATATATATATATATACACACACATATATACACACATATATACACACACTAGTCCTTCTCAAAAAATTAGCATATTGTGATAAAGTTCATTATTTTCTGTAATGTACTGATAAAAATTAAACTTTCATATATTTCAGAGTCATTGCACACCAACTGAAATATTTCAGGTCTTTTATTGTTTTGTATTGTCAACCTAATCATCTGAATCAACGAATTAACTCTAAACACCTGCAAAAGATTCCTGAGGCTTTTAAAAACTCCCAGCCTGGTCCATGACTCAAAACCGCAATCATGGGTAAGACTGCCGACCTGACTGCTGTCCAGAAGGCCATCATCGACACCCTGAAGCAAGAGGGTAAGACACAGAAAGAAATCTCTGAGTGAATAGGCTGTTCCCAGAGTGCTGTATCAAGCCACCTCAGTGGGACGTCTGTGGGAAGGAAAAAGTGTGGCAGAAAACGCTGCACAACCAGAAGAGGTGACCGGACCCTGAGGAAGATTGTGGAGAAGGGCCGATTCCAGACCTTGGGGGACCTGTGGAAGCAGTGGACTGGGCTACAGGTGCCGCATTCCCCAGGTCAAGCCACTTTTGAACCAGAAACAGCGGCAGAAGCGGCTGACCTGGGCTACAGAGAAGCAGCACTGGACTGTTGCTCAGTGGTCCAAAGTACTTTTTTCGGATGAAAGCAAATTTTGCATGTCATTCGGAAATCAAGGTGCCAGAGTCTGGAGGAAGACTGGGGAGAAGGAAATGCCAAAATGCCTGAAGTCCAGTGTGAAGTACCCACAGTCAGTGATGGTCTGGAGTGCCATGTCAGCTGCTGGTGTTGGTCCACTGTGTTTTATCAAGGGCAGGGTCAATGCAGCTCGCTATCAGGAGATTTTGGAGCACTTCATGCTTCCATCTGCTGAAAAGCTTTATGGAGATGAAGATTTCATTTTTCAGCACGACCTGGCACCTGCTCACAGTGCCAAAACCACTGCTAAATGGTTTACTGACCATGGTATTACTGTGCTCAATTGGCCTGCCAACTCTCCTGACCTGAAGCCCATAGAGAATCTGTGGGACATTGTGAAGAGAAAGTTGAGAGACACCAGACCCAACACTGTGGATGAGCTTAAGGCCGCTATTGAAGCATCCTGGGCCTCCGTAACACCTCAGCAGTGCCACAGGCCGATTGCCTCCATGCCACGCCGCATTGAAGCAGTCATTTCTGCAAAAGGATTCCCGACCAAGTATTGAGTGCATAACTGAACATAATTATTTAAAGGTTGACTTTTTTTGTATTAAAAGCACTTTTTTATTGGTCGGATGAAATATGCTAATTTTTTGAGATAGGAATTTTGGGTTTTCATGAGCTGTATGCCAAAATCATCAGTATTAAAACAATAAAAGACCTGAAATATTTCAGTTGGTGTGCAATGAATCTAAAATATATGAAAGTTTAATTTTTATCAGTACATTACAGAAAATAATGAACTTTATCACAATATGCTAATTTTTTGAGAAGGACCAGTATACACACATACACACACACACACACACACATACATTTTGATACTGAATACAAAAAGAATACCAACAACTTGAGAGTATAATAAGACTCTGAATTTATTTTAAACAACATTGTTATAATGAAGTTATTTATTTATAAGAAAAATACTTTTTACTATTATTGCGACTTCTGATGCTGCATGGTTTTGCTGATGGCTTTGTAGTCTGGTTGATACGTGCTGAGGTTCAGCTTCATGCAGGCGTTTAAGCTTCCATCTGTTAAACGTGGTCTTGATGTTTTTCAGGTGAGAAGGACTGCCTGCATGCATATGTAGAGCCAAACATGGTCAATATGACAGGACTCACACGCTGCAGTGTTTGGTATGTGACAGGAAGCGCATTCCAAGTTTGGACAATCAGCCGGTCTGCGGGTTGAAGTCGTTTTTTTTTTTATGTCTGTCCGTTTGTATTTTGCTTTCCAGCTCTGCCTGGCTTTGTGAAAATGAGCTGATCAAAAATGAGAAACATTTACCTCTTGACCAAAAAAAACTCGCGCAGGCTGTTGCACATAAGCCAATAAAGTTAGAGTTTCAAGGTATCGGACCCACCCACTCAATGGAGTACAGAAAGGATTGGCTCACCGCTGCGCGCCACAAGTGGCGTTGAAAATAGATGTATAGATTAAAATGTGTGAGACTTATTTATGTTTTTGTTTTATTTGATGGCTTTTTTTTCTGTATTTTTATTTAAATGAGAGTGAAATTATGCATTATTAGTTATTCTGTTAAGAAAGGCCACCTGATTTATCTAAGAGTACAGTCATCAAAAGGGCCACATCTGACTCGCGAGCCATAGGTTCCTGAGCCCTGGTTTAGATTTTCTTATTTCATTGAAAGATCATTTTGTTTCCTTCCAGAAATAAACGATAATTAAGAAAATTATCTGCTAAGACTATTTCTAGCTTGAATTTTTTTTTTTAATCACTTGCATGTAATTTTAACAGTGACATTTTTGTCATCTGACTCACTCGCTCACCCATTTACCAAACCACTTACTTCTATTAGAGTTGTGGGGAGGCTGAGGCCTATTTCAGCCAACACTGGGAAATAGCAGTGTATACCCCAAACAACTCGCCAGACCCAATACAGCCCCCCCCCACCCCACCCCACCCCCCATCCCTCCCAGCCCTTAACTTAAACACTTGATTCCAAAATGAATGTTTGGTTTAGACTGAACTCTGCAGGCTTTGATATTTTATAAAAAGAAATTCTAATTCAGTGAATAAAAATCTACTGCACTACAACGGGTGAAATGTAGAAACAAGCCTCATGAGAAACTGCAAATATAAACTTAAGTTACAAATAAACCTCTACTACAAAGCACTGACACTGGAGTCTCCTTTCATCCAGGTCTCATAAGTACACTTCTCATAACGATAACTTCACCACATCAAAGATTTACACATTTATAATAAAACTCACCAGAAACCGAGCAGCATGAAAAAATAAAGTTAATCGGTTTATCTTTCATGTTTCTAACTTTACATCTCTTTCTCTCGCTCCCACTGTGTGTGTATATCCATCAGTCTAAATCAGTCTCTCCCTCTCTCTCTCACACTCAGGTCCCCCCCTGTGTAATTTCCTGATGTAAGTTACATTAAATGAAAAGCAGATTAAGGCCGATTCTGAAAGCGAGCCCCTCCCCTTGCAGTTTCCCTCTCACCCCTCACTGTCCGTTGGATTATCCTCCGCTTTTCCCAAAATGGAGTTCTACAGCGTTCCATTTTTCATTGTTTACTTTATTTTCTCCTGCATTTTCTCTCCAGTGTACTGCACTGCATTCCATTAAACAAACACTTTTAAAGGGGGAAAAATCAAAACACAAATCAGACACACACCAGAGAAATAAACCGATTCATACCTGCAACTTTTTTATACAGCAGTGCCTTTGGGTGTGTGGGTGTGTGTATGCTTTAATGTTATAATTTCCTTCGGAGTCTAGACAGTGAGAATATAAATGAGGGATAATAATTAGAGCAGATGACACACACACACACACACACACACACACACACACACACACACACACACACACACACACAACTAATCT
>CM045732.1:17907974-17942974 GCA_024760905.1 Plotosus lineatus | reverse complement strand
GTACATTTTAACATTTCACTGGAGATAACACAAAGTTTTACTCCAAACTCCAGTCATCAGATCGTCTCTTTTATTTTAAAAGATATTTAAGCATAAAAATATCCATCTGTAGTCAAAAACACCAAATTCATGAGTATTCACAAGCATGCAGAACTCCAGAATCGCTTTCATAGTTGACAATGGACGAGCCTTAATGGACTTTACAGACAAACGGGGGGCTCTGTGTGACCTCTGACCTAGCATGATGCTGTGAAAGTAAGAAAGTGTGTGTGTGTGTGCGCGCGAGAGAGAGAGAGAGAGAGAGAGAGAGAGAGAGAGAGAGAGAGAGAGAGAGAGAGAGAGTGTGCACATGTTGCCGTGTTCTGTGACCAAAGGCAAAATTTTGACTGATGTATTTTCATGGCCATGTTTTGCTAGTTCTGGGTTTAGTTCAGCTGTGGAATCACACACACAATCTTCTGACCTTATGGATGTTTCCGGATCGGGTACCAAGGAACGCCACACTGTAGCCATTGTACACGTACGCAGACACGGCGGTGAGCCGCTCCAATGTCTCCGTATAAACAGCAAGACCTGAGACGAGCTCAGAACCACCGAGAGGCTGATTTATGTCCAAACCACAAAAACCATCTCCTATAGGCACCGGCTGAGAAAGAGACAGACAGAGAAACAGACAGACTGATTAAGAACACTGGGAACACTGGAAAATAAATTTTTAAATTACTAATAAAATAGAAGTATAAACAAATAAAGTAAAGGAAAAAATGACTAATATAAAAAAGAAAAATAAGAAGAAAATTGAACAGAAAAGAGAAGACACTGAATACCGTCAGGAAGAAAATAAAAAGTGATGAAAAAACTGGAGGACAAAACAGAAAATTAAAGGAGCTTCAAAATCTAATTAGACTTGTTCTGTGCTGCTCCCAGAATAATTTTATAAAGTAACTGTAAAACACTGAAGGTTTGGAAAAATATAGAGAAAGGCAGTATGTCAAAATGTACAAAACTACAAAAAGGTAAAAGACGGTGGTGACTCAGGACGCCGGGCTAAATTAACTAAATTTAGTGCGACAGAGAACCAGGCCACGCCTGCAGGGAAAAGAGAGGCCGTTGGGAACCCTGGAGCATGAACAAATGACGAGGGTGGGACAGGCCTGGTGTTATCTGCTCTCTCTCAGAGATGAGGATTGATTTTGCAAATTGATTTGAAAGAATGATGATAATGTTGGAGTTGATGAAGTTAGAAATGAACAAATGTATGACGAGGGTGACAAAGAATTTCATATTAGGGACGACATTGAAATTTTACTCTGCAAACTAAACGCAATTTAAAACAAAAAAGGGGGGGAGGGGCTCACTGGAGGAAAAGGTAAAGCGTTTGAAGTCGAGATCCCGGCATAATAACTTAAGGTTATCGAGTCGAAAAGAGGGCCATGATCCAAATGTCTTTATGGAGAATTTGCTCTTGGATGTTCTGGACGGAACGACCTTTTGAACCCCCGGAGAGTTTGAACAAGGTCAGCGCACAAAATGAAATTGATCTCAGCAGTTCCAGCCAAAAAAAGGTATCCGTTACGAGAATCAGCAAATAAAATTTGAAAATGATTTGACTGTGGGGATCTACAACAAAAGAAAGAAGTTTGATGAGGTCTGCCAGGTGTTCCGGGGCTTGGGAAAAACGACATGGAATCACTGTACCGGCCACACTGCTGTTCACTTGGAGTAGGAGAACTTACACCTTCATATTGAAAAGCTTTATTGAGAAGAGTAAAGGAGAACGGAAGGATCTGTAAGTGATGTTTGGACTGAATGACAGATTAGCTGAGACTGAATGATTCAACACAGAAGGGTTAAATAGCAAGATGCAAAACGTTGATTTGGACAATTACAAGTGTTGTTGTGTGGTGGGGGGGTTGATTTACTGGTCAGTACCGGATGGTTGGACTGGGCGACACTAGGTGTGGAGTAGCCATGAGTGTTGTTTGGAGACTTCATTGTCAGGGGGAATCCCCAACTTTGTGCGATAGGGGTTTGTCATGTTTGTGTGAATGTTCGTGACACCAAAGTTCCCAATACTCCCAGGTCATGCTTTTTCATTTTTGTGTATAAATAGTTGTTATTAATTTATGTCACAGGGAATTAAACTAAATTGTGTAACGTGAAACTGCAGAGGAATCCCAAAAACAAGAAAAATGAAGCAGGTTATGAATAAAAAGGACAAATAGTACTGTTACATGAAACATGTATGTTGAAGGAGGATAGCATCAAAATCAGGAGAAGATGGCAGGGTGACGTGTTCCCAGCTCCTTTCTCATCCCAAGCCAAGTGGACGATGACTCTTCTGTATAAATTTATTCCACTACAAGTGACAAAAGGTCATCAAAGATAAAAGCGCTCGATATTTAACAAGGATCACTGTTAGCAGAAAGTCTCGTTTTAGTAAATGTTTACGGCCAGAACACACATGATCCTGACTTTACAGGTCTGTTTTTCAAGATTTCAGCACTCAAATGAAAATATATAATAGCTGGAGATCTTATCTGTACATTCGATCTAAGCAGGGACCGTTCTACGGGTCAAGAGCTATCCCATAATAGGCGTAGACTAGTTTTAGTTAAATTTATTGAGGAGGAGGGTAATTTGTTAGACATTTGGAGGGAATCACATCCAGATAGTAGGGCATATGCTTGTTATCCGAGTTCCCGTCAGCTGTACTCACAGAGATTACTTTTTAATTTCCTCCAGATTACCTTCGAAGATTCACAGCTGTTTTTATGATATTCTCATAATATCAAATAATGCACCATGTTGTTTAAATAGATATTCAATTTTAAAAATACCAACATAGATGCCATTTTCAACATAAATAGCTACAGGACAGTCTCCTTCTTCTTCTTCTTCTTCTTCTTCTTCTTTTCCTTTCGGCTTTTTCCCTTTCTCGGGAGTCGCTACAACGAATCATCTGATTCGCAAATTTGTTTTGGCGTAGGTTTTTACATCAGATGCCCTTCCTGTCGCAATCCTTTAGCAAGGGACAGAAACACGATGACGGCTTTGCAGCTACTCTTTACGACAGTTAGCAATGGTTCTTTTACATGAACCTCTCACCATAGACAGTGAGAGACATGGCCCGCCTTTGATAACTTAGTTAGCTGCTTTGGGGGGGGACAGTGACAACCCTGTGGGGACTTGAACCCTCAACCTTAGGATTAGTGATCCTGCACCCTATCCACTAGACCACCACTGCTACAGGACAGTAAATTTATAAAATATTTAGGGAGACAGATATATATATATATATATATTTGGATATTAATACAAACCAAACATCAGCAGTTATGAGGTGGGAGGCTTTCAAAGCCTTTAATAAGAGCCATATCATCAGCTTTGCCAGTTCAAAATCAAAGAGGACCAAACAAAAAAAGATTATAGTTAGAATGTGAAATGTAACATCTGCGAGAAAGAAGGGATCTACAAAACACCCCAGAAATTGAAAAAAAAAAGTTATTATTTTTGAGATCAGAATATAACAAGTTGTCAGCTTCAAGGGCAGCTGCGAGTCTCTTAAGGCTTGAACAATCTTTTTATGAGAATGGTGACAAAGCTGGTACGCTATTAGCCTGGCAGACCAAAAATTAGAAAATAAAACATCAATTACATCTATTATAACGGAGGATAAAAACTTGGTAGAGCCACCAAAAATTAATGAAGCATTTAGAATATATTATGAAAATAATCTGTAATAGTGAAAAGCGTCGACTGGCACAAACAAAAATGCTTTTTATACAAATTAAACAGACTTATATTTGTATTTAAGGAGGAAGATACCACTTTTTAAATTATGAAAGAAGAACTGAGAAGAGCAGATAGTATAAAAGCAGGGAAGAAGAGTGGGTCAGGTGGTTTTACCAGTCGATATACACAAAAAATACAAAACCAAATTACTAACTTCACTTTTGGAAATGTTATTAGAAGCTTTCTAAAATTAATGTTTACCCTCATCAATGAATGATGTCTTGATTATACTGACGCCAGAATATGGAAAATCCTCTAATCTTCTTCTTTTCCTTTCGGCTGCTCCCTTCAGGGGTCGCACAGCGAATCATCTGCCTCCATCTCACCCCGTCCTCTGAATCTTCTTCTCTTACACCAACTACCTACATATCTTCCATCACCACATCCATACATCTTCTCTCTGGTCTTCCTCTGGGCCTTCTGCCTGGCAGTTCCAACCTCAGCATCCTACTACCAATATACTCACTATCCCTCCTCTGTACATGTCCAAACCATCTCAATCTAGCCTCTCTGACTTTGTCTCCAAAACATCTTACATGTGCTGTCCCTCTGATGTACTCATTCCTGATCCTATCCATCCTCGTTACTCCCAAAGAGAACCTCAACATTTTCATCTCCGCTACCTCCAGCTCTGCCTCCTGTCTTTTCCCCAGGGCCACTGTTTCTAAACCATACAACATCGCTGGCCTCAACACCATCTTGTACACTTTTCCTTTCATTCTTACCGATACCTTCCTATCACACATCACACCGGACACTTTTCTCCAACCATTCCAGCCTGCCTGCACACGCTTCTTCACCTCTTTTCCACACTCTCCATTGCTCTGGATTGTTGAGCCTAAGTACTTAAAATCCTCCACCTTCTTTATCTCTGCTCTCTGTAACCTCACCGTTCCTCTTGGATCCTTCTAGTTCACACCCTGTCTTACTGAGGCTAACCTTCATTCCTCTCTTTTCCAGGGAAGACCTCCACCTCTCTAGATTTTCCTGCACTTGTTCTCTGCTCTCACTACAGATCACAATGTCATCTGAAAACATCATAGTCCATGGAGATTCTTGTCTAACCTCATCTGTCAGCCTGTCCATCACCAGAGCAAACAAGTGGGGGCTCAGAGCTGACCCTTGATGCGGTCCTACCTCCACCTTGAACTCTTCTGTCACACCAACAGCACACACATCAGCACCGTCTTACATCTCTCGTACATGTCCTCTAACACTCTAACATAATTATCTGCCACTCCAGACTTCCTCATGCAATACCATAGTTCCTCTCTCGGCACCCTGTCATATGCTGTCTATGGAAAAATCCTCTAATAATGGTGAAAATGTTAGGCCGATAAGTTTATTAAGTGCTGACCTAAAAAATTATATAAAACTTTAGCAAGGCGGTTATAAAACTTCCTTCCAGGTAATATAAATAGAGATTAAAATGGATTTATGGTGGGAAGACAAGGTTTCCATAATGCAAGAAGAGTACTAAATGTAATACACTTATATAGAGGTATGCCTGATAAAGAATTTTATCGTTAGATGAAGAGAAAGCTTTCGATAAAGGAGAATGGCCTTTTCACAATATCAGAAAGATTTTGTTGTGGAAGAAACTTTAGGAGATGGGTACAAATAATTTATAGAAATCTGAGAGCAGAAATTCTCACAAATGAAAACATATCAAAACCATTTGTTATCAAGAAAAGGTTGTTGCCAGGGTTGCCCACTGTCTTCAATGTTTACATTTGCAATTGAACCCTTTGCCATTGCAATATGATCACATTCAGAAATACATGAAATTAGAGTGGAACCAACTGGACATATGGTGTTTCTGTTTTGCAGATGACATTATTCTATATCTAATTTAAAGGTTTTTCTCCAAGATGAAAAAAAATGTTTGTACAATTTATATGGAACAATAAGAGAGCTATAATAGGAGGGTTTATCCTTGTTATATCTACTATTTGATAGGGGAGGTATGCAATGTATGAGGTTATATTCTTGGACTACACAGCACGATCCATCATATTTTATTTCTCTGGGAAGGATTGCCCACACTAGGTAGAACGGAAACCCAGGATTTGGAGTTGCCCTTTTCCTTGGGCCTATACTCAGACAAAGTGGTAAAACTAAGTAAACATACTAAACGTCCAATAGTTAAACACATGATAAAAATGTGGCATGATGCTCACAAATACTTAAGGGAAAATCACTTCTTTATTACAGTTCAGTCCGATGTGGGGAAACCAGCAGCTTGTTAATGGAAGAGCAGATCCTGTTTCCAAATACTGGGCCTCAATAGGTGAAAAAGCAAATATAAACTTAATAATAAACATTTATATAAGTATCTTCAACTTATACGTTTTATATACAAGCAACAGAATTACATGCTGAGGAAACCTCCACAAATACAAATTGAGGAACTTATGTGAAGAGATATTTTAAGAAAAGGAATTGTATCCAACTTTAATAACTTATTAATATCACAATGAATTGAAAATTAATTTTATAAATTGGCTGCATGGAGAGGGATTTTGGATTTTGAAATTACTGAAGATTGGATGACAGCATGTTTTAAAGATGATGAATAAACAATAAATGCAAATTTTAGACGACTACAATGTAAATGGATAGTGCAAACTTATGTCACTCCAGAGAAATTAAATAGATTTAACAAAAATATTCCAGATTTATGCATTGTAATAAATATATTTTTAATGTAATAAAATGCCCTACGATGGCCTAGCGAGCTGTCCAAGGAGTACCCTGCCCTCGCCCAGAGTGGACTCAGATGGGAGCCAGCCTCCCCACAATCCTAATTAGGATTAAGTGGTTCAGAAAATGAAAGAATGGATGACTAATAAACCAAAAGGAACTTTGTTTCACGGTGCTTGGGAGTGTAACAAAACCAGGAAGTTTTGGGAAGAACTACAGGTTATGATGGAGAAGATAATTTTTAAGTCAGTTCTGTAGGATACAAAAATATTTCCTCTTGGGCTGTGTTCCGAGAAACATACACTTACGAGCAATGAACAGACACTGACCTCAGTCTACTAAATTCAAAAAGAGTAATGGCAAATGTTTTGGAAAAATACAAACAGACCAAGAATTACATTACGAGTAAAAGAAATGTTTTCAAACCTTCTATTGGAAATATTTAGCTATATTTTCAAAGTTAAGCAAGAAGCCTTTGAATATGTATGGGGGTCCATTTATGGACTTTGTTAAAAATATGGATATGTCTGAAGAGGACAATGATAACTGAGTGTGCATAAATATGGGGACAGATGTTTCACAAAGTAAACATGGGAGGAAAATGTTTGCTGTTTGGGTTTTTTGAGTTTATTCATTTTTGATGTGAATTTATGGGTGTACATATTTTTTCCTTTTCTTTTTGTTTGTTTAACTAAGTACATTTTTATTACCTGAGGTTCTGTTGTCTTTACTGTACCCAGAATGCATTTTTGTATTAAAGAGGGAAAATGTAATAAAGATATTATTAGAACAAAATGACAAACAGAAAATTAAGAACTAGAAGAAGGTGAGACTATGCGGCAGGGTAGGATGGCGGTAAGCACATTCACCTCACAAGAAGAACATCCTGGGTTCCTCCCATAGTCTAAAGACATGCATGTTGGGCTAACTTCTTCTTTTCCTTTCGGCTTTTCCCTTCAGGGGATGCCACAGCAGATGATTTGCCTCCATCTCTCCCTATCCTCTGCATCTTCTACTCTTACTCCAATTACCTTCATGTCCACCTTCACCACGTCCATAAATCTTCTCTTTGGTCTTCCTCTGGGCCTTCTGCCTGGTAGTTCCAACCTCAGCATCCTACTACCAATATACTCACTATCCCTCCTCTTTACATGTCAAAACCATCTCAATCTAGCCTCTCTGACTTTGTCTCCAAAACATCTAACATGTGCTGTCCCTCTGATGTACTCATTTCTGATCCTATCCATCCTCGTTACTCCCAAAGAGAACCTCAACATTTTCATCTCTGCTACCTCCAGCTCTGCTTGCTGTCTTTTCCCCAGGGCCACTGTTTCTAAACCATACAACATCGCTGGCCTCAATACCGTCTTGTACACTTTTCCCTTCATTCTTGCCAATACTCTCTTATCACACATCACACCGGACATTTTTCTCCATCCATTCCAACCTGCCTGTACACACGCTTCTTCACCTCTTTTCCACACTGTCCATTCCTCTGGATTGTTGAGCCTAAGTACTTAAAATCCTCCACCTTCTTTATTTCTGCCCCCTGTAACCTCACCGTTCCTCTTGGGTCCTTGTCGTTCAAACACATGTATTCTGTCTTACTGAGGCTAACCTTCATTCCCCTCCTTTGCAGGGCATACCTCCACTTGTTCTCTGCTCTCACTGCAGATCACAATGTCATCTGCAAACATCATAGTCCATTGGGAATCTTGTCTAACCTCGTCTGTCAGCCTGTCCATCATCATAGCAAACAAGAAGGGGCTCAGAGCAGTCCCACCTCCACCTTGAACTCTTCTGTCACACCGACAGCACACCTCACCACTGTCTTACATCCCTCATACATGTCCTGCACCACTCTAACATACTTCTCTGCCACTCCAGACTTCCTCATACAATACCACAGTTCTTCTCTCGGCACCCTGTCATATGCTTTCTCCAGATCCACAAAGGCGCAGTGCAGCTCCTTCTCACCTTCTCTGTACTTCTCTATTAACACCCTTAAAGCAAACACTGCATCTGTGGTGCTCTTTCTTGGCCTGTAACCAAACTGTTGTTCACAAATGCTGACCTCTGCCCTTAGTCTAGCTTCCACTTTTCTTTCTCATAACTTCATTGTATGGCTCATCAACTTTATCCCTCTGTAGTTGCCACAACTCTGTACGTCTCCCTTGTTCTTAAAAATGAGCACAAGCACACTTCTCCATTCCTCCGGCATCTGCTCACTTTCTAAGACTTTGTTGAATATTCTTGTCAGAAAATCTACTGCTACCTCCCCTAGACACTTCCATACCTCCACCAGTATGTCATCACGATCAACTGCCTTTCCACTCTTCATCCTCTTCAATGCCCTCCTCACTTCACCCTTACTAATCTTTGCTACTTCCTGGTCCTCAATGGTCACCTCTTCTACTCTTTTTTCTCTCTCATTTTCCTCATTCATCAGCTTTTCAAAGTACTCTTTCCATCTTCCCAGCACACTTCTGTCATCAGTCAATACAATTACGTCTCTGTCCTTTATCACTCTAACTTGCTGCATGTCTTTCCCATTTCTATTTCTCTGCTGTGCCAACCTGCATAAATCATTTTCTCCCTCTTTACTTTCCAACTGAGCATACAAGTCATCATCCATCCTCTGTTTGGCCTTTGACACCGCTACCTTCGCCTTACGCTGTGTCTCCCTGTACTCCTGTTTACTCTCTGCAGTCCTCTCTGTGTCCCACTTCTTAGCTAACCTCTTCTTTTGTACACACTCCTGCACTTCCTCATTCCACCACCAAGTCTCCTTATCTACTTTCCTTCCAGGGGACACACCAAGTACTCTCCTACCTGATCACATTGGCTGTGGTTGTCCGGTCATCTGGAAGCACTTCCTGACCACCCAAAGCCTGTTTCAACTCCTCCTTGAAGACAACCCGACACTCTTCCTTTTTCAACTTCCACCACTTTGTCTTCTGCTCTGCCTTTGCCTTCTTCACCTTCCTCACCATCAGCATCATCCTGCACACCACCATCCTATGCTGTTTGGCAACACTCTCACCCGCTACTACTTTGCAGTCACTGACTTCCTTCAAATTACATCACCTACACAAGATGTAGTCTACCTGTGTGCTCCGACCTCCACTTTCATAAGTCACCCTATGCTCCTCTCTCTTCTGGAAGAAAGTATTCACCACAGCCATTTCCATCCTTTTTGCAAAATCTATCAACATCTGTCCTTCTGTGTTCCTGTCCTGGATAACAAACCTGCCCATCACTTCCTCGTCCCCTCTGTTGCCTGCACCAACATGTCCATTGAAGTCTTCCCCAATGACCACTCTTTCACCTCTGGGGGTACTCTGCATCACTTCATCTAACTCACTCCAGAATCTCACCTTCTCTTCTAGCTCACATCCTGCCTGTGGGGCATAAGCACTAACAACGTTGACCATCACACCTTCAATTTCTAACTTGAGACTTATCACTCTGTTTGACACTCTTTTCACTTCTAGAACATTCCTGACAAACCCCTCCTTCAAGTTGACTCCTACTCCATTTCTCTTCCCATCCACACCGTGATAAAACAGCTTAAACCCTGCTCCCAAATTCTAGCCTTGCTACCTTTCCACCTGGTTTCCTGAGCACACAGTATGTCCATCTTCCTCCTCTGCATCATGTCAGCCAGCTCTCTAGCTTTTTCGTTCATAGTTTCAACATTCAAAGTCCCTACTCTCAGTCCTAGACTCACGCATTTCCTCTTCTCTCTCTGCCTACGGACACGCCTCCCGCCTCTCCTTCTTCGACCAACAGTAGTCCAATTTCCACCAGCACCCTGTTGGTTAAAAGCACTGATGGCGGTCGGTGTTCACCTGGGCCTCGACCGATCCGGTATGAATTTCGTTTTGATCATTTGCATGAGAAATGTGGCATAAGTTTTACGTCGGATGCCCTTCCTGTCGCAACCCTCTGCATTTATCCGGGCTTGGGACCGGCATGAGGGGACACACTGGTTTGTGCCCCCCCCTCACGGCTGCATTGCATGTTAGGCTAACTGGCTGTTCCAAATTGACCAAATTGATGTGAATGGTTGTGTCTGTAACAACGCTCTGGGAAGCTGTTCCTGGTGCACCCACTCCCGCCCAGAATCAGCTGAGATAGGCATTAACATTAAAATTAAACATCCTGAGATTCTTGAAAATCATGGGAATCATGAAAAAAAAATGAAAGCATAAAAAAGTAAAATAGGAACAAAAGGAATTAGAGAAAGAAAGCAACAAAAAAAATGGGTAAAACAAAAATAAAGCAGGAGAAATAAAAAGAACAATTCAGTACAAAGAATAAAAAAAATTGATGATCTCTAGCATGATAAAGAATAAAAAGCAGAATAAAAAGTTCATTTTTCCGCTCATTACTGCTGCAACTGTGAAAGGAACCACGGCTTGAGTGTTTTTTCCTTATGAAATGTTTCAGAACAAAAGAATACATTTAGTTTGAACTGAAATTGATGAATGCTGGATCCTAACTGACCTCATGTTGGGGTTTTCAGTAGCTCAAAGGGCTGAAGGGATAAAAAGGTCTGATCTGACATGTCTGGTCGCTTGAGTAAGCCGGGTTCGAGTGCTGTGGAAATGTCACTGCACACGCAAAATTAAGCTCGGCTCCTTCACATACCAAGATTCAGGCATGTTATTGCTTTGTTCATGATGGTACACAAGTCTAAATGCCAGCGGATAACACACACACACACACACACACACAAATTGTGAACGCACATCTGAAGCCCTCAGCAATATTTAAGCTGCAATGGAGTACATGCATGCTTCCTGGTCAGCAGGGTATGAGAACAGGAAGTGTTTACCTGATTTGACAGCTCTGATATTTTTGTGTTTCCCAGAATGTTCTATATTAGTATATATATTCTATGTTAGTATCATGAAATGAAAACGTATCACACATGCTAGCCAATCAAAACCCTGCAGAACCAAGCTGTAAAATATCAAGTGGTTGTGTACATGATCCTGGACGCGCCAGTCCTGAAGACACAACGATGAGCAACAATGAGCAAGACACAAAGTTTCACTAACATAATAGTTGTACAATTTTAAAAATGCTGATTGACTTTGTCTGAACATTTGTCCTTCTGATGAACATCATATTAAGTCCACATTATTTTAGCAGTAAAAGAAACATTGTGTAGTTTTCAAACCCAAACACTTCCGGATGATAGAATATAACATACCGCTTTTGTGCACTGAACGTCTTTTCCCAGAAGCCAGTGTAGCTCCAGATTTCCTTCCCCCTGATAGCACGACCTCAGCCTCTCTTTGATCCGTGCATTAATATCCCGGATGGTGAAAATGCAGAGTGTTGAGTCATCTGATGGTTTCCGGTACTGTTTCTGTCCCTTGGAGAAAACAGCAAAGAGCACATCATCTCTTTCAGTGATGTTCAACACAGTAGCCATGATACTTCCAGCTTTAGCCAGAAACGCCGCCTGAAGGAGGCGGTACTCCACTCTGTTCTTCACGCAGCCCAGCGGCAAAGAGACGTACGAGTGAAACTTATCATCACCTTTGCAGAGACGAACCACACGTGAGGTGTAAAACAGCTCCCCAGGGGTGTCCGTCTCCGGCTGCACAGTCAGGAAGTACACAAAGCTACCACTAGAGAAACCATACACATAGTCAATATCAAAGTGTGTAACCAGAGCTAACGTATCAGATGGAATCTTGACGAGCGATGAAACAAAGTCGGTGTGAAGCTCATAGTCCAACATGGCTGACGATTCAGGGTCTTTCGGCAGTTTACGGCTTGAGATGGTTGGGAAATAATCCTGTTTGCCACCAACGGATGTGCCAATGTACAGTGTAGCATCTCTGTCTCGGTCTTTACCTCGATCCCGGCTCACGATCACGCCGCTCATGCCTCCAGTCTGGTTCACGCTGGAGAAGTAGTGCTCCTTTTTATGAGATGGTTCAGCCAAGATAAACAGATCGTCCAATCTCAGGATCTTGCACACACCCTGGTAAAGGCTCCCACATGCCAGCAGTCGGCTGTGAAGGTCGTCCACAAGTAGGAGCTTGTTGACGTTATCAGTCCTGGTGAGAGACTCGGAGCACGGTTGCATGATCAAAGGAGGATAACACGCCTGGTTGTCCAGCTCTGGCCCAGTGTTATGCATTACCAGCAGCTCCAGATCAGATGAGAGCTTGTACACACGGTTGACTCCACCGACATACACAGCACCACTTGACTGGTGCACAGCCAGATGACTTAGGCTCCATTCTGGCCTCTCAGATTTAAAGACATGAAGAGTTTGAGAGGAGCATAAGGACAAGAAGATGGAAGACATGTACAGGAGAAATGGAAGTTTTATCTTTGGATAGTAAAGTCCAGCATCATTGTATTCCTCCATGCTCAGAGATATGAGAGCGGTTTCTCAGCAAAGACTGCTCTGTTCTCGTTCTACTGGTGGACTGGAGACAATTTTTTGTTATTCTTCACATCATGGTCCTGAGAGGAGGGGGAAAAAACAAGCAAAACTCAAACAATTGAACCCATCATATTTGATACTTAGACACTGGGCATAGCCCCCATCAAAGGCTGGTCATGTCTGTCACTGTCTATGGTGAGACACATGCAAAGGAACCATTGCTAACTTTCATCAAGAGAAGCCTCCATAGCCATCAAGGTGTTTCTGCCCCGTGATGGCCCATTAAGCTGTCCAATGTGTATTCTGCCTTTGCCTAGAGTTGGCCGAGATGGACCTCAGCCTCCCTGCAACCCTAAATAGGATTAAACGTTTGAAACTGAACAGAGCAGGATAATACAGCAGAATGATTACTGATATTGTTGAAATGATGCTTTCAATTGTTTTCATGATAAATGAATGTAAATTACAACAAGTTATTCTTTCGGTTAAAACTATTATCAGTTGGCTGTTCAAGTTCTACCTCTTAAGGATCTACGAGTCCTTCTCAAAAAATTAGCATATTGTGATAAAGTTCATTATTTTCTGTAATGTACTGATAAACATTACACTTCCATATATTTTAGATTCATTACACACAACTGAAGTAGTTCAAGCCTTTAATTGTTTTAATATTGATCATTTTGGCAAAAAAGTAAAGAAAAACTTTACAAGTATTCAACGCGCACTTGCTCACTTGAAAGATCGTAAGTCCGGATGAGCTGCGCTTTGTCTCACAAGCACCATATATCACTTGCGACAAGCGCCTACATTCGGTGGAGCGCCAAGTGCTCTCGCAGACCAGGCGAGGACGTCGAATGTCTTTGAACACTAACATTACAATTTCTCTCCACTAGATCTAAGAGGCCCAAAAAACGTTCCAGCATGATGGTGCCTCTGTGTACAAGAAGAGCTCCCTGAAGACATGGTGTGTTAAGTTTGAAAGAAAATAAAAGAAGTCAAGCGTCTTCCACAGAGTCCTGACCTCAACCCTGAGAACTGAAGCCATTTGGGATGAACTGAAATATTGGCTGCATTCCAGACCTTCCCAACATCCCAACATTGATGCCTGACCTCCTCGCTCTTGTAGCTAATTGAAAATTTATCCTTACTGCAATTCCCCAAGAATCACAACAGCCACACCCCAAAATCTAATGGAAAGAATTTCTATAAGACTGAAGTTTATTATAACAGCAAAGGAAATAAATCTCAATTGAAAAATTCAAGTCATTCGGGGTGCTTTTTGTATACAGTACTTTTTTCCTCGCTACAACAATTTTCTTTTTCTGTGCACACACACACTTCTACTCCGTTTTTCTTTCTTTCTTACACTCATACCATTTAGCTTTCTGTCTCTCACTTGTCCATCTCCAGCATAAATCAGACAACACCCGTAATCAGTTAATAAGGGGTGTAGGATGTTCTTTCCATGTAATCTATACAGGGGGGACAGACAGGCAAATAGATAGAGAGAAAGACAAGTGGAAAGTGGAAGCGTATGGAAGAGTATTCGCCTCTGACTCTTGCTCACAGAGTACTCATTAAATAACTGTGACTGCAGGGGTGGTCTGTACCTCATTACATTACACACACACACACACACACACACACACACACACACACACACAGCTTTCTGTGCATTAATCCTGTCGTTAAATTAGCATGTAAATTAATTAATTATGCTTCTAAATTTTTACATCTTTCTATTCTCTCTCTCTCTCTCTCCTTCCCTCCCTCTCCTTCACTCTCTGGAGGAATGTACATCAGTTAATCAGCAAGACTGTTGCTCAGTAATAAACACTCAAAGCCAGGCTCCACCCCTCCCCATTCTGCCCTTTAATTTCATTTGCATATTTTATGCATATGCATTATGCAAAAGACAAACAGTCAAAGTCATGAGAAGGATTTAGTAGACGAGTGGTTTGAAGAAACAAAGCCTCTTTAGGAGGCACAAATGATTAATATGTTCAGTATGGGGTGTCATGGACACATGCTGTGGGTTAAACACAAACTAATGCTAATGTTAATCACATCTCATCGCTGTTTGAAGGTATAATGTGATCATACAGGGTGAACTTGAACATTCTCAAGTGACAGCAATGATCAATCATGTCAATTTTAAAAATGGATAAATATTCAATTAAATTTTTTTCAACTTCATCGACTATTTTAAAACTGTTTTCGAATACTGCAGCTCACATAAAACAATATGAATCTCACTGGAAATAGAACCTAAGGCTCATGAAAATTTTCTTGGTTATGATGAGACTTCTGAACCGCTTAATCCTAATTAGGATCGCGGGGAGGCTGACAGCTCAGCTGACTCTGGGCGAGGGCAGAGTCCACCCCGGACAGCTCGTCAGGCAATCACAGGGCAGAAACACTGACTGCTATGCAGTCTACTCTTGACAAAAATCAACAATGGTTGTTTTACAGGCCTCTCACCATAGCCATTGAGGGACATGGTTGACCTTTGATAACCCATTCAGCTGCACTGGGGGGGGTGCAGTACCAACAACTGTTGACAGTGTGGCTTGAACCCTCAATGGGATTAGGGGGTATGAATTACAATATGACAGGTTGCAGCGAGATTCCATACAGAAACTACAACTTGATAAGAATGGGATTAAGTACAGAGAATGAAGTCTGATTGCTTGCTGTGGGATTAAGAGCGGGAAGGGAAGTACATTCTGATCAGTTATAGTGACATTCTGAGTTGGGATTGGGACTACAAATTGATTAGTTACAGTGGAATTCGTTAAGATGCCGTCTGATGGGGGGATTTTAGACAGTAAGAATTCGGATTGGCCACAACAGCATTTATGAACTGTATGTTGATTAGTCACAGTGAGATTAGGACAAACTGCAATGGGGTAATTGGTACTGCAATGTTCTGATTGGTCACAATGGCACTTCCTGGCGGAAGCAGCAGGAGTTCATGCAGATGAGCCACAACAACTAAGCATTATAACATTATGTGCAAATTTTAAGAATTTGCCTTGGATGAAATATTCAGATGACATTTACATGTCATCCAGCAAAATTACTGTACCTTTTTAATGTTCCCGCAAAGCTTGCATGAATGAAATGGTGTGTAAACAGCTATAATAATAATAATAATAATAATAATAATAATAATAATAATAATAATGAGTAACCAATAATAAAGTAATACTGTTTCATATTAATATTTAATTACGAGTTAGAGCAGGACTGATATTCAAGCAATGAAAGAATAATGATTAATATTTAATTGTCTTCCAGGAGCGTTGTGGAGCACCTTACAGCGCTTATAGTTTTAAAGTGATTAAATAATAAAGAAGAAATTCTGCTTAATGGTTTAAAACTGTATAGTTATGACCCAGAGCTAAACACACCTTTTACACACTTCACCAGTGTAGATTCTCAGTGTGAGACTGAAGTCCACCACTCCGCAGGTACAGTGCATTAGTTATCCTTATATCTTCATGAGGCTTGGTTTTATTCTAGACAGATATGTTTTGTTGTACTGACAATAAATTATAACAGAAACCATGTGAAATCATAGAAGGGACCAATGATTTAGGAATTAGGATAAAATTTATTTATAGTAATATGTCGTAGTGTATTGATTATTAGATAATATCTGTATTGGAGATGTTTGAACATTCAGTATCGAGTGGTGTTTCTTAGCAGCATTAGCGATGGTGCAACGTTGAGTAATGTGTGATACGCTGTGTGTGATAGCGGTGTTTGTGGTGGTGCATGTTACTGATGGAAGTGTTCTGTTGAGTGGTGGGTGTTAGTGGTGTTCATGGTCTCGCAGTGTTAACCAGTGGGTTGTGTTAGCAATGTTGCACTATTGAGTGTTGTGTGTTCGTGTTGAGCAGAAGTGTTAGCTGTGTAAGCGGTGGTGCATTTATTAGTAATGAATGTTAGCGGAGAAAGCAGAAATGCATTGCTGAGCGGTGGGTTTTAGCAGTGTTTGCGGTATTGCACTGTTGACCAGTAGGTTGTGTTAGCAGTTTTAGCGGTGTGCAATATTGAGTGGTGTGTGTTAGCAGTATTGTGGTGGTGTAGTGATGAGCACTGTGTCATGTTAGTGGTGTTAGCTGTGTTGGCAGTGGTGCATTGTTGAGTATTGTGTTAACGGTGTTTGTGGTGGTGTAGTGTTGAGTAGTAGATGGTGTTAGCTGTGTTGGTAGTGATGCATTGTTGAGTGGTGTGTGTCAGCAGTATTCGTGGTAGTGCACTGTTGATCAGTGGCTTAGGTTAGCTGTGTTTGCGGTGGTCTAATGTTGAGTGGTGTGTGGTCACTGTGTTTGTCACGCTGTGTTAAGCAGTCAGTTGTGTTTGCCGTGTTTGGCAGTGGTGCAGTGTTTACTGATTATAAAGTATTGTGTGTTTAATTTGAAAGTGGGATGTGGATGTGTTATTAATCAACACTAAGTTGCAGCTTAGAGCTTTATACACGCTGTCCATCTCCAGCTCTGTCCATTAGAGCGGCAATAAAACTGCCATGAGCAAGGGACAGTTCAGTCAATCACACACACACACACACACACACACACACACACACACACACACACACACACACACACACACACACTGTAAGTTGATACACAATGCACTGACCCGCTCTCTCGGTCTCTCTGATGTATTGCTGCTATTCATTGTTCTCTCCCTCTACTGTTCTCATTCACTCACTCTCTCTCTCCTTATTCCTTCTAAGTCTTGTTATTTTTTTCTCTGTTGCACTCTAGTCTCCACTCTTCTTCGTTATCTCTCTTTCTCTCTCTCTCTTCAGTTACTTCTCTAAGACACTGTGGGACTGCTATGCTGCAATCTGTGTGAGTGTGTTTTTTCTTCCCAACACCCAATAATAAATAAATAGGAAGAAATGCACATGAATAAGAGCAAATAAAACAAATAGACTGAAATGGGCACTGTCTGCCTGCCTTTTACTCTCTCATTCACATTCACACACACACACACACACACACACATACACACACTCTCTCCCCAAATCTCTCTTTCAGCATCGCCTTTTAGTCCTTCTCTCTATTTGTCTAAATCTCCGAGTCTCACTCACTCTCTCTCTCTCTCTCTGACAGTCATGTCCTAAATCAGATATACTGACCCTCTACTTTGCAAGCACTTAATTAAGACAAAAAACTATTGAGTTTATCCTCAGTGCTGGTTCTAATCCCTTGTGTGTGTGTGTGTGTGTGTGTGTGTGTGTGTGTGTGTGTGTGTGTGTGTGTGTGTGTGTGTGTGTATCAGAGAGAGAATGTGTATGGACACTTGGAACTAATATGTCTACATGTGAAAATCTCATAATACAGTACAATTATTATCTCATAATATAAACTTCTGGATGTCAATGTATTCTGGACATGTTCCCTACACAAGGTGAGCCGTCAGGGCCAGTAAGGCCTTCTCTGCTGTACTAAACACTAACCTACATTTACAATTTAAATTGTAGCACTTGTTCCATTAAATTGTCTTAATTTACTAACAACAGTCTTCATTTCATTGCGCATCTCTCGGCTGCACTGCTTCCAGTACATGTATGTTAGATTTTTTTTTTGTCCAATCAGATTTCAGCTTCGACGTCCTGCCATGTCATTTTAATCTGTCCAAGGTCTTTAGAATCAAAAGTGCTGGCTGATTTCACTTAAACTATATTAGCAATGGAACTTGTTTATTATTAACCTGGAGACGCAAGTTCAAATCCAAGTTAATGCCATAGCTATCCATGACCGGAAGTCCATGTAGGCAATCGGCCAAGCTCTCACAGGACGGAGGGATGGCATATGCTCAGTTCCCTGTCACTCACAGCGATTGCCACCCAATCATAGGTGTCTGTGAGCTCGTTTGTAAAAGAGGTCATAGAGCAATTTCCCTCTGAGTGTGTTAGACCACCCCCAATTATGCATGCGCCTCAGTTCGAAAAGAGTCGGTTGGCTAGCACTGCATATCACAGAGGGGGTGTATGTATACTTTTGCCCTTCCCTAGTGGTGGTCGTGTGATAGGGAAGGCAATACTTGATTGGTTGGAATTGAATACAACTAAATTAGGGATAAAATGGAGGAAAATAATAAATAAATACATAAGTAATGGAGCCGTTTCTTTAACCACTCAGATTTCAGATTTGCCTCACTGAGCCACCGAGCTGGTGCACAATAATGTCAGCATTTTTGTCCTCTGATTGGTTGTTCAAAGCAAAAAAGTAAACTGAATAGTCTGGTGATCTGCACATAATATGTTTAAGTTAGAATTTTTGACGCCCACAATGGCTGACGAAGGAGGATAAATTGGCTTGGTGGTGGACTTTTACTGAAAAACTAGACATCGTAAGAAGTTAAGGAGTAAGGTTTCTGCTTGTTACATTTGGGTCAGGCACCAGATTTACTGGCAGCCTCCACCAGTAATCACCGGTGGGAGTTATGTAATGCTCAGAGTTACGAGCAGAAATGCTCGAAATGCCTCTCTCTGCAATGCTATACCTTATTATATTTTGTTTTTGTGCATTATTGATGGCTTGTATAATGGCGGCGTGATAGTGGTGGTATTAAGAGGTGGATTATGTCTGTTAAGTCCCGCTGAAGGCCCAGGCACCAAATGCACAGGCCACCACTGACACAAGAGTATATTTTTAGAGTGCTTATTGCCAGAACACTACTCAATATTATGATTAAAAATACTTTATAAAAAAAACTCTCAACACATCGTTCTAACTGAAACACAAAGGATTTTGTAATTTGTCATTTTGAAACAGAAAGGTGAATAAATGAGACCCTAACTACTACACTCAGCCTTCATCACCAACACAACATACAGTTAAAAAATAATAATAATAAAATAAAAAGCACATAGGAGCATCACACTGCGCTTCCTATGTTACCGTGAATATAACTAGGCAACTCTGAATAAAGGGAATAAAGAAAACTAGAGTGTTCTAGAGTGGCTCTTCAGCAGAGTGGAATGCAAGCTTGAAAGGGTGAGGTGGACTCTGAGTAAGAAAAAAATAGAGATTTCACTACAAAAGCTGACAGAAGGTATCTGGAGCCAACAAGATCAACAACAAAAAAGCAGACAAGGAATAACAGCTGTCACATCCGAGAGGGAAAAACATACCACAGCTGCTTGAGGCACGCACACACACACACACACACACACACACACACACACACACACACACACACACACACACACACACACACACACACACACAGCAGTGTGGCATTAGTAGTGCGTTCTGTCCTCTCTCTAAGTGCCCCAGACAGGAAAAGACTGCTGTTAGGATTTTTTTTTAATCCAGGAACATTAACACAGAGTCGTACAACAATAACGAAATGCCGGATGGGTGGAGACCGGTGGAGTTCATGTCCAGCTGGAGACATGACGTCGAGGCTGCGTGAGAGAGATTTATCGTGAACTTCTCTCCTATATCAACATTTCCATTCTGATTTTTAAATAAAGTTTACAAAACATAATATTTGTATTCGCTTAATTTCGCTGAAGAAAAAGTGTCCACACACACACACACACACACACACACACACACACACACTGCTGCGGTATGTCTAATAACGCTCCCGCCATGACGACTGGACTAAAAATTCCAAGATGAAATCTATAACGATATTTCAGTTCCTGCATTATTTCCCATGAGCCTCGAGTGATTTGATATCACATCAATAGCAATAAAAGGAGCAATAATGTGATGAGAGTAAATTTAAAAAAATTTAATTACTCTGGGCAAGTAATTATCCGAGTCTCTTGGGTTGAAAAGTTGCAGCAAAACAAGCAGCTGCCTTCATTTACAATAAAACCAGAACACATGAAGAAAAAAAAAATCTATCAATCATAAAACTCACTCGTATAAGAGCACCATGATAACTGCATCATGAACCTTCAGTCAGAAGTTGCAGTCCCATATTTTTAGAGAATGTGTTGATTTAAAAGCTCCCAAGAGACGTCTCTTAATGACAGGTGCCCAAACCTGCTATCACAAATTAATCTAGAAGTAGGTTAAAATCATTTTAGCATAAAATGCTAGAAAATGTGGGGGATTTTTTTTTCTTTTCCTTTTTATAAATTCCTACAATATAAGCCTCAAAACCTGAAGGAAGGTAGATCTCAGAAATATCCAGAAAATGGCACTAAATCATCAGTCTACAGCAGGGATCGGCAAGCCGTGGCTCTGGAGCTGCATGCGGCTCTTTCAGCCCTCTAATGCAGCTCCATGGCTTTCAAGAATATTGAATGTGTATTTTACCCTGGCCAATGGGTGCAAACACGCTTCATATACAAAAACCACTGCATAACCAAAAACAACTGCAAAAAGAAAATGCTGCCTTTTTTTTACTCACAACGGAAGCACTCTGGGCTCCCAGGGGTAGAGAGTTTAAACCAGCTTTCACCTGAATGACAGGAGAATCTGCCTAAGGCAGAGTCCTGCAACAGTCAGATACCCACAGGTAGCCAGTGGGTAACCTTGAAAAAAAAAGCTCTTTTAGGGTGGAAAATTACATAGATGAAAATTAACAGTCACGGGTGCGGGCGGATATTTATTTGTTGTGGGCGGGGTGATTTTCTGTGTGTGTGTTCTTGTGGACATGGCTATCGTGATATTAATCAGCTACATTGAGAGTCTCCATGTGGAGAGCATGCGGCAGTATTTCCAAACCCTTGTGCTCATGGCAAGGAGTGTTCTTGCCATCCCAGCAGCAGTGCAGCGAGCGAGAGAGATTTTTCCACCGCTGAAGTTTGTAAATCCAGGAACAGAAATCACAGCTGAAGTAAGAGACGGTGAATGAGATTTGGTTTATGCACAGCAATCTCCGAATTAAATAACTCTCCTCCCAGTAACAAAATAAAACACTGGGTCTGGTTCAGTCTTCACTCTGAGAATGGGTCAGTGCAGTATTAAGCATTTTAAAAGAATGTTGAGCAGGATCCTTCTTAAAATGAAGTCTTCATATACCTTTCTGTGTTGTTGTCGTTTTTGTAAGTTAAAATGACAACAAAACAACATTAATATAACAAATAAAATAAATAAAATCCCATTAAAGGAGTGATGGTGAGGTAGGCTACCCAGCTCGTTAACACATCTGGATGCACCCCGTCCCGCCCTTCGTGGGATAACTGTTCTTTTTCTTTACAAAAATATAAGAAGGACTCAAATACATTCATTCATTTTCTGAACCGCTTAATTCTAATTAGGGGCCTTGGGGAGTATGGCGCCCATACTAGCTGACTCCGGGCAAGGGCAGAGTACACCCTGGACAGCTCACCAGGCCATCACAGGGCAGAAACACGCTGACGAATATGCAGTTACTCTTTAAAAAAAAAGTCAACAATGGTTCTTTTACATGAACTTCCCATCATAGACAGTGAGAGACATGGCTGGCCTTTGGTAACCCAATTAGCTGCAATGGGGGGGACAGTGACAATACATGGAGAGTGGGGCTTGAACCCCCAACCATGGGATCAGTGATCCAGCACCTTTTACCACCAGGCCACCACTGTCTCAGGACTCAAATAGACATTGGGAATTTTCATTGAACGTAAATTTTTATTCAACGTCTTTTTTTAAATCCAAATGTTTTTGTTGCAAGCAGAATTGGAATTGTCTTTGCAGTTGTTTAAATCAATGCAAGACATTGTTTTTTTATATTAACATGAAGGAAAAACGGACAACGCATTATATACAGTGTTATTTGATTTTAAATGTCAAAAAATATTTGTGGCTCCCAGGGTTTTCTTTACTGTGGAAAACAGGTCCAAATGGCTCTTTGAATGGCAAAGCTTTGCCGACCCCTGGTCTACACTGTGTCATCTTCAGCAATTCCCCGGCCTGTTTGTCTGATATCAATGCTTAGCTCGGAATTCCCTCTATCCAATTATCTGATATAAAAGTATTTAGCATTCCAACAGTAAAACAATAAGCGTGCCTTTTCCAAGCTTCTTCAGTGTAAACAAATTTTTCATTGTAGAAACACCATGAATACCAGCTTTTGATTGGCCTGTTCATGCCACTGTAAAACATAGATAATCTGTTTATCTTTTGGTTCTGACAGAGAGCCACAATTAATCTTAATGCAATAAATTATGTTAAGTGCGACTGGAAAGAAGTTTAATGTGACTTACTAATGTTCCAATATAATTTTGTGATTATTGTGCTATTTCTGACATTAATGTAAAATGCTATTGGACTGAAAACTATATAAATGCTATAAGCTACAAGTCGACAGACCCTAACATCATGACAGAGAAATAACAGAGACCTAAAATAACACCATCCTAACCCTGAATGACCTGTGACGCCAAGTGTGAGTGTGTGTTTCATCTTCGTGCCAATAAAAGATGATTCGACTGAAAGAAAAGAGATTCACTGTAATACAAACTTTTTAGCTCTCACACACAAACAGTCAAAGACACACACACACACACACACACACACACACACACACACACACACAGCTACAAGTTTTTAATGGTGGAGGAGTGTCCTGTACGTCCAGATGAATAAATGAAGACAATTAGAGGATAGGGCTACGCTGCCAGAGAAGAGTGAAATGGGTCAAACACAAATCACAAACACAAAATGTGCAATGTGCAGCATGCAGAGAGAACTACTGTAAATAATGAGTGAAGAGAAATGGGAGGGAAAATAGGGGACAGGAATACAGGAGAACGAGAGAGCGAGAGACAGAGACAGGACGGTGTAGTTATTAAGCATGACTTTTAGGTGAATGTCATCATTAATAAGATGCAGATCCAGAAAAGAAATGTGTTCTATTCAGCTCTTTATCACACACACGCACACACATGCACGCCGTGGGTATAAGAATGAAGAGTGTTAATTAAATACACAGCTGCTGACCACAAGTCCAAACATCCCAACTCAAAATATCACAATATCTGTACTGACATTTACACCAAAGACCTTTATATCCTTCACTCGCTGTCTGTCCATCTCTCTCTCAGTGTCTCTATCTCCATATATATCTCCTTTTATATATATATATATATATATATATATATATATATATATATATATACACACACACACACCCCATCTCTTTCTGTCCGTTCATCCTCTCTCGGTTTCTCTCCATCCCTCCTCTCAAACTTACACTGTAAGAATAACAGTGATGCACTCATATTTACAATCACAATAACACAGCTCTGTGTGTGTGTGTGTGTGTGTGTGTTTTATGCCAGTGCTTGCTGAAGGAGTTCTGCCAAAAGTACCATCTGCTCAAAAAGTCGACACAAAGCTGTGAGCTGTCAACATTCTCCACCCATCCGTGTTCTCCTTTTCACACACACACACACACACACACACACACACACTACTTGGTGCCATGAAGTTTGCATTTCTCTGCATTTTACATAAGCACAACTTTTTGTGATTTTGTGAATACCGTATGTGGAATTATTGACCAAGATGTAACTCTCTAATATGAAAACGCATATGTGCCAAAACGATACGTTATAATTTTAACAGCAAAGGCCACAACATCTAACACTACTATAAATAAATATAGGATAAAAAATATGTTGTTGTTCTTTAATTTATAAAGTATGGTACAATCATTATTACTGTGGTGTAAGTACCGAAACATAATTAACAGGACACGTGCACGAGTGAACGTAAGAACAAAACACGCGTTGTTTCCATGGTAAATACACATAGTTTACGTAAATATCGTGGAATCTCTAGGTTGTAGTGCCATCACAGTGAGAGAACATTCATTCATCCATTCTCTTCTTCTCCTTTCGGCTGTTCCCTTCAGGGGTCGTCACAGCAATTCATCTGCCTCCTTCTCACCCTATCCTTTGCATCTTCTTCTCTTACACCAACTACCTTCATGTCCTCCTTCACTACATCCATGAATCGTCTCTTTGGTCTTCCTTCCTCTAGGCCTTCTGCCTGGTAGTTCCAACCTCAGCATCTGACTACCAATATACTCACTATCCCTCCTCTGTACATGTCCAAACCATCTCAATCTAGCCCCTCTGACTTTGTCTCCAAAACCTCTTACATGTGCTGTCCCTCTGATGTACTCATTCCTGATCCTATCCATCCTCGTTACTCCCAAAGAAAACCTCAACATTTTCATCTCTGCTACCTCCAGCTCTGCCTCCTGTCTTTTCCCCAGGACCACCGTTTCTAAACCATACAACATTGTTGGCCTCAACACCATCTTGTACACTTTTCCTTTCATTCTTGCCAATACCCTCCTATCACACATCACACCGGACACTTTTCTCCAACCTGCCTGCACACGATTCTTCACCTCTTTTCCACACTCTCCACTGCTCTGGATTGTTGAGCCTAAGTACTTAAAATCCTCCACCTTCTTTATCTCTGCTCCCTGTAATCTCACCATTCCTCTTGGGTCCTAGTCATTCATACACATGTATTCTGTCTTACTGAGGCTAACCTTCATTCCCCTCCTTTCCAGGGCATACCTCCACCTCTCTAGATTTTCCTGCACTTGTTCTCTGCTCTCACTACAGATCACAATGTCATCTGCAAACATCATAGTCCATGGGAAATCTTGTCTAACCTCGTCTGTCAGCCTGTCCATCACCAAAGCAAACAAGAAGGGGCTCAGAGCTGACCCTTTATGCAGTCCTACCTCCACCTTGAACTCTTGTGTCACACCGACAGCACACCTCACCACTGTCTAACATCTCTCATACATGGCCTGCACCACATACTTCTCTGCCACTCCAGACTTCCTCATGCAATACTACAGTTCCTCTCTCGGCACCCTGTTATATGCTTTCTCCAGATCCACAAAGGCACAATGCAGCTCCTCCTGACCTTCTCTGTACTTCTCTATTAACATCCTCAAGGCAAACACTGCATCTGTGGTGCTCTTTCTTGGCATGAAACCAAACTGTTGTTCACAAATGCTGACCTCTGCCCTTAGTCTAGCTTTCACGATTCTTTCCCATAATTTCATTGTATGGCTCATCACGTTATCCCTCTGTAGTTGCCACAACTCTGCATGTCTCCCTTGTTCTTAAAAATGGGCACAAGCACACTTCTCCTCCATTCCTCTGACATCCTCTCACTCTCTAAGACCTTGTTGAATGTTCTTGTCAGGAAATCTACTGCTACCTCTCCTAGACACTTCCACACCTCCACTGGTATGTCATCACGACCAACTGCCTTTCCATTCTTCATCCTCTTCAATGCCCTCCTCACTTCACCCTTACTAATCTTTGCTACTTCCTGGTCCTCAACGGTCACCTCTTCTAATCTTTTTTTCTCTCTCATTTTCCTTATTCAGCAGCTCTTCAAAGTACTCTTTCCATCTTCCCAGCACACTTCTGTCAACAGTCAATACGTTTCCCACTCTGTCCTTAATCACTCTAACTTGGTGCACATCCTTTCCATCTCTATTTCTCTGCTGTGCCAACCTGTAGAAATCATTTTCTCTCCCTTGACTTTCCAACTGAGCATACAAGTCATCATCCATCCTCTGTTTGGCCTTTGACACCGCTACCTTCAACTTACGCTGTATCTCCCTGTACTCCTGTTTACTCTCTTCGGTCCTCTCAATGTCCCACTTCTTCTTAGCTAACCTCTTCCTTTGTACACGCTCCTGCACTTCCTCAAGTATTCTCCTACCTGTCTCCCTGATCACATTAGCTGTAGTTGTCCAGTCATCTGGAAGCACTTCCTGACCACCCAAAGCCTGTTTCAACTCCTCCTTGAAGACAACATGACACTCTTCCTTTTTCAGCTTCCACCACTTTGTCTTCTGCTCTGCCTTTGCCTTCTTCACCTTCCTCACCATCATCCTGCACACCACCATCCTATGCTGTTTGGCAACACTCTCACCCACTACTACTTTGCAGTCACTGACTTCCTTCAATTTACATCGCCTACACAAGATGTAGTCTACCTGTGTGTTCCTACCTCCGCTTTTATAAGTCACCCTATGCTCCTGTCTCTTCTGGAAAAGTATTTACCACAGCCACTTCCATCCTTTTTGCAAAATCTAACAACATCTGTCCTTCTGCGTTCCTGTCCTGGATACCAAACCTGCCCATGACTTCCTCGTCCCCTCTGTTACCTGCACCAACATGTCCATTGAAGTCTGCCCCAATGACCACTCTTTCACCTCTGGGGGTACTCTGAATCACTTCATCTAACTCACTCCAGAATCTCTCCTTCTCTTCTAGCTCACATCCTGCCTGTGGGGCATAAGCACTAACAACACTGAACATCATGCCTTCAATTTCTAACTTGAGACTCATCACTCTGTCTGACACTATTTTTACTTCTAGAACATTCCTGATAAACTCCTACTTCAAGATGACTCCTACTCCAGTTCTCTTCCCATCCACACCATGAAAAAAAAGCTTAAACCCTGCTCCTAAGCTTCCATCCTTGCTACCTTTCCACCTGGTCTCCTGAACAGACAGTATGTCCACCTTCCTCCTCTGCATAATGTCATCCAGCTCTCTACCTTTCTCTTTCATAGTTCCAACATTCAAAGTCCCTACTTTCAGTCCTTGACTCATGCCTTTCCTCTTCTCTGTCTGCCTACGGACACGCCTTCCACCTCTCCTTCTTCGAGGTCTACGACCAACAGTAGTCCAATTTCCACCAGCACCCTGTTGGTTAACAGCACTGATGGCGGTCGTTGTTAACCCGGGCCTCAACTGATCCGGTATGAAATTCTTTGTTGTGATTCGCATGTTGTATTTGGCATTTGTTTTGTTTTACCCCGGATGGCCTTCCTGACGCAACCCTCTGCATTTATCCGGGCTTGGGACCAGCGTGAGGGAGAGACGCTGGTTTGTGCCCCCCCTCAGGGCTGCATTTTCTGAAATGGTTAATCCTATATTAGGGTTGCAAGGAGGTTAGCGCCCATGTCAGCCAACTCCGGGCTTAGGCAGTGTACACCCTGGACAGCTCGCCAGAAAATCGCAGGGCCAACACTCACACAACCATTCACACTCACACCTAGGCGAGATTTGGAACAGGCAATTAGCTTACATTGCATATTTTGGGACTGTGGGAGGAAACTGTAGTACCCTGAGGAAACCCACACAAGCACAGGGAAGACATGCACACTCCACACAGAAACGCCTGTGCTGGGAATCAAACCCAGGGCCTTCTTGCTGTGAGGCAGACATGTTAATCACCGTGCTGCCCCGAGAGAACATACATATAGTCATTTTGTGAATAATGTTCAGTTCAATTCATTTTCTGCAACCGCTTAATCTTAAGTAGGGTCACTGGGAGGCTGGCGCTCATCTCAGTCAACTCTGGGCAAGGGCAGAGTACACCTCAGACAGCTCACCAGACCAACGCAGGACAGAAACACACTTACAGCCATGAAGTCTACTCTTCAGTGAGAAAACACAACACAAATAAAATGTCTATCTGGTCTATCTCCGCCACTTGGTGAGAGAGGTTATGTATTCACCAGCATCTGTTTGTTTGTCTCTTTGACGGATTATGCAAAAATTACTGAACCATTTTCACCAAACTTGGTGAACGGTTGGGGTACAGTCTCGCAAGAACATATTTATTAGAAATTATTCACAAGCATTTTAGAAATTGTAATATGAATCACAAAGAAAAGCTCTCAAGTCACCAGTAGATCTACATTCCTACCCCAACCTACGGACACGAGCTGTGGCTACAAGTGGCTAAAATGAGCTTCTTTTGCAGGAAGGCGAGTCTCTTGCTCAGAGATAATGTAAGAAAATTGCCCATCCTGGAGGAGCTTGGGGTGGAGCCACTGCTCCACGATGAGAGCAGCCAGTGGATGTGGCTCGGACATCTAAATTAGAATGCCCCCTGAACGACTCCCTAGTGTGGTATCAGACATCTACAACCAGGAAGACTGCTTGTAAATTAATACTTTATTTTTGTTTTAATGGGTCAGAATTTCTCAAGTTTCTAAAATTTAAATGATTATGATTAATGCTACTTAATTACAGCCATGCAGGACATTTCAGGACAAAACATACTCTGGCCGAAACATGTATAAAATATTTGCTGCTAACTCAAAAGGCATCGTGATGCACACATGTATACATGCTGAGTGTTAAGTATGTTCTGGCCCTCAGTGGAACAGAACATATGTGAATGTTTGCTGTGCACTTATAGGAAAATAAAGCACTTCAGGGTGGTAAGAGAAACTCGTCCCACTGCCTCGGCGCTCATTATTTGCCTGTAACAGCCCATTTTATTTAATAATAATCACTATAAAGCGAGAAACATTGACAAAAAAAATGTGGCAACGCTAAAAAAATTTAACTAGCTAGGTCTTAACAAAAAAAAAAAAAGTTAATTGCCATTTTGGGATCGTGAGAAACGTGAAAAAGGATCGCAAAAGTTATCTGCTATCCATTTCTTCATGCCTGATGAGACAGGAAGCATCTATCACTCTGCACTTCATCTGTTCCTTTCACCACTGCTGAGTCACCACGTTTCTCTCAAACGTACCTTTTTTTTTTTTTTTTTTTTTTTTAAACAGTCTGTAAGCTTCACTGAGAAAAATCTGCTGTCAGCAGAGGCATCATCTCTCTTTTATTCATACACATACACCCCACTCCCCCAAACACACACACACACACACACACACACACACACACACACACACACACACACACACACACACACACACACACGAGAGCTGGAGCACTGGGGGTCAAACTAAGAGATGGCAGCTGACAGGAATTCTTTAGAGATACCGTATTCAATGTAATAAGCGCCCAGGGCGTTTAAAAATTGGAGTGGGTGGGTGCTTATTAAAATGTTACCAGTGGAGTGGAACAGTAAGTGCTTATTACCATCGAGGTGGAAAATATGAACAATAACAGAATAATAAGAGTTTTACTGGTTTTTGTATTATTCATTTTGTGGTATCTACCAAACAACTTACAAGAAAACTGAAAATAAACAGAAAACAGCATAAATAAATAAATAAAAAAGACCCCTTACTTTTCCCTCCCTTTAAACATTTCCCATGGAACCAATCAACACTGTCAACCAATCAGCACAAACAAACAAAAGCACATGGCCAGGCACCTCTTTAAATTTATGAAGTTAGTGAGCAGGAGAATGGGTGAAAAATACTTGTCATCAATTTCTGATAGGTCCATATCCGGCTCATTGCACCATTCATTCAGAGCATAGTTTTGTTGCAGCGGTTTCTAAATGGTTCATCAGTTGTTGGACATTTACCAAGAGAACACAGCAAAATATTTTCCTGTTTTTTAAAGCACGGAGAACAATCAAATGTGTTGTTACTGATGAACATTATAGCCATTCCCCAGTGGCAGGGGCTCTTGGAATACCATGTAAACTCACTTTTACAGGCAGTGAACACCTCACCTAACGGTTACAGAGACTGATCGAATAAAATTGGTAAGTTTGATCTCCCATTTTGCTCCAAGTACAAATGGGCGGTTATTAGACATAAGAGCAAAAACATTGGGGGGCGCTTTTTGGAGCAGGTCGCTTATTACATCGAATACGGTATTTTAGTTAGCTAGAGTTTCCTAACTAATATACAACAATGCAATAAATGGTACCTATCAAAAACATTTCATTACAGCCTCCCGAATCAACAGTGTGTCACCAAACAAGAGAGGAATGACATCATCCTCATTCTTCCTATTGCTCACATTTTATATTCTTTATAATTATCTTCGTCATTTCATCAGTATAGTTATTCCTGTCATTGTAATCAGCATAAAGTGTTGTCACTGCCAAAGAAAATCTGTCATCGTTGTCAGCATTTTTATCCTTACCATTGTCATCATCAATATCACAATCATCATCATCCACCACAAGCTTCACCATCATCATGTTACTCTTCATCATGCCTTCTTGCCTTCTAACATTCTTATTTTTACTCCCAGCACCAGGTGATCTTCCTCAATCATGAACTCTCTTTCGCCACCCAACCCCAACCCCACCCAACACATTCATTGTTAAGCTGCAGTTGAATGTGTCCACAGAGACCGGTCCAGGCTGAATAACTTCCTCTGCAGCTGTAATGAAGAGAAAAAGAGCTTCAGACGAAAACAGACGTCCATCATAGGGCTATCGATCTCGGTACCCCCCTCTCACACTCTCACACACACACACACACACACACACTCTCTCTTCCCTCTAAATCGCACAAACTTAATGAAAGGAAATCATTCAGACGACACGAGTACATTTGATGGATTCGGGTATCTCCATAAACCGGGACGAGGAGGATCATAAACTCCCCTGAGGCAGCTGCTGCCTTCTCACTACACTCCCAACAGATACAAATAAGTGCACTCTGTATTTAGGTAAAAGTTTAATGACCCTCATCTATTTAGAAAAAGTAATTTACTCTGTATAACTAGCACACTGAATATCACAGGGTGTCTACTGTGCTGTGATGAAGCTGAGCGCTCCATTTTTAATTTTCATTCCTAATTTTGTTATCATGGACAAAAAAGTCCAATTCCTCTGATGCAAGCTGAGACGAAGATTCAGAACATGACACATTCACAATATCCTTGCAAAAAATTCCTGTTTAAAGTCTAAGCGCTTCTGCTTCGATGCTTATTTAAAGTCCGCCAACTGGTAGCTCGGGGTTAAGGCTCTGGATTACTGATCCAAAGGTTGCGGGTTCAATCCCCAGTACCACCAATTTGCCACTGCTGTGACCTTTTGTGAGGTCCTTAACCCTTAGTTGTATTAAAAAAACATGATAACCACATATCACTCTGGATGAGGGTGTCTGCCAAAAACCTCAAATGTACCAAGAGGACAACAGCAAACTTGGGGGACACAGGAACAGAGGAAAAACATAAAAAAAATGCTAATCATTTCTATAAAGTGGGTGTATGTGAGTGAGTGTTTTGCTGATTGAGTTGACTTCTGTATCACAGTGATTGATGGCATGTAAACATTTTTATCACAGGTTTGTCGCAGGAGGATCTTCAATATAATCCTCCTTCCATCTCACAGTCTATAAAAGAATCCCTATTTTATTCATACAGTTTCAGTTCAGAGAGTATTCTCACACAGTACAAGAAACAATTATTTTAAAACACTGCTAAAATCATAAGTTGTGCCTTAAGGAGCAACAGGAAGTGACATCACAGTTACATCTCCATGATAATCAGATGTAATGAGCCGTCATGAAACATAAATTAATATGTATTGAGTTAATACATCAGTAGCTGAAGCTGTTCCTTTTCCTGTATCTCATTGATGACACTCAAAGTCTCTGACACAACAGTGTGTCACCTGTACAGCTGTGTTTATTCTAAGATACAAATTATTGCCTAGTAACAAATTCCAAACACAATCTGGAGTGTTTACTTCAATGAAAATTATAAACGTAAAAGTTTGGCATAGAATCAAATCTCGTTATTTTGACATCCCTCACTCATTCGCTGAACTTTTTTTTTTTTTTTTTGCCGAACTACTTAATCCTCTTATGGTTGCAGGGAGGCTAGAGTCTCTCAGCCAACAATAAGCAGAGACAGGCTACACCCTAAAGAGCTCACTAGACCATCACAGCTATCACAGGCTACCATTCACACTCACCTTTACGCCTAGAGAAGTGCTTCTCAATTATTTTCTGTGGCGCCCCCTCTAGGAAGAAAAAACATTTCACGCCTCCACACCGCCCTGTGAGCGACTATAAATAGTATTATTTGTCTACAAAATTGTTATTCGTACACCTTTGCATAATGTTGTATCTTTATTAACATTAAAAACAAAAAATAAAGAAATATAGTTCATCACAAAATAACGAAAAACTTCATTAACAGTGGTTTTTAAATCTGTAATAGAAAAGATTTAAAGTGCACCAATGTGCATGAAATTTTTAAAAAATACATCCTTATTTAAACTCAACTTACTTATGTCTTAATATCTCCGTCTCTCTTCATCTTTCTCTTTGTTCTTGTTAGAAAATTTTCCGTGTTGTTTACTGCACTTCATATCATTAGCTCGTGCAAAAAACCGCTACACCTTAGCGCGACAACGAGAGCGCCACTGCCAACTACTGGAGTGGAGGTGCAATTACACTTAATCCCGTACACTATTCCATAAAAGCATGTTCCCCAGGGTCATCCACGCCCCCCCAGGGGGACGGGTCCCCACTATTTGAGAAGCACTGACCTAGAAGCAATATGAAACAGCCGATTAGTCTGATGCGCATGTCTATGGACTGTTGGAGGAAACCAGAGTACAATGGGGAAACCCATGGAAGCACAGGGAAAACATGCACATACCACATAGGAACAGAGCACTGGACTCAAACCCAGTCATTTCACACTGTGAGGCGGACATGCGATTAATGCGACATTACAGAGTTAATTTAAACACAGTCAATCAGCTGGCCTGGTGATGGACAGATCAGTTACCTTAGAAGTGCAGGTGTTCACAACAGCTTCATCATTCTTTCAACACTGCACACACCAGATGTGTTCATTTTCCAACATCCCTCTTCATTCATTAAAGAGGTATTAATTTAACACTTCAATTAAGATTTAATTCACACACACTTTAAAGGCCTAGTTCAGTGCTATGTGTTTATTCGACACTGGGAATTATCTCAGCGGGTGGTGTTTATTCAGCACTGCAAACATCAGTGTAACCAAATAAAAGGTCGTTCAAAACTGTCAGTCAAGTCATCACTATTAATACTCACAGAGGATCTTTCACATCCAACACCGGAGTAACTTTGTGGTCACGTGATGTTAATCCAACACTGTGGTTTCAATGTTAATGCAGAGGAGACTTGAAAACGTCCAGTTGAATTCCTGCAGTGTTTATAGGTGTTTATTACAGCAGACTCTCATTAACATTCACTTAACACTTGTAATGTAACACCGAATGTGTTAATGTAAACATTTTAAAGATGTAATTACAAGACTTTTTTATGTTTAACACTGTGAAGGTTAACATCATTCAGCATTAACACGACTAACAACTCAACACCCAAAGTTCATTTACTGCTGCTGATGCTCATTAACACCACAAGCGTCCATTCAACGCTCGACATGAAAGTTAGTGGGAGAGAGTTTCATACCTGAGGTGTTAATCCAACACTCTTAAAACCGCAGGTGTGTGTGTGTGTGTGTGTGTGTGTGTGTGTGTGTGTTTGTACTCTAGTGGCCTCGTGTCTCCACACATAAACATTAACCATAATAATAATCATAATAATAATAATGAATGTGACGTAAATGCATTTAGCTTAATCATAGTGTCATCAACCTGACAGAGAGAGAAAGAGAGAGAGAGAGGCAGAGAAACAGAGGGAGGGAGAGAGAGAGAGAGGGAGAGAAAATGATCTTACCGGTGTATCAGTTTGAAAAGCGCATCCCGCGCCTCCACCTTCCCCACCGCGCTGAGATGATGATGATGATGATGATGATGATTATTATTATTATTATTATGCCAGTAATTAATTAAAATAAAATGATGAGGTGATAAGCTGACTAGCATGTGGTAATCAGTCTAACGCAGTGCAATCCCGTCTCACTTTCACGTGCCGCTCAGCGCGCGCTCGCGTCTCGTCTCCTCTGAGCGCCGGCGTGCGAACCATCCGAACGAACAGATGAATGAAACTCGGGAGAAAAAAAGCAGCTTTCTGCCAATCAGGGTTGCCAGACTGAAAACGATTCGTACGAGTGATTCGGTGACGAATCGGTTCCTGTTTAACGTTAAAAAGATTCAGTGAAAAGAAATACATACGTAATGATTTTTAAGAATGAACGATTCGAATCAGTGATTCTCTAAATGAGTCGATTCCAGGATAAATGACTCTACAACCTACAGGACTCAGAGATAGCTTTCATTAGTTCAATTATTATGCAATAACAATCTATTATAATATATTATAACAACTGGTGTTATGTCCCCAGTGCAGCTAACTGGGTTATCAATGGCCGGCCATGTATCTCACTGTCTATGGTGAGCCGTTCATGTAAAAGAACCATTGCTGATCTTCGTAAAGAGGAGCCGCCATAGCCATCAGTGTGTTTCTGCCCGCGATGGCCTGGCGACCTGTCCAG
>CM045732.1:17875474-17902974 GCA_024760905.1 Plotosus lineatus | reverse complement strand
GAAAAGTGCTGAGCAACCCATACCCCCAATCCTTCCTCAGTCTACTTTCTTCTTCTTCTTTTCCTTTCGGCTTTTCCCTTCAGGGGTCACCACAGCGAATCATCTGCCTCCATCTCACCCTATCCTTTGCATCTTCTGCTCTTACCCCAACGACCTTCATGTCCTCCTTCACCACATCCATGAATCGTCTCTTTGGTCTTCCTCTAGGCCTTTTGCCTGGTAGTTCCAGCCTCAGCATCCTATTACCAATACACTCACTATCCCTCCTCTGTACATGTCCAAACCATCTCAATCTAGCCTCTCTGACTTTGTCACCAAAACGTCTTACATGTGCTGTCCCTCTGATGTGCTCATTCCTAATCCTATCCATCCTCGTTACTCCCAAAGAGAACCTCAACATTTTCATCTCTGCTACCTCCAGCTCTGCCTCCTGTCTTTTCCCCAGGGCCACTGTTTCTAACCCATACAACATCATTGGCCTCAACACAGTCTTGTACACTTTTCCTTTCATTCTTGCCGATACCCTCCTATCACACATCACACCGGACACTTTTCTCCAACCATTCCAACCTGCCTGCACACGCTTCTTCACCTCTTTTCCACACTCTCCATTGCTCTGGATTGTTGAGCCTAAGTACTTAAAATCCTCCACCTTTCTTATCTCTGCTCCCTGTAATCTCACCGTTCCTCTTGGGTCCTTGTCATTCATGCACATGTATTCTGTCTTACTGAGGCTAATCTTCATTCCCCTCCTTTCCAGGGCATACCTCCACCTCTCTAGATTTTCCTGCACTTGTTCTCTGCTCTCACTACAGATCACAATGTCATCTGCAAACATCATAGTCCATGGGGAATCTTGTCTGACCTCGTCTGTCAGCCTGTCCATCACCATAGCAAACAAGAAGGGGCTGAGAGCTGACCCTTGATGCAGTCCCACCTCCACCTTGAACTCTTGTGTCACACCGACGGCACATCTCACCACTGTCTTACATCTCTCATACATGTCCTGCACCACTCTAACATACTTCTCTGCCACTCCAGACTTCCTCATGCAATACCACAGTTCTTCTCTCGGCACCCTGTCATATGCTTTCTCCAGATCCACAAAGGCACAATGCAGCTCCCTCTGATCTTCTCTGTACTTCTCCATTAACATCCTCAAGGCAAACATTGCATCTGTGGTGCTCTTTCTTGGCATGAAACCAAACTGTTGTTCACAAATGCTGGCGTCTGCCCTTAGTCTAGCTTCCACTATTCTTTCCCATAACTTCATCATATGGCTCATCAACTTTATCCCTCTGTAGTTGCCACAACTCTGCACGTCTCCCTTGTTCTTAAAAATGGGCACCAGCACACTTCTCCTCCATTCCTCTGGCATCCTCTCACTCTCTAAGACCTTGTTAAAAGTTCTTGTCAGAAAATCTACTGCTACCTCTCCTAGACACTTCCATATCTCCACCGGTATGTCATCAGGACCAACTGCCTTTCCATTCTTCATCCTCTTCAATGCCCTCCTCACTTCACCCTTACTAATCTTTGCTACTTCCTGGTCCTCAACAGTCACCTCTTCTACTCTTTTTTCTCTCTCATTTTCCTCATTCATCAGCTCTTCAAAGTACGGTTTCCATCTTCCCAGCACACTTCTGTCATCAGTCAATACATTTCCCTCTCTGTCCTTTATCAATCAAACTTGCTGCACGTCCTTCCCATCTCTATTTCTCTGTTGTGCCAACCTGTATAAATCATTTTCTCCCTCTTTACTTTCCAACCGAGCATACAAGTCATCATACGCGCTCTGTTTGGCCTCTGACACTGCTACCTTTGCCTTACGCTGTGTCTCCCTGTACTCCTGTTTACTCTCTTCGGTTTTCTCAATGTCCCACTTCTTCTTAGCTAACCTCTTCCTTTGTACACACTCCTGCACTTCCTCATTCCACCACCAAGTCTCCTTATCTACTTTCCTTCCAGATGACACACCAAGTATTCTCCTACCTGTCTCCCTGATCACATTAGCTGTAGTTGTCCAGTCATCTGGAAGCACTTCCTGACCACCCAAAGCCTGTTTCAACTCCTCCTTGAAGACAACATGACACTCTTCCTTTTTCAGCTTCCACCACTTTGTCTTCTGCTCTACCTTTGCCTTCTTCACCTTCCTCACCATCAGCATCATCCTGCACACCACCATCCTATGCTGTTTGGCAACACTCTCACCCAATACTACTTTGCAGTCACTGACTTCCTTTAAATTACATTGCCTGCACAAGATGTAGTCTACCTGTGTGCTCCTACCTCCACTTTTATAAGTCATCCTATGCTCCTCTCTCTTCTGGAAGAAAGTATTCACCACAGCCATTTCCATCCTTTTTGCAAAATCTACCAACATCTGTCCTTCTGCGTTCCTGTCCTGGATACCAAACCTACCCATCACTTCCTCGTCCCCTCTGTTTCCTGCACCAACATGTCCATTGAAGTCTGCCCCAATGACCACTCTTTCACCTCTGGGGGTACTCTGCATCACTTCATCTAACTCCCTCCAGAATCTCTCCTTCTCTTCTCGCTCACATCCTGTCTGTGGGGCATAAGCACTAACAACATTGACCATCACACCTTCAATTTCTAACTTGAGACTCATCACTCTGACACTCTTTCCACTTCTAGAACATTCCTGACAAACTCCTCCTTCAAGATGACTCCGACTCCATTTCTCTTCCCATCCACACCATGATAAAACAGCTTAAACCCTGCTCCTATGCTTCTAGCCTGTTTACCTTTCCACCTGGTCTCCTGAACACACAGTATGTCCACCTTCCTCCTCTGCATCATGTCAGCCAGCTCTCTACCTTTTCCTGCCATAGTTCCAACGTTCAAAGTCCCTACTTTCAGTACTCTCAGTACTTACTCATGCCTTTCCTCTTCTCTCTCTGGCAACGGACACGCCTCCCACCTCTCCTTCTTCGACGTCTTCGACCAACAGTAGTCCAATTTCCATCAGCACCCTGTTGGTTGACGGCACTGATGGCGGTCGTTGTTAACCCGGGCCTCGACCGATCCGGTATGTCATTCTTTCTTGTGATTCGCATAGTTTATTTGGCATTTGTTTTACGCCGGATGCCCTTCCTGACGCAACCCTCTGCATTTATCCGGGCTTGGGACCGGCGTGAGGGAGAGACACTGGTTTGTGCCCCCCCCCTCACGGCTGCAATCCTTTCTCAGTGTACAATAAACCATAAAAAAACAGCAAAGATCCTAAACTCACGGGACACAACTTTACTGCTGAGACAAATATCTTCATTAGCGATGAAGAGCTGTGGGCATCGACGACAACCCAGGAACAATCCAAGAAATGAGTCCTGAAAAACCCCACTCCATACTGATAAATCCAGCAGTGAGCTCCTTATTGTTTACAGCTTTTTCATGAGCGCATGCATACAGTAGGCCCTTGAGCATTCGCAGTTCAGCCCCCGCATACTCGCGAATTGGCGACAAACCCTAAAGTAACTAGCACGTGATTCAAATTCAGCCAAAGGCTGAGAGCTTTTGTTTCTCCCTCCTGCTGATTGGTTGCAGATGATGTGTACACCTCTTTTTCTCCCTCGCGCACAAGTTATCACGTGATTGCCTGAATTGCGAAGTGAATTCTTTTAGTGTGTTTTTAATTATTATAAGTCCTATGATGCCACTCAAATGCCCTGCATCTTCTCTAGCTTCTGGTAAGGAGCCTAAGCACTTTATTTATTGATGAATATTATCACAGTACAAAATTAAAAAGTTTTTACTTAATCATTACTACATTTTATGACATTATTACTGTATTATTGCGTAAGACTGTCTGTAGAATGTGTTTAAGAAGCATATAATATCATACATAGGGTTTTAAAACCGCATCAATAACTCGCCGATTTTCATGATCTGCGGGAAGTGCTGGAACCAAACCATCGCAAAAAACGGGGGGGCCTACTGTATTATCGACACAACAAACATGGCTTCAAAATCGAAGGGGTATGATATCAATTTTTATAACCCAGTGTGTGTTTGTAAATATAACATTAAACAGTGTATATACTGTAGATTTGCCACTTTTATCATCATGTTTAATATACAGTGGTACCTCACCTTATGATAGTCCCAGCGAACAAAAAATCCAGGTTACGAAAAACATTTTCCTAAATTTTTTGTCTCTGTATACGAAACAAGTTCTCCTTATGAAACGCGCCAAACCCGCCATTCAAACATTCAAATGCGCCATTCAAACATTAAAACGCACCATTCAAACATTCAAACAATGCACGAGCTGCTCTCCCATTGACTATCTTCCAACATCCTGCCCTGCTGGCGTCCCATTGGCTAGGAGGGATGACGCAGCTCCCTCCCATTGGCTATCTCCCAACATTCTGCCCCGCTGGCCTCCCACTGGCTAGGAGGGATGACGCAGCTCCCTAGAGTAGCAGCTTGTTTCATGAGTTTTTCGAGTGTGCTTATTGCAACTTTATTTTTTGGCTCAGGCTTTTAACCTTGCATAAAGATTTGTAAGATTATAACTCTGCAAAGAAGACATGATCAATTAAAAAAAATTTAAACAGTGCACGAGTTGCTCTCTCATTGACTATCTCCCAACATCCCGCCCCGTTGGCCTCCCATTGGCTATCTCCCAACATCCCGCACCGCTGGCCTCCCATTGGCTAGAAGGGATGACGCATATCCCTCCCATTGGCTATCTCCCAACATCCCGCACCGCTGGCCTTCCATTGGCTAGAAGGGATGACGCAGATCCCTCCCATTGGCTATCTCCCAACATCCCGCCCCGCTGGACTCCCAATTGCTAGGAGGGATGACACAACTCCCTTGAGCAGCAGCTTGTTCATGAGTTATTCGAGTGTGCTCATTCCAACTTTATTTTTTGGCTTAGGCTTTCAAACTTGCATAAACATGAGTAAGATTATCACTCTGCTAAGAAGACATGGTCAACAAGAAATAAGTACCTTAAAAGGTATGTTTTTATCATTTTTAAAGAAATGATACTTCCGAAAAATCCAGGTTACGAAAAAGGCTCTGGAATGGATTAATTTCGTAAGGTGTACCTCAGTACACTCTATATGCATATAATAAAATATATAACATATAAGGGGATGTGAACAGAAATAGCCCTGTGATGTCCTGGCGTGCTGTACAGTGTGGGCCCCGCCCTCGCCCAGAGTCAGCTGAGATGGGTGCCATCTTCCCAATTACTTTAATTAGTAATAAGCGGTTCAGAAAATAATTGACTGAATGAACAGAAATACAGCAGGGATGAAAACGCACACATTATTAGTTGTAGCTTTTCAACACAATAATTTAAAAAGTCAAGCTATACACCAACAGCATCAACAGGGATTTCTTTGCCATGCTACTGGCAACATGAAAGTCCACACGACAGGATTCCACAGTAAAAAGTGACAGATTTCCACGTCCTGCTATGTTCATTAAACAAACCTGTCTAAAGATACATACTTATGAACTATTCTATATTGAGTATGAACGCTAACTTCATTAGTCTTCTGGATTTCATACAATTATAGTGAATGTTGGTTTTTAATCCTTCAAATGTAAGTGGGAGACAAGACGGTTCCAATGCTTCTCCACATGCATGCAATGTCATGCATCAATTATAAACCTGACACCTCTGCCTTTGGCGGGCTGAAATAAAACACCCTTTTATGGACTCTCTTCCTGCTTATTATACTGTATCACAATACTTTCTATATGATTGGTAAGTTAGATTAAGGTACAGTAATTCAGTTTAAAGGAAACGTTAATGTGACACATGCTATATAGGATACTGATATAGTAAAAAGCTTTAATATAATAAAAGTCCTGTACGATAAAACTGAGGGGGCATAGGGTGCCTAGCACTTGCTACAATGACATGATGCAATCATGTTTACATGGAGGAGAATCTTCAAGAATTATTTACAACATTTAGTGGAAATCATAGCATGAAACCCTGAATCTGCTTTGAGAGAAACAGTAGAGAGATTTTCCCAATAAAGTGGCTGGTGAGTGTTAAGGTCCACTCCAGGATGATTTGAGGATGGTGAGGGGTGACATCAAGACTGGATTATTGTGCTATTTTTAAATTATTATTATTATTATTATTATTATTATTATTATTATTATTATTATTATTTACAGTAAAGATTTATATGCAGCAGAGAGGGATCAGGTGATCCTGGCACAGTCAGGCTGATTAGGCTCATTATCAGCTCAGGGCCCTCACCCTCTCCACACTCACCCCAGACAGCGAATGGGATTTCTCCCAGGAAGCACTGCCTAGTCAAACCCACCAAGAACTTTCCGGAGAATATGGAGACTCCCCAACACTGCAGCCTTCTGCATTGCCCAGACTGTCAGAATGTCTGTGCTCCCGGTAGCAAACCCAGGCACACTCTTGATCTGTGTTAATGGATCAGGAGGTACCAAACCGAGGACGCCGAGAACAATGTGGAGTCGGAAGACTTTGTACTTTGGATACAAGCGAGACATTTCAAAGGCAAAGTCCGCATATTTTGCATGCTTCTTCTGAATCTTGTCAATCATATTGCTGTCAAAAGGGACAGATAATTCAATAATATTAATAATTCCATTGGATGTATCACAAAGGACCAGATCAGGTTTGTTGGTTTCAATTCTCCTCAGGCTGTATATGGGCCGATTCCAAAGAAACTTGAAATGATCATTTTCCATGACGCCCTGGACATGATCAGGGTCGTACCATGGATGGACCTCTGAGTCAAAACCACACGCATGACAGAGACGATAATAAAAGGAACGTGCCATGTTATCATGTCTTTTCAGATAAGACGTTTGTGCCAAAACAGGACAACCACTGACAAGGTGTTGGACAGTTTCACTAAATTCACTATACAAACGACATTTGGGATTTACATTTTCCCTGAAAATATTACGTTGATGAATGCGTGTTGGAAGTGACTGGTCCTGAGCAGCAAAAAGAAAGCCTTCGGTTTCACTTTTCAGACCAGCCGACTTCATCCAGGCAAAGGAGTCCGAAGGATTACTGTTCTGCCCAACACACTGCACATAGACATGATGTAGTGGTTTTCCAGACAGTTTTTCCTTGAAATGACGACTCTGAGCAGATTTTGTGAAAGACTTCACCTGGTTGACACACATAGAGCAGCACATCCAGCAGTACTTTGCCATCGACAAAATCAACATTGGTGTTGAGATTCTGTCCAGCAGCCTTGGCGTGTTTAAGATAATATAATAATAATTATTATTATTATTATTATTATTATTATTAATAATAATAATAATAATAATAGTAGTAATCTTATCTTGTGCACTGTGTGACTCAAAAAGTCCAAAGATCTCATGCAGAGTTTTTCTGAAGGACCTGATGAAACTTGCAGCCTGTAAAGAGGAAGAGAAGATTGCAAAGCTTCAGGCAGCAATGATGAAAAGGTTTCAGAGCAGCAAGTCCTGTCCTGCCTTTGCTCACATTCCTTACATAAGGATGAGGAGACGAGAGGGGACAAGAAAAAAGTGAAACACTGACAACCTAAGAGATTTTTACAGACTCTGAGAAACTGGAAATCTCCAGCTCAGCTTTCTGCTCAAAAGAGTTTGGAGGGAAATTTACCTTTTATTTCACATTTAAGTTGATTTGGAGACACAGATCGTGATATGGAAGCTGTAAGTTTACTGTTTATGACTTGTTAGTTCCATTAACCTCAAAAGACTGGTATAAAAACAAAGAGGAAACAAAACTGTCTTGGCTGGACTTGAATCTATAGAAACAGGAACTAATTATAGTTAAATACATCTCCAGTGTTTCTTTAAGTCTTAAATTATTCCGACTGAATACTTTTAATGATTCTTAAAATGTCATATTGTTGCTTTGCACAGAAAAATTACATTTAAAGCTCAGTTTGCACATTAGAAACCGGCATCACAGCAAATTAGTGCGTCCCTCTGTTTTTGCATGTTTTCACACAGTTTCTGCAGCACTGAGTTCCAAATAACTTGCAGCATTTCCTTAAGACTGCCTTTGGAGAAAATCTTTACGCAATCAATTTGTCAATCAATTAAATCTCGCATTTCTTTGTTATCATCATCATTTTCTGAATCACTTAATCCTAATTTGGGTCACGGAGAGGCTGGGGCCCATCTCAGCCGACTCTAGGCGAGGGCGGGGTACACCTCGGGAAACTCACCAGGCCCTCACATGCCCAACCCTTACACAACCGTTCCTCCTCACACCTAGGAGCGATTTGGAACAGCCAATTAAGCTACTGTGCATGTTTTTGGACTGTGGGAGGAAACTAGACTATTCAGAGGAAACTCACGCTAACACAGGGAGAACATGCAAACCCCACACAGAACTACCCGAGCAGGGAATCAAACCCAGGACCTCCTTGCTCTGAGGCGGACGTGCTAACCTCTACACCACTGTGCCACCTGTATTTCTTTAAGTGGACTCAAATCTGGAATCTTGATTAGTCCAACCTTTCCACTGCACCAATTTATATAAATGTTTGGGATTGTTGTCTTCCTGATATATATGAATCAAACAAATTATATTTCTCACAATCATTTTATATACACACACACACACACACACACACACACACACACACACACACACACACACACACACACACACACAGAGATACAAAAGTCTGTAGCTTTATGCATTTTTCATTACTTTAGTTTGTATTAGTGCTGATTTTCAAAAGGACAATCTGTCCCAATAATATTATATACAGTATATATATTTAGAATTCAAATTGTGCTTAGGGTGTGTGTGTGTGTGTGTGTGTGTGTGTGTGTGTGTGTGTGTGTGTGTGTGTGTTGGCCCTACAATGGCCTGGTGGGCTGTTCAGGGTGTATCATGACCTCAGTCAGCAGACATTGACCTTAATTACATCATCTTAATTATCTACACACACACACACACACACACACACACACACACACACACACACACACACACACAGGAAATAACACTAAAAACTTGTTTGATTCACTTGTATTATCCTGGTTTCCAGTTTCCTTTTCCACAGTGTTGTGGGGTTATGTTTCATTAAAACACACACACACACACACACACACACACACACACACCGAGTTGTGTTTTACAATCCTTGTTATAATTCAGTGCCGCAAATTAACCCTAACATCAATAACCAAATTAAATGTTTTTACTCTCTGAATTTATTTAGATAAAACATTAAATAAAGTTTTTCTTCTGGGGAATTTTATTTTATGGACAAATGCATTCACCACCAAACGCACAGTTGCTTTATTATTTGTTTAAAGACATGTATTGGCCATAAGTGTATACTTATTTTCTTACTTAAAGATCCAGATCCTGTAGGATTTTAACACACTAATGCCTCTGTAATTTGAATGTTCCAACAAAAACCTTATTTGTATATATGTATGTACAGTATATGGAAAAAGAGACTGAAATATGATATAATCAAGCAAAAACAAAAGAATAAATGACAGCAGTATGTACTCTGAAATGTTCTATGAAAGAGTAAACAGACGGAATCCTAAAGCACTGAGATGTAAAACAGAAAATACAAAAACAAGCAACAAATACAACAAACACAAAACTTATCCGATGCACATGTAGCACAACTAATCTGATTATGTATTTCGTGTGTGTGTGTGTGTGTTTGTGTGTGTGTGTGTGTGTGTGTGTGTGTGTGTGTGTGTGTGTGTGTGTGTGTGTGTGATTAATGCCTGCTCAGACACGTCGTCCCTCTCTCCTTCACCTATGAAGAGCCTGAAAGATCACTTGAGTCTTCACTGATACTTAAGTGTAAACAAACGTAATAAACATGTACACTTCACACTGATGCCATGTAATAAACATTGTTTTGTACTCGTTTTATGATTAATACTTTCCACTATTTGTAGAACACTTCTAGCTTTCCTCTAAATACATAACAAGAGAGACAATACGGTAACAAAAACCTCCGATTATTGGATTGTAAAATGCCCTTGACTGATTGACCATGCTTTTGTCACATGACTCTTTTTCCTGGAAAAAAACAACAACAACAACAACAACCAGAGAGTAAACATTCTGTTTTCGGTTTACACCAACACACACATGTTCATATAAAATGTACAACCAAGGCTACATTAGTAAATCAATTGAAATGCAGATTATAAAATATACTGGTGGGAACATCCCTGATTGTGCAAGAATTGTTGAGCAAATGATACAAAGCTACGAGTCAAGTTATGTCGTGAGTGAAAAGTAAAAGAATGATTGAGCAAAAGCGAACACAGCTCAAGCATTATTGTCAGTATGTGCACTACGGTGTTTGGTTTAAAGACAAAGTGAAATGGGATCGCGACTCCTTTTTGGGAACAAATAATTGCAAAAAAATATATAGATTTATTTGTTTATAATTAGCACCAATGACTCAAGAACAATTTGACCCAGGAGGACAATACCAATTTCTATTTGTGTGGGTTTTTTGAACTTCATTCTTTTATTTTATCCCCACGTTCTCAAACATGATCATTATTATTTGTAATTTTTTTACTCACTCTTTATTTGAATATGAAAGATGAAACATTTTCATTTTTTTCCTCAACCACTGCAATAATTAGTCCATTTTGTACAAACAGCATACATATGCATGTCATCATCCAAAATCCCATGTTTATATTTATCAATCTGTCAATCACACTGTGTTCATAACGTTTCTGGGGTTTTTTTTTTTTTTTGTCGATGTAAACATCGTTGTATATTTTAAAGGCAGAAATAGACAATTATTCTGATGTTACAGAAAAATTAGTTCACCAACTGTTCTTAAGTGCCGTCAATCTGGATGAACATGCATGAAGTGTGTAAACTGTCACAAAAGCGAGACTCCTGCATGGACTTTAAGGAACTTGGTGATATGTTTGTGCATATTTGAAGAACCCTCTCCTTTTTTTGTGTTCAAGTCTGGTTTGTAATGGAGGAGAAAGTGAGGAAGTCCATGTTCACTCAATGTTTCTTTATAGATATTTGAGTAAGCTACCCTCGTCAAGTAATTTATTACAGCGGCAAGGACGTGTCACAGCACACAAAAGTCATGTTGTGGAATTCTGCAGTATCAAACACGGACTTCACACACACACACACACACACACACACACACACACACACACGCGCGCGCGCGCGCGTGTGTGTGTGTGTGTGTGTGATGATTGAGAGAAGTGTAAGTTGTTTAATTCATGTATATCAAGAAGACAACAATCTCAAACATTCATATAAATTGGGGCAGTGATAAGGTCTGGTCGAGATTCCATATTTGGGTCCACTTAAACAAATATGACATTTAATTAATTCACAAATTGATTACATAAAGATTTTCTCTAAAGACAGTCTGAATGAAAATCTGCAAAATATTTGGAACACAGTGCTGCAGAAACTGTGGAAAAATATGCAAAAACAATGGCATGAAGAAAGTCCACAGGAGTGTGTTTCCTTCGTAATATAGATAATAATTTATATACAAAAACATGCATACACATATACATATGTAAATTTATACATGTGTGTGTGTGTGTGTGTGTGTGTGTGTGTGTGTGTGTGTGTGTGTGTGTGTGTGTGTGTGTATGTGTTATGTTCTTGGACTGTGGGGGGGTTTTTTGTTTTTTTTTGTTTTGTTTTTTTGCTTCCTGGTTCTACACTGTTCTTTGCGGTAAAATCATTACACAATGTCCTGTTTCTCTGGAAGCTCTCTGGGAACATGCTTATAATCTCTACACTTACATATGAGTACATACATCACATGTCCTGTTATATAACTGTTGCTAAATTTTCTTTACATAATCCAAAACAAATTGTGTTGTACCATGAGTTTATATGCATGGCCACTTTAGTTTGTTTATTTAATAATTAAAACATGAGTCTGTATGAGTAAACTCTGTATATTACCCTTAGTACATGTACAAGTACATGAAATAAACTGCTTTAAAAAAGACAAAATCCATCCATTATCTGTACCGTTTATCTCAGGGTTGCAGGAAAGTTGGAGCCAGTTCCAGCTGACTATGAAATGCGGGGTTCCACCATGAACGGTACACCAGTACAAACACAAATAACTAATACAAACCCGATCAATCATTTAGACTCGCATTCACACCTATGGGAATTCAGAGTCACAGTGGATCTAGTATGCATCTTTAGACTGTAGGAAACAATGTAGTTTCAAAAAGGAAACCCTGCAAACATGAGGAAAACGTGTACACAACTCCATACAAAAAGTCCTTTGCCTGAGATTTAAACTCAGAGCTTTCTCACAAGGACTCAAGAGGAACGGTGAGGTTACAGGGAGCAAAGATAAGGAAGGTGGAGGATTTTAAGTACTTAGGCTCAACAATCCAGAGCAATGGAGAGTGTGGAAAAGAGGTGAAGAAGCGTTTGCAGGCAGGTTGGAATGGTTGGAGAAAAGTGTCCGGTGTGATGTGTGATAGGAGAGTGTCAACAAGTATGAAAGGAAAAGTGTACAGGACGGTGTTGAGGCCAGCGATGTTGTATGGTTTAGAGACAGTGGCCCTGGGGAAAAGACAGGAGGCAGAGTTGGAGGTAGCAGAGATGAAAATGTTGAGGTTCTCTTTGGGAGTAACGAGGATGGATAGGATCAGGAATGAGTGCATCAGAGCAACAGAGTTTTTGGAGACGATGTCAGAGAGGCTAGATTGAGATGGTTTGGACATGTACAGAGGAGGGATAGTGAGTATATTGGTAGTAGGATGCTGAGGTTGGAACTACCAGGCAGAAGGCCTAGAGGAAGACCAAAGAGAAGATTTATGGATGTGGTGAAGGAGGACATGAAGGTAGTTGGAGTAAAAGTAGAAGATGCAGAGGATAGGGTGAGATGGAGGCAGATGATTCGCTGTGGCGACCCCTGAAGGGACCATCAAAAGGAAAAGAAGAGGAAGAAGCTTTCTCACAGTGAGGCGACAGTGATAGTCAGTGAGGCACATTACTGCTATAAGGGGCGATGTAGTGGCTCACTGATAATCATGAAGACCATCATCGAGGAGAGAAAATTATGCACTACAGTAATATTATCAAGAATACCTAAATCATGGCAAAACTTAAGGTGGCAGCATCATGCTGGAGGACTTCTCTTCAACTGAGACTCAAGTATCACAAAACCTGTAGTCCTCTGTTCATTCATTCATTCACTCTTTTTCTAAAGCTGCTTAATAATAATTAGGGTTGCAGGGAGCTGGGTATCTACCTCAGCCAACTCTGGGTGAAGTAGTGTACACCGTGAACATCTCGCAAGGACATTAGTTAGACAACTACAGACACTCCCCGCTTTACGTTCATTTGTTTTACATATTTTTCAATTTTACATTTGAAAAAAAAATTATGTCAAATTTTGAGTTTCGCGTGCTCTGTGTAGTACGAGAAGTACTTACATAGTACGCTGACATAATACGCTACTTACGCATAACGCTTTGTCCATTGTTTACAAACGACAGACTGAATGTGCCCCTCCTTCTTCCCAGTTCACTGCGTGTTACCCTTGTGTTAAGACGTCGTCTTTGTGATCTTTGTGTTTACACTGTTTTGCGGACTTTTGTAACCTTTAGCAAATATGGTTTGTCAGAAGCGTAAGCCTATTAGTGATAGTGGTAATCAGAAAAAGCGGCAAGCCATCTTGTTAGAAACAAAGACGGCTATTATCAAGAAAATTGATGCTGGTGAAAAACATGCAACTGTTGCACTTTTCTTCCAAATGGCTCCGTCGACCATCGGAACCATTTACAAGCAGAAAGATCGCATCGTAGAGAATGTTAAGGGTGATATTTGATACTGTATTTGATATTTGATGAGTGAATTTGATTAAAGTGTTTCTATTTGAAATTATTTTGCTTGAATTTAATTTATTTGAAATTAATGTGGATATTATTTGATATATTTGATATTATTTTACAATGTTATGTTTATAAAAATTGATTTAAGGGTGTTTTATGAGATACGGTAATGGTATTTATGGATGTATAGTACAGTATGAACGTTATACGTCACTGGAACATACACTAACAACTTACGTTTTTCTTTCACCTTACGTTCAGCTGTCCGGAACCAAATTAAAACATAAGTCGGGAAGCGTCTCTATACACATAATTCACCCTGCAACATAATAGTGACTCTTGAGCCGGAGATGATAATCACCAGATTGATGACATGAAATGGTCCAATTGTTTTGTATACAGAGGACAAAAGTTTTGGAAAATGTTTTTCGTATACTGGATTTTTCGTATTCAGGGGTTTTCGTAAGAAGGGAGCCGACTGTATTTATTGGAAATCAATAAATAATTCAGTTATATCTCTATTTTTGTGTAAGTATTCACAGTAAATTATGTTTAAAAATGAAAACGAATTCAGGTGTTCCAAAACAAAATACTATACGTAGTATAAAATTGAATTGCTAACATCGAAGAAATCCATACATGTATAAACCTGTCTGATTGTCGGTTGTTTCTGATCCTAATAAGCAAAAGCAGGATTTGAGTTGTGACTTGAAAAGGAAAAGAGAAGCAGCATCAAGGTCGTTTGTCAATGGGACGGCTGATTCTCTGGCTCAGGTGGGAACCGTAATAACTCCATAGATTCACTCGACAAAGGGAGACTCAGAAAAGAATGTTTGTTTAAAGTCATCAGGGTTTTCAGGATCATGTAAAGTGGAAATGCTTATCTGATAAAAGCCTTTAAAACAAACAATTAAACATTTTTTTTTAGTTTTGATCTAATTTTCCCATTTTGTCATTCCTTTTTTAACTTCTTCTTTTCCTTTCGGCTTTTTCCCTTTTTCAGGGGTCGCCACAGCGAATCATCTGATTCGCATGCTTGATTTGGCATAGGTTTTTACGTTGGATGCCCTTCCTGACACAACCCTTTAGCAAGGGACAGAAACACGCTGACGGCTATGCATCAGCAATGGTTCTTTTACATGCCTCCCACCATAGACAGTGAGAGACATGGCCGGCCTTTGATAACCCAGTTAGCTGCACTGGGGGGGCGATTTTCTCATTGTGAGAGAATCAAGGGAGACGGACAGTGACAACCTTGTGGATAGTGGGACTTGAATCCCCAACTTTAGGATCAGCAAGCCACCACTGCCCACTTCCTTTTTTAAGTCGCAACAAAAATTACTAAAATCATAAACCACAAGTGCAAAATAACTACAGACTGCAATTTTACAGAGTAAACAATCCCATCTAAAGGATCCATTTGTGTACAAAACTATAGGAAGTATCCTATAGATATACACCTACATCAGTTTATCCCAATGTCTGTAAAAAAAAGTGAGTTCAATTCATTGTTTTCCTTTAAAAAATTGAACAAGTAGTCAGTACGATAGAAAGTAACACAATGTTTTCTGATTTACACCACAGCCTGTATTAACTTACTGACCATCTGTTGTGAGTCACACCAATTATTATAGGAGACAAAATAATTGTCTGACATCCACTTTCCAAGTCCTATGAGACACATTCTAAGAGTCTTAAAGGAGTGGAGGACAAAAACTTTCTTCATCAGTGTAACAACAGGCCCCCAGTGCCGTTAAGAGTATGCTGCATAGACATCAGCACGTTTCTGCTCAGCAATGGCCTGTCGAGCTGTCTAGGGTGTACCCTGCTCTCACTCAGAGTCAGTGAAGATAGGCGCCAGCCTCCCCGCAACCCTAATTGGAATTAAGCAATTCAGAAAATGAACTAATGAATGTAACAACAGAAATCTGCCTCAAAGAAGGTTAAAATAAAGGAATAAATCTGGTCCTACACTGGAGCCCTGAGGATGCCCACATACTAACAGTAATATTGTGTACAAAGCCATATTTGGACTAGGTTTGTTTTACATAAGGAGATGTATAATGGAATTTTTCTTGAAATATCTTTGAGATTTTTGTTTCGTTTCATTTTTACAGGCTGCACGTTTACACATTTGAAAAAAAAAAACTTAAAAACGAGCTGTTCAATGAGTTAATATCACTACACCGTGTCTGAACTGACAAAATGTGTTATATCCCATGGGAAAGGTGGTTTTGCCCTTATTCTTTAGGAAAAAGAAAGTTCAGGAAGCTCTCATGCAAAATAAAAACAAGCCTTAACGAGTTTAAAGAAAATGTCAGTGAAGTGACACTCCCTCAGAATTTAGGTATATTACTGAGCTTCGAACACATGCAAATGCTATATGTTTAGTTCATTATTTATTACGCCTATCCACACCCCCTGCAAATAAGAGCTCATAATAAAGGAGAAAACAATCTGTATGAAAATGAGGTGTGTGTGTGTGTGTGTGTGTGTGTGTGTGTGTGTGTGTGTGTGTGTGTGTGTGTGTGTGTGTGTGTGTGCGTGGTGTATGAAGTTCATGAAGTTCATGAAGACATGAGCATTTCTGTGATCTATACATAGATTGTGTGGGGCCGGTGGTGTAGTGGTTAGAGTGCTGGGCTCATGATCAGGAGGTTGTGTGTTCAAATCCCAGTTAGCCCCCCACTGTGCTAAGACCCCTGGGCAAAGTCTTAACCACAAGTGTGCCTCTGTTCACCCAGCAGTATAACTGGGTACCAGTAAAAATATACTGGGAAAGTAACCTGCGATGGATTAGCGTCCCATCCAGGAGGAGTTGAACTCCTAGTTGCTTCACACTACAGAAACCAGGGATAAGCACCAGTCTGATGAGCCACTATGGCTCAGGTGTAAAAAGCCCAACAGACTTTACCTTTTTTTTACCTATATGTACGTAGATCGTGCATCAATGGATCAGAATGGCTAAACATGTCCTTTGAATATGTGACGAAACACACACACACACACACACACACACACACAATGGGTGAAATAGACTTATGGCACTATACATTGTATACTACGTCCCTTTCTTTTTTCTTCCCAAATTAGGCAACACCTGATTTACCTCTGCAGCTCTGCATTCCTGAAGCTGCGAGTTCAGACATGCTCACAGCTACAAGTCAGAGAAGAAAAGAGAGGAAGAAAAGGGTGGAGATCGGATAAAAAGGCGCTCAAGAGCTAAACTTCCTCTTAAATTTTTCCACGACAGACATAAATCTCATATGAGCAAAGTATCAACACTAATTCCTTCTCAACAACACTATGCTGTGATTTAAAAAATTGTATATGAAGTATTGCTATTATTATAATTATTATAATTACTATTATTATTATCATTAGTAGTAGTAGTAGTAGTGGTAGTAGTAGTAGTAGTAGTGGTAGTAGTATGATTATTGGTTATTTTAAAATACATTTTAAATACATTTTTATGATAACTAACTCTGTTTTATTAATTTTATTTCAGTAGATTTTTCACACTTTTCAAACTCAATGTTTAAATAGCTTGCTAGCTGTAACATAGCCGTCATGCTTCCTTGATGCTAACGTATTGTACACAAACTAACTAATTAGCTTCTGAGCTAGCATAGTGTTTCTCTAAGAATTTAGTATTTATGATTTTTAAAAAGAGAACCTTAATGTATCTGAATTTTTTTTTTTTTTTTTTTTTTTTTTTGGGGGGTCTTTTATTTCTTCAACACAACTTTTTTGTGAAAATATTTATTAATATTTTTAAGGGAGAAAAAAAGATCATGAATCGTTCTGATACGTGTCTGGAATATTATTTTGATTTAAATTCCAGGGCACAGGTTTGAGACTTGGTGGTTAAAGCACATGCACACACCACTTAAGAGGGTGTGGGCTTAAATACTGTTCAAAAAGGGGGAAGTGTTTATGTAGAATGATGGAAAGTGATTGGTGGACTCAGTCAGCTAAATGATGCGTACCTGAGACAGGTAAAGAGACACAGCACGCCTCAGGTCAGTTGTCAGCACATCGCTGGATTTCTGTTACTGATTTTATTTCTTTTTGTCTATCTTTCTTTCTCTTTCTTTCCTCATAGATTGCAAACTTCCTCTCCTCCCCTCCTCTTCCCCTTTTTGATTTTTACTTTGGTTTGTGTAATTTATCGCAGACGACACTACAAGGTTGCTCTACAAGATTTCTGCCAGAGTTTATCATTTTGTTCTTGTTGTTTGTAATGTATTGTTGCTGTTTTAACTCTCTTGTTGTATTTGCAGGGATGAAGATGAAAGATTTTTTTTGAAGAAGAATTTAAATAAATAAATAAGAAATAACGAGCATTTCAGACCTTTCAGAAATTCACAAACACCGTCAAGTGGGTAAGGGTAAGTGTGTGTGTGTGTGTGTGTGTGTGTGTGTGTGTGTGTGTGTGTGTGTGTGTGTGTGTGTGTGTATTTGTTTCAGTCTTCAGTTTAAAGCAGCTGCCTCAACACGTTTTAGAGCGTCATGAGTATTCAAGATGAATTCTACCTGCAGCTACATGACTGAAGTGTGACACGTCTCCTCTTGCCCCCACATGCAAACACACAGAAACACACGATTCCATGGACTTGCACTTAATCAATTCTCCAGTATGTTTCCATTATAATGCAGTATACATGTTAAGAAATATATATATTACACACACACTAAATCATATTTCTCTTTTCTTCAATTTGCATTTCATTCTTCTTCTTTGTTTTTAGAAGGACATATCAGAGACCTGCTGCGCAGCCGCTCATCCATGCATCCTATCCTTCATTCCACCGGAGTCTGTGTGTCTCAGCAATCAGATTTCAGTGGTTTGAAGAATACGAGACATGGGCCTTCCCTCGTCATCATCATCATCATCACTCACCTATTACATTAAGTTATTAAAAGTGTTAATGTGGTTTTTTAATAACATTTTGTCACATCAGATACAAATTAATTACTGATTAAAAAGATGACATTATTATTGTTATTATTATTATTATTATTGCACAAAGAAAGCTCTAGTGAAGCTTTAACAGACGAGCATGCCTACAACCCAGAGAGGAGACACAGCTAAATACAACAGGCTTAAAATAAATAAGTAAAACCTTTTGTTAAGTTTTAATCCCATAAGAAAGTAATCATTTCCCAAAAATACATGAATGCCATTATTATTATTATTATTATTATTATAAAAAAATAATAAAATTATTATTATTATTATAAGGAACTCCCAGTGCTAGTCACTATTTTTATAGTTTATAAATTACACTTCATTCATTTTAACCACTTATCATCATTATTATTTCTGTTATTATTACTGTTGTTGTTGATGATCCAGCCCTTTTTACAATTATTATTTGTTAAATTATTAAATATTAAATTATTAATTCTAAATTTACATTTTCTTGTATATATCACAATATTTAAAAATATATACAGTTTGTGGGCGACATGGTGGAATAGTGGTTAGCACTTCCCACCTCACAGCAAGAATGGCCTGGTTTTGATTCCCAGCTTGGCCGTTTCTGTGTGGAGTTAGCTTGTTCTCCCCGTGCTTCTGTGGGTTTCCTCCATGTACTCCGTTTTCCCCCACAGTCCAAAAACATGCACAATAGGCCGATTGGCTGTTCCAAATCACCCCTAGGTGTGAGTGTTCACAATGTGATGGCCTGGCGAGCTGTCCAGGGTGTACCCTGCCCACGCCCAGAGTTGGCTGAGATGGGCGCCAGCCTTCCTGCAACCCTAGTTAAAATTAAGCGGTTCAGAAAATTAATGCATATACAGTTTGTCATAGTGTTTCTGGTTATGCAGAGAAGCGTTCATTCCTCCTGCATGGAGAAGCAATCTGTTGTAAAGGTGAAAAGGTGATGACAGATGACATCTGACTGATTTATTGTTATTACGTTACACCCAAAACACACCCATGATTAATTAAAAAAATAAATAAAAATCCAATAAATACAGCTCTTCTGAGCCATGAGCCTGATGGTGTCAGTATCTTTTCTAATGTCACCTTAAGTAGACTTGGACATAACCTGAATACAAGGGTTTTTTTTAATTATTATTATTATTATTATTATTACATTTTTTTGGAAAAAATAACCAGAGTGACAGAGCTTATGACTGCATAATGGAACCAGAATGAAAAGGTCCATTATGTCCATGATCCACACTTAAATTGCTTGTTGGCTTTGTGGTTAAGGCTCTGGGATATTGATAAGGTCAATGGTTCAAGTCCCTGTCGCTACTGTTGGGCTCTTGAGCAAGTCCTTTAATCCTTAACTGCCTGTTGTAGAACTTAAAAACGTAGATTGCTCTGGATAAGGGCATCTACCAAGTGCAATAAAATGTTAAAATGTAAACTGCTGTCCTTGGAATGACTTCCTGCTTCGGTGTTCCCAGAATCCACTGCAAACCAGTCCACTTCGGAGATATAGAACACAGAAGAATTTACTTTTATCATTTGAGTTTATTGCTCTATTTTGCTCCCTAGTGGACAAACAGAAAGTCTCCTTTTTTCACTTATTTATACTTGGTACTCATTTGCCGAACCTTTAAATCTTACTACGATTGTGAGGAGGCTGGTACCTATCTCAGCAAAGGTGAAGGAATGGTACACCCTGAACAGCTTGCCTGATCACTGCAGGGCTAACACACCCACAAGCACACACAACCATTCAAACTGAAATACAGAGCTCAGGACAATTTGGAGCAGCCAGTTATCCTGTTTTTGGACTGTGGGATGACATTGGGATACCCGAGGAAAGCCACACAAACACAGAGAGAACATGCAAAACTCCACACAGAAACATTTGAGCTGAGGACTCAAGCCCAGGACTTTTTTGCGGTGGACATGTGAACCACCACAACACCATACCACTGTAAGTCATACTGTGCCACTGTGCCCCCTCCTTGTAGATTCCTTCAATTTCATTACAGGGCAGTGGTGGCCTAGTGGTATAGGGCGCTGGATCACTGATCCAAAGGTTGGAGGTTCGAGTCCCACTATCCACAAGGTCTCGTGTGCCCCCAATCCCCTGCAGCTAACTGGGTTATCAAAGACCGGCCATTTCTCTCACTGTCTATGGTGTGAGGTGTAAAAGAACCATTGCTGACTTTCAACAAGAGTAGGCCCTGCGATGACCTGGCAAGCTGTCCAGGGTGTACTCTGCCCTCGCCCGGAGTTGGTTGGGATGGGCGCCAGCCTCCCCGCGACTCTAAATATCATTAAGCGGTTACAGAAAATGATGATGAATTTCATTACAGTCCACAAAAGCATGGATTTGTAATGAAGGGCAGTGGTGGCCTGGTGATAAAGGTGCTGGATCACTGATCCCAAGGTTGGGGATTCAAGCCCCACTCTCATCGGGTTGTCATTGTTCCCCCCAGTTCAGCTGAGTTATCAAATGCTGGCCATGTCTCACTGTCTATGGTGTGAGGCTGTAAAAGAACCATTGCTGACTTTTGACAAGAGTAGGCTGCATAGCCGTTGGTGTGTTCCTGCCCTGCGATGGCCTGGTAAGCTGTCCAGGGTGTACTATGCCCTCGCCCAGAGTTGGCTGGGATGGGTGTCAGCCTCCCTGCAACCCAAATGAGGATTAAGTGGTTACAGAAAATTAATGAAAGATGATGATTGTAAATGAGGGTGGGGTTTAGAAGTGTTATACTTTACACTTACTACCAAGCATGGGTGAAGCTCAGCAAAAAATCAATCAGTCATAGTAAGACAAAAAATAATAATAAAAAACAAACAAACAAACAAACAAAAATCAGAGGTCTAGTGCAATAAAGAGATTATAACAGCTAATACTTTCATGACTATTCTCACAAACTCACCACATTTATTCTATCATTACTCTATTAGTGTCAAACTTATTGCACCTTTAATCAACCCTGTGTATGAGAAACTGCAGCTATAATTTTGTTATGATGTCAGATGTCTTTATTAATCTCATTAACAGCAGTGATGGTAAGAGATTTCCTTTCTAGAGTGCACTGGGCCTTACTCTCACCAGAGGCAATTATCCACCATCATTATTTATCAGTAGGACTTCTCTCTCTCTCTCTCTCTCTCTCACACACACACACACATACACACACACACACACACACATACACACCCACACACACACATACACACACACCGTTTACACTGGGGGTTCATCAGTTCATTTTCTGTAACCGCTTAATCCTAATTAGGGTCGCAGGGAGGCTGGCGCCCATCCCAGCCAACTCTGGGCAAGGGCAGAGTACACCCTGGACAGCTCGCCAGGCCATCGCAGGGCGGACACACGCCGACGGCTTTGCAGCCTGCTCTTGTCGAAAGTCAGCAATGGTTCTTTTACATGCCTCACACCATAGACAGTGAGGGACATGGCCGGCCTTTGATAACCCAGTTAGCTGCACTGGGGGGACAGTGACAACCTTGTGGAGAGTGGGACTCGAACCCCCAATATTTGGATCAGCAATCCAGCACCCTATACCACTAGACCACCACTGCCTACACCAGGGGTCCCCAACCTTTTTATCACCGTGGACCGGTCAACACATGACAATTTTACCGAGGACCTGGGGGGGAGGGGGGGGTTATAGATTGGTTATATTGTAAATATAATTTATTTATATGCGTAGGCCTCCGTCAGTCCCGAAGGACTATGGCTGCGCTCTGGCTAGTATCCCGACTGGTGATACTCCCCAGTGCGCAGAGCCTGGGTAGGGAGTAATGAGGGACAGGCTGTTACCCAAGCAGCAAGTCCCCCCCTGTCTCGGCGCCACCGGAAGGATCCAATGGAAGGGCAAGTGCCGATACAACTGGGTTCCAGTGCCGCTGCAGGAGAGAAACTACGGTCAATTTAGAACGGCCAATTAACCTACAGTGCACATCTTTGGATTGCGGGGGGAAACCGGAGCACCCGGAGGAAACCCGCACAAGCACGGGGAGAACATGCAAACTCCACACAGAAACGCCCAGGCCGGGAATCGAACCCGGGCCTTCTTGCTGTGAGGCGGACGTGCTAACCACTACGCCACCGTGCCGCCAATTTATTTATATACTAGTATATATATATATATATATATATATATAATTAATATCAATAATAATAATAATAATAATAAAAAACACTCCATAAATGTTATTTTTCAACAGCTGAAATAAAGTTAGTTGGGAAGTAGAGCTTGAACTTTTCTAAAAAAAAGTCTCACCCAAAATCCCCGCGATTGTTTGAAACATGTCCAACTCGCCTCTGTTCATGTCCCGTCCCCTTGTGGGTTACATTTTAGCACTCAAATGACCGACATGTAGCCGAGAAAATCCGGTTATTTTTCAAAATAAAAGATTTTTCAAAAATAAAGATCGTTCAGACTCGGATAATAAATAAAACGAAAATAATAATGAATTATTTCTTCTGCGGGCCGGTATCAATTGAGTCGCGGCCCGGTACCGGTCCGCGGCCCGGTGGTTGGGGACCCCTGGTTTGCACAGTTTGAGATACTAATCACTGAAAAAGAAGCCACAGGAAAAGAGACTTTCAGAACAAGTGCCAGTTTACACATCGCATCATTTCTCAAGTAATAAATTGGAAAATGCTTCCACAATGTTATTTGATGATAAACACACTGTGGGCTTCATTTGTTGTTAAATTGTCCACAAAAAATAGGAATGTCTGAAATACTGTATGAAAAGATGAAGATGAATGAAGAAACCCGACTGAGTATTATTCTAGAATAAGTCTCCGAAAATGTCTGAGTTCAGCAGCACAGGTGCAGGACGATGCCATGAAACAATCCTATTTGCATCATTTCATTTGTTTCATACACAAACTCATTCTGCCTGACTACTATTGCTTTTCATACATCAGTGCTTTAAAGATGTGGCCTGCGCTTTAATAAACAAACTGAAACCTAATTTTAACATTAAGTACACAAATCTGTAGTCCTAATATATTGCATTTCATCTTGCACATTGACAACTCATTCATGGAAATCGTCAACGGTGGCGTAGTGGTTAGCACGTCCGCCTCACAGCAAGAAGGCCCGGGTTCGATTCCCGGCCTGGGCGTTTCTGTGTGGAGTTTGCATGTTCTCCCCGTGCTTGTGTGGGTTTCCTCTGGGTGCTCCGGTTTCCTCCCACAATCCAAAGACATGCACTGTAGGTTAATTGGCCGTTCTAAATTAGGGACTACAGATGGAAACTAGCTATTAAGCTATAATCTGGTACAGTACATCTCTATCTCTATGAGCTTAATGTTCCTGTACGTTGTCCCTTAAATAAATAAATAAAAAATAAATAATAATAAAAAAAATAGATTCAGACCCAAGAGTGGATAGTGAGGATATTTGAGATTACTGAAGTATCTCGTCCCTGCATTACAGACATTTACACCACACATAACATTCGCAAAGCTGCTAGCAATGGGTACGACCCCACACAGTCCTTACGCACATGGTTCAGCTTCCTGAAATCTGAAAAAAAGTACTGAAGTATTCAGGTCTTTATACTCACACTCTTTGACAGTTACTTCCCTCGTGCCATCAGATTGCTTACACTGGACTGAAACACACAGACAGACAGACTCTCTCTCTCTCTCTCTCACACACACACACACCCCTTTTACAAGTTACTATTTCACCTCCACTAATATTTCAGTTCTGATTAAGAACTATATCAGGCTACTTATCTGTGATATTACCCCCAGTGCGGCTAACTGGGTTATCAAAGGCCTGCCATGTCTCTCACTGTCTATGGTGAGAGGTTCATGTAAAAGAATCATTGCTGACTTTCGTAAAGAGTAGCTGCAGAGCCGTCAGCTTGTTTCTGCCCCTTGCTAAAGGGTTGTGTCAGGAAGGGCATCCGATGTAAAAACCTACGCCAAATCAAACATGCGATTCAGATGATTCGCTCTGGCATTCCCTGAAAAAGAACAAAAGCCGAAAGGAAAAGAAGAGTTCTCGGTGATATGACATGCTTTGTAATGTTGCACTGGTACTGTGACTGCTGCAATGTTTACATACAATTTATACATATTGCTACCTCTTTTGCACATCCAACTTCTACATTTCTATCAATATTAGGTACAGCTTTGTTGAGGTCTTGACTTTTTCCTGTCTTTGCATTGTCCTGCAGTGTTTGCATATACAGTACTGTGCTGCACACATGAACTTCAAATGCTTATATTCTGTTACATGTGGTATTCCAGCATGTAGTGTTTGCACATGATGAACACAAGCACTTCATGTTGTAGTTTTGTGATCCTGTTCTGTGTGGCACTGTGGTCCTCAAGGAACACTGTTTCTTTCTAACTGTGCATTGTACCAATATATACGGCTGAAATTACAATAAAAGTCGCTTGACTTGGCACATAGTCAGCCTTTAAATGTGCCTGTGGATCATAGTCTGCTGTTTTTTGTCCTTTAGTTGCTGCTACATTTGTACATGTTGAATATATCAAATGTAAAATTGAGGTTAAAAATTATTTTAAAAAAGGCAAATGTATAAAATGAAACATGTGTGGATTACATACATTTAATTTGCATATTCATTAATATTAATGAGCATGTAATATTCAGACATCTCAGAGTGAGAACCAAATATTATCCTGTAATGTAATAAAAGTACACATTTCCTTTTAAAAGTATAATAAATAAATTATTTTACACACATATGCTTTCTAAAATATTAACCATTTCCAATTTCCAACGTATTAATCCATTTTCTACACACAGACACCCTTCTTTATATGAATACTGTATACTGTAATTGGGGAAACGTTCAGCATTTCAGTAGATTAGGTGCAAGATATGTTTCATTAATTCATATAGATACACAGTTTGATTATCATTGCTGGAAGTACGAGTTCAATTGTTACACTGATCACTAAACCTTAGCCTGCCATCTTCTCCTCGCTGCCACACCTCAAATGTTTGTTAACTTTTCTATTGGACACAATGATGATGATGGGGCTCAAGGCAGCGTACAAGCATGTGAAGAAAATGCGCAAGTCTGAAATGAGTGAAGAGGACATTGTCTGTTTCATAAGTAAAGTGTAAACCCAAAGCCCATTGTCCACTCCATACAACATGACGTACAGAGTCACCAGCGAGACAACAGTAATGGCTGCCCTGCGTTCAGCAGAACCTCCTCCTCCGCCAATACCACCGCCTCGGATCTGTCTGACCTGCCGGCTGTGTTTGTAAAGGAAGACAAGGATGATTAGACTGGCAGTGGTCATTAGTGTCATGGGCACCACGTCTCTAGTCATCTGCATCACTCCATTTCCTTGCTTTAAGCGTGCCGATGGAAATTTGACAAAGCAGAACTGCACGATGATGCTGTTCTGGAAGATCTTGGAGTTGTTCTTGGTACCCATGGAGAAGGCAATAGCTGGAGAGCTCATGAGGAGGTTGATTATCCACAAGAACAGGAAAATGAGCCAAAGAAAACGTGCAAAAACCTCCCGGGCGGTTGCCCAGTGTGACCCTGGGGGTGCAATGCTCAGGCTCTGGTAGGCACTAAGCACAAATGTGAGCCAGATGGATAAAGAACGTGCAATCCTGTAGACAAAAATGATGCCCTTGCAACCGGCATCATCAAAAACATTGATGATTTGAAAGGTAGCGAAACTTTCAAACGCACAGCGAACAGTCACCACTTGCAGGTTGACCAGGGCCAGGTGCAGTACAATGGCATCGGCTGTGAGGAGACACCGCTCATAGTGCAGTGCCATCAGGAATGCATAGATCACAGCAAGGTTTCCGGGGATACCCACGATGGCCAGAGAGAGATAGAGAAGACCACGTGTTAGCTGCTCAGAGTCCATCGCCAACTACACAAATATACTGATGATCACAACACTGCACATTTATATCAATCCATTGTCTAATTTTTTTTTTTTTAAAAAAAGCTTGAAATGTCTGCAAAACTCCTCCTACTTGTGCTGCTGAACTGAAAGATAACAAAGAGGGTTCTGTGACTCCAACATCTCCTCACAACTCTTATCAAGCTCTGAGAACCTCCTGTCACTCTTATAGGCGTTTTTGAGGGGACCATGGGGAGTTTCAGGCACTGTATGGTCCACTGCTTACCCACTGAGGCCTGAGTTGCAGCTGCTGCTCATTACCTGAATGATGTTCACCTGACTGATCCATCATACACACCTGGACCTGTAAGGGAAGGGGTCACATTTCTTCGAACACTGATCAACAACTGCCATGCAACAGGCAGATTCAGTGTGTGACTACTAGTGTGTGTGTACACACAGTCAATTCACCTCAGCCTCAAGTCAACTGATACGAGCTTTTTAATTCGTCACATGTCACATGTCAAAACCTGGGGAGGAAACGTTCTGGACAACTGTTATTATTACTGCTTACATGGTGAGTTACAGTGGTCCAGAATGTCAGCTCCCCTGGCTGGGACATGTGACATACTGATAACATTTCAGCAAAATCTGTCTAAAGTTTCTCTTGTTAAAGTCCACCAGTATCATAAGTGCAGCATCCAGGTTGTTTTGTTGTTATTATTATTATTATTATTATTATTATTATTATTATTATTATTATTATTATTATTACACTAAGCACATTGTGTAATCAAGACAGAACTCTCCATGCATCCATCTGAGGTAGAATATAGACCG
>CM045732.1:17847974-17870474 GCA_024760905.1 Plotosus lineatus | reverse complement strand
CTGTGTATTAAAACATTAATACTTTCCAAATGTTATGACAAAGCGAAATGAACAGAAGTTATTGGATGCACAATGATTTTGAACTAAATCCTTATGGTTTCAACGTTTTGGCAGTTTTACAATAATAAAAGACAACGTTTGTCACAGGGGAGAAAAAATTAGAAGTATTTTTTGTGGGTGTGTTGGTTATAAAGGAGATATTTTCCTAACAAGAGGCAAAAATAATAAAGATATAAATTTTCTCAGTTTTCTGAATACTTGGACATGAATAGTATTGTCAGTAAAAGTGTCTCTTTATGGAAATTAGAATGTTTCACCTCATATGCAGTTTGAAAAGTTTGCACAGAGCTGTATAAAATGATTGAATAAAATGAATTTTTAAAATGTGTCAACAAACTTTATGATGGTTTAGTGATTTTTTTCCCTCTGCAATCAGAATGAAGATGAACTAAAGGACACTTCACATAAGTTTGAACTTTTCAAAGCACTGCAGGTCTGTAGTATGACTACACAAAAATTAACTTTGAATAAACAAACAGTGCAGTGTCATGTATACAGAAGAGGGTAAATAATTTAGAAGCAATGCATAAGAGTACACAGTGTCTGAAGTATCATTTTAATTAAAATTAGACCAAAAAAAGTTGCACTACGAGTATTTTAATTTGCATTATGAAGCACAGGATAAATATATTTTCGTTGTTTTCTGTTCATGTCTCTTTGCCCATCACTCAGATGAACACTGAAGTAACCTCAGGTTTTACATTAAAAAAAATTTGAGAGCTGAAATTGTGAAAACTGCAGTTGGCCCTTTGATTGAAAAACGGCCCTTATGCACAATTCCTATGGTATTTATTAATCATAAAGAAAACGCCACTATTTTATAGTGTACTGTGATTACTTACGTGTGTTTTGTTTTTATTTAAGAAAATGTCACCAATAGTACATATTTTCACAACATTAAAATTCTATATCGTGATTTATCAGAAGCTCTATAAAACATAGGATGAAGAGATCATGGGGAGGGTATTAATGTATGATTTATTATACAAAGTCAAATCTATTCAGTCACTTAAATAAAGTAACCAAACCTACAAGACCATTTGTATATACTGGTTTCAGGTTGGTGTTTGTTACGCACGCACTGTGTTACTCCAGAGAGATGGCAGCGATCCGTAAGAAATTGGTGATTGTTGGCGACGGTGCTTGTGGAAAGACATGCCTCCTCATCGTCTTCAGTAAGGACCAGTTCCCTGAGGTGTACGTACCCACCGTGTTTGAAAACTATGTGGCTGATATCGAGGTGGACAACAAACAGGTAACTGACATGGCAAAAACAAGTAGATTTCAAAAAACAAACTTGTATGTAAATGATGTACTTCTGAACCTACAAATAAAAAATAATAACTAGTTCCTCATTCCCAGATTTAAACCCATCTGAATTTCAGCTGCATTAGTTATAAGTGTCCTCTACAGACTCAGGTGATGGTACTTGGGACTGTTAAGAGCATTGTCATGGTTACAGTGCATCAGAATTTTTTTTATTTTTTGCCAAGCCAATATGTGAAATGTGCATTCGTGTTCAGGTGGAGCTAGCATTGTGGGACACAGCAGGACAAGAAGATTACGATCGTCTCCGTCCACTCTCCTACCCTGACACTGATGTCATCCTCATGTGTTTCTCCATCGACAGTCCTGACAGTCTCGGTAACGTTCAGCACACCAACACCTAAATCATGCTGAGAGTGACGGCACACCATCATTGGGTCCATCATTATCCTTCAGCTAGTCTAGAATTAAACATTCCACTTTATTTTACATTTGTCTCTTTAAATAATGAAATATTACTCTGTACATGTTCACTGATAACTCCACTAATCTGCTGAGTTCATAATTTAAGATGATTTTTTTTTTTTTAAATTCAAAAACTTTTTAAATATTCAAATCCTATTTAATGCCACAGCCATCCGTGACCAAAAATTAGTTTTGGGGCTAATTGACCGAGGTCCACTAGGAGGGAGGGATGGCATATGCTCACTTTCCTGTCACTCACAGTGATCGCCGGCCAATCACTGATGTCCGTAAGCTCATTCGTATGAGGGTGCAGATCGCGCTTTCCCTCCAAGTGTGTATGACTCACCCCAAATACACATGCAACAAAGCTCAAAAAGAGATGGGTGGCCTGCAGTGTATGTCATGCAGGGGATGTGTGCATGCTTTTACTCCTCCCTAGTCAGTTATGGTCGTATGATAGGGAACGTTATACTTGATGGGTGGGAATTGGATATGACTAAATTAGGGAGGACAAAAAAAATCAAACCAAAATACTAACCAGACAGGACATTTAAATTTTAACATCTACAGTGGTACCTTGACTTACGAAATTAATCTGTTCCGAGGGCAAGCTTGTAAGTCAAAATGCTTGGTAGATAAAACAAAAATTCCCATAGGAAATAATAGAAAACCAATTCATCCGTTCCAACCATGACACAATTTCACAATAATAATAATACATGTACGTTAACATTAATAATAATTAATAATCACACAAGAATAAGTCAACTAACCCCTCTGATCATCGACTGCGCCAAAGCTGTCACCTGAGTGTGAAGATGTCACGTGGGCAGGCATGAGGTGCTGCGTAACACAGGAGTAGGATTTTGTGCATGTGCACACTACAAATGCGAGCAAGGAAAGGCTCGTGGTGAGCTCCCACAAGGCCGGTGGTTCTTAAATAGGGGGGGTTGCGGTGTGATGCCAGGGAGAGCTGTGGGTCTGTCTGTCTTCCTTTCGGCTTTTTCCCTTTCTCGGGAGTCGCCACAGCGACTCATCTGATTCGCACGTTTGATTTGGCAGAGGTTTTTACGTCGGATGCCCTTCCTGTCACAACCCTTTTAGCAAGGGACAGAAACACGCTGACGACTTTGCAGCTACTCTTTACGAAAGTCAGCAATGGTTCTTTTACATGAACCTCTCACCATAGACAGTGAGAGACATGGCCCGCCTTTGATAACCCAGTTAGCCGCACTGGGGGGGACAGTGACAACCTTGTGGAGAGTGGGACTCGAACCCCCAACCTTTGGATCAGCGATCCAGCGCCCTATACCACTAGACCACCACTACCCCCAGGGAGAGCTGTGGGTGTTGTTTTTTTTTCCTTTCCTCCCCTATAGGGAGCATCGCAGAAAATAATTAAGAAGCACTGCACAACTAGTTCTTGGAGCGTGGAAGAATACACGTGGAAGAATATAAGGCTAATCAGCCCAGAAAGCCATTTCCCCAGCAGAGCCCATAAATCAAAATTTTTCTCGTTGGATGGGGAAGATTTTTGGTAAAAATTCATTATAAAAGACACTCATAAGGCAAAGTACCACTGTACTACCTAATCGCTCAGCATGAGTTGGTCTTGATTAGGCACTTGGATGTCTCAGTGGTCACTCAACATTGGTTGGCTTCTCCAGATAGATTTTTTTTTTATTCATGATGAAAAGGAAGACCTGAAAAAATATTTTTAAATATTCCCCCATTTGTAAAATCTTGATGCATATGAGAGGAGAAATCTTACTTTAAAGGAATAATTCTCTAAGTCAGTGGTGTCCAAACTTTTTTTTCACCAAGGGCCACATACTGTACATAAAAATACAGGAGGTGCTGGGCCACTTACTATAAATTAGGTATACATTCACTATCCGATTTACAACCTAGATCGGTTCCGACCAACCAGTCGTAAGTCGGATCCCATTCACCCAGCAATCGCTATGAATTCATGTGAAGCATATTCTTTACCTGCATGTTCTTTTAACATGCGAAATAAACTTGTAGCCTTACTTTGCACTACACGCAACATCACTTTCGCATTTCTTTGCCGATTATCTTCCAACCACGTGTATAGCAACTTTTCCATCTCTGCAATCGGTCCTTCACACTGTTTTGTGATGATCAATGACTTGGTGTGTGTGTATGTGTGTATATGTGTGTGTGTATATATATATATATATATATCAAAGGCAGGCCATGTCTCTCACTGTCTATGGTGAGAGGTTCATGTAAAAGAACCATTGCTGACTTTCGTAAAGAGTAGCTGCAAAGTCGTCAGCGTGTTTCTGTCCCTTGCTGAAAAGGGTTGTGACAGGAAGGGCATCCAACGTAAAAACCTCTGCCAAATCAAACGTGCGAATCAGATGATTCGCTGTGGCGACTCCCGAGTAAAAGGGAAAAAGCCGAAAGAGAAGACAGACAGACACACACATATATATACACACACACACACACAGACATACAGGGATCCCTCACTTACGTTCACTTTCAACTTGTGTTCGGCCGTCCGGAACCAATTAAAACCGTAAGTCAGGGAGCGTCTGTGTGTGTGTGTCTGTGTATATATATATATATATATACAGTAAAACCTCCGCTGACAAACGCTTAAGCTCACGAACTTTTCGCCTCAAGAACATTAAATTTGCGAGCATATTGTCTCGGCTGACGAACTACTTTTCGGCGGACGAATCAAACCACGCGGTCGAACAGCGCCACGGTGGCGGCCACGAGAAGCTGACGCACGCTCACGGCGTCACAGTTCGTCACACCCCTTTCTTTGAATGCGGAAGTGGTTTGTGTTTGCTAGACATTTTGGACCATATTGAGTGTACTTTTGCTATTATGGGACCGAAAAAGACCCCACCACAGGCGGAGATCATTGAAAAACACGAACGAGGTGTGCGTTTGTGTGACTCAGCGTCCCAGTACCAGTACGCTAAGTCTACCATTGCTCCCATCCTTAAGAACAAGGAAGCTATTAAGGGTGCGTGTGTGGCTATGCGTGTTTCCAAACACTCCTTCCAAACAGTAAGTCCCTCCCTTCCTCCTCCTCCCACTCCCTCCTTCCCTCCCTCCTCCTCCCACTCAATTCCATTAAGCCATCAACTACCATCACAAAGGTAAATAAAACGACTTTATTATACAGTACAGTTTATTTCTTTAATTACAATACAATAGACATTTATTATACATAAAATAAGGTATATTTTTGTGTAGTTTTAAGGCTTATTTAGTAGAAAATTATGTTTTATGGGGACCTGGGAACGGATTATTCTCATTTTAATGGTTTCTTATGGGAAATAAATGTTCGGAAGACGAACTTTTCGCCTCACACACACTTTCTGGGAACCAATTATGTTCGTGAGCAGAGGTATCGCTGTATGTATATATACATATATATATATATATATATATATATATATATATATATATATATATATATATATATATATATATAGGTAAAAATAAAAGGATAGAACAAAGACTTTCTATTCAAACTTCATTTTCACTACAGATCTGTTTTCGAGGGGTGGTGAAACCGTCCTGTCTCTTCAGGTTATTACAGAAGAAATATATATATCAGAGTAAATTTAGGATTCTGTAGTCATTTACCCTGCTGATGGGCTGGCTTCCTCATCAATATTAATTCTAATGTTTTCTTTTAAGATGCTCCCACATCACTGTAGTGCTCCCATGCCAAGCCATCTCACTTTTACAAAGCCTGCATTTAATACATTTTTGGGGCCTATGTAGATTAAATGCTCCCAAACCTTTGAAGATTTCGGTTGAACACTTTTTTTCCATTCCAATGCCACTGGTAGTTGACTGAGCCATGTTTTGTAATGTTTATAAAGATGAAGAAATGCGAGGCACTGGTATGACACGTCCGTTCAACTCCGTACTGAGTAACATTTGTCTGTCGTGGCTGACTTACACAATCATTGGGAGGCTATTCAATAACGAGATTTATTGCCAACACTTTTAATAATCGATTTTTATCAATTCATTGTTGCGGCACTACTCTCCGGCGCCCCCAATGTGTGTGGTAGCCCACTGCTCCGTGTGTGTGTGTGTGTCTGTGTGTGTGTGTGTGTGTGTGTGCGTGCGTGCTCATTTTGGATGGGTTAAATGCCGGGGAAATAATTTGCTTTACAGGAACACTATCTCAAAAAAAATAAGAAAAGGCAAATCAATATTATTAAGTGAGAAAAATTGACTCTCCACAAGGTTGTCACTGTCCCCCCCCCAGTGCAGCTAACTGGGTTATCAAAGGTGGGCCATGTCTGTCACTGTCTATGGTGTGAGGCATGTAAAAGAACCATTGCTGACTTTCGTAAAGAGTAGGCTGCAAAGTCGTCAGTGTGTTTCTGTCCCTTGCTAAAAAGGGTTGTGACAGGAAGGGCATCCGACGTAAAAACCTCTGCCAAATCAAATGTACGAATCAGATGATTTGCTGTGGCGACTCCCGAGTAAAAGGAAAAAGCCAAAAGGAAGACAGACAGACAGACAGTTAAGGTCATAAGTGTACAGTTAATCATCTCTATAAGGGTTCTTCTAATTCATAGAAATTTGCTCATTATGTATTGTATTCAAATCATGCATAAAATGTGCTTCTCAAATGTATACATTTTCATTGTCTTAATACTGGCAATGAGCCAATTGCTGACAAATCGCATGCAAATTTGCTGAGGTTGAAGGACACCCTGTGCATATGACCTGACACACAAAATTTGACATATTGCATTGTGAAATTAGTAAAACCTTTCATGCCTCTGAAATTCAGCATAAAGTTAGGATTTAAAATGTACCGTAACATTATCTGTTCCCACTAGGAATTAAACCGTGATGTAATACACACCACTTGAAAGCACGTTTAAAATTACAAATGGCAGCTCATATCTTGTTACCAGGTTCACAAATTACACGTCTTAGCAGGACTTTTAAGTATGCCGTAAAGCCTCATTCACGCAGGAAGCAAGTAATGACTATGCAAGGTCACTGAGAAGTGACAAGAGGTGAAAATTTGAACTTCAACTGAGCTTAACTTTAATTCAACCTAAGTTGAGTGATTACCAATCAGAACTTAAAGATGCTTCAATACATGAAATGTGCTGTAATTACATGTGAAAACCAAAAATACAGGGTTACATATCTTGCTTACATCATCATGGAAGAGGGACTTATTTTAGCCGTGTGTAAATATCCATGTTTATTTAGAGCTTGTGGCGGCACGGTGGGGTAGTGGTTAGCACGTCCGCCTCACAGCAAGAAGACCTGGGTTTGATTCCCGGCCTGGGCGTTTCTGTGTGGAGTTTGCATGTTCTCCCTGTGCTTGCGGGGGTTTTCTCCGGGTGCTCCGGTTTCCTCCCACAATCTAAAGACATGCACAGTAGGTTAATTGGCCGTTCTAAATTGCCATAGGTTCACATTGTGCAGAAGGCAATGTGCAGAAGGCAATGGCAAACCACTGCACTAATCCTGCCAAGAAAACCTCCATGAAGAACCAGGGCTTCATCTTTTATGGCGGGTCGCCAATGGTCGTCCTATGACTCAGGCACTAGATAGATAGATTTAGAGCTACATGAAATGTACATTATATGTATTGGGTAGTACATGGCTTTGCTAACGTCTTTTTCTTGTACTGAAACATGTTATCAGTTGCATTTTAATAAAAACAGATTGATAGATTAAAAACTGCAGTGCAGAATAAAGTTCTGCTGACTACTCCATCTAAATGGGGCTCCTGAACAAGCCTATGAGTGTCTTTGTGGTGATTCCAGGCTTGTATCATTGGGTGAATCCAGCAGGAGCGGTGATGTCATGGTGTTTTTAAAAAAAAAAATGTAGACATGGCAAGAAGATTGAATTATTCCTGGTTTGTGATCTACAAGAGTCTCCATTCTAGACCCGCTGTGCAATGAGCTGTATATGATGATATGAGCTAAAATAAACTCGAGCAATATAAGGTAGCAATCAAAATTCTCCCAGACCTGCTGCTGGAGGAAAGTGTGGTGCTGCTAACGGTTCCACTCGGAAAGATTATAAAGCAGCGGTACCAGCCTCCCTCCAACCCTAATTACACAAAGGGGTTCAGAAAATAAAATGAAATGAAAATGTGATTGACGCTGGACATGCGCAGGACTTCCCTAGGCAATGAGAGCTGAAAAGTGAAGGGAATTCCCTCTTTCCAGACGATGTCACATGTTGCTCATCTGCAAGCGTGTTGCTTGTCACTTCCTGTGTGAACATTGTTTAAAGGGTCTCCCGAGCACTAAATCCAATGTAGACAAACAATATTATTAGCAGCTGCTGATGCACCCAAGTGCCTAACTAATCTGACACAATTTTAAACCCTAGCCTGAGGTAAATCTGAAGGGTTTTTTCATTAGCATTATACAAGTTAACAGGATTTCTGAGAGGGCTTTCAAAGTTTATATTTAAAAATATTAATAAACAAATAAACATTTAGCTGTTAAGCTTATTGGTTAATATAAACAAACCCAACAGGATATTGCAGAATTTTTTTTTTTTGTTCCAAGTCATATATAATCATGTTTGAGGTCAAGGTAGCACAGTGCAAAAGCAAATTATTTCATGCCATATAATCTGACTAGCTAAGGTTTTCTGTTTATAGAGAACATTCCAGAAAAATGGACTCCCGAGGTGAAACATTTCTGCCCCAATGTCCCCATCATCCTGGTGGGAAACAAGAAAGACTTGCGCAATGATGAACACACTCGCCGTGAGCTCGCCAAGATGAAGCAGGTACCTGATTTCTGTACTGTTCTCTATGATATTAATGCTAGAATTGATGAAAGGAAAAATAAATACACTAGATATGGATTTAAAAGCATAAGGTGACGAAAGTAACAGTTATCAAATAGTTTATATTTCTTCTTGTTTCGGTGTAGTCTCAGCCTTAAATCTGACCAGTGATGGTTTTTCTTTCAATTATAATATTAAAGCATGATTAAGTAAGATGCACATAAAAATCTTTAAAATGTGGATATTTGCAAAGTATCAGGAAAACACTGGGTCCCCTCTGGAGAAAAAAAGCAGTTTATTTTTCAGTTTCATGGACAAATCATGGTCCGTACGTGTGCTTGAATGTCTTGAGAGGTACTTGAAGAAGAAAAATTTTTTTCAAGGGCCCTGGAATTGTCAGGCCAACCCTTGCAAATCAATGGTTTTCTTACACCTTCCTTGAATGGCAGTGTTCATTTTTGCTCAAGAAAGTTATGAGTCCCAGGGACTCGCAGGTTGGGAAAGTATGAGTCCAAATGCAATAGTAATGAGTCCTGTCAAATAACGGAAAAGATTCGCCCGAAAATGTATAGAACTTCAAATAGATCATTGCCAACACAAAGTTCATTCAATCATTTTATGAAAAGTTTATTAGGTTCACAGATAAAAACAAAAATTTAAAACTTAGAAGTTATCACTGACTATGATATAAAAAAAACATTAAAACAAAATTTAAATACTTTGAAGTCATCACAGAAAAAATAATACTGTTTTAACTTTCACTCATTCATTAAAAATGCTAGAAAATGCTGACAGTGACTGAATAATTCATCAAGTATTTATATGTTGTCATATATCCTCCTGTGTTTAGTATTTTTGAATCTTTGTTCATTGAGAAAAAATTGCTTAATCTACGCTGATTTTCGTCGACTTTGAATACTTTTTTCGGAGGCATGTTGCACGTTAAACACTCGAGAACTCGCGGAAATGAATGAACACTGGCGAGCAGACGAAATCACGTGAGCAGACGAAATCTCGCGAGAGGATCCCGATTCGATATCTCGAAAGCGCAGAAGGCAAAACTCGCACTCGGAAAGGTAAACAAATATGGCGGTATTGTCAAAGCATCGACCGATTTCGCAAGATATTTTGGCAAATATTTCTGTTTTGGGACAATGTTACATAAATTGATGAAAAATATTAATGAGTCCGGCGGACGCACATTGGTTTGACACCATGCGTCCCTACGGATTTTCATGCGTCAGGGACGCAAGGACGCACGCAAACGTGAACACTGGAATGGTACTTGATTTTTAGCTTTGGATCTATCTGCGCAATAAATGTATAACATCATACTAGAAAGCTCTGAATTTTTTTGTATATTTTCTACAATAAAGTTACAGAAAATTGGATGTTTGTTCAGCTCAGGATAGGAGTTGAGCGTGCTCAGTGCTAAACATCCGAAGACTCCAATCTCATAGCTGTAGTAGGGCGGACTGGTCATAGACGAGCATAGTGCAAAACATGAACAAACAAAACGAATCAAAAGAAACAACTTGACTCTGAGAACTCTGCCTGGGCTTATTGTTAGCTGGGGTGCGGCTAGCATTGAGCTACCATAGCATATTAGCTCAGGATAGGAGTTGAGCGTGCTCAGTTGTAAACACCCAAAGACTCCGATCTCATAGCTGTAGTAGAGTCGACCGGTCATAGACGAGCTTAGTGCAAAACATGAACAAACAAAACAACAATTAAAACGAACAAAGAAACAATTTGACTCTGAGAACTCCGCAACGTCGCCCTCTAGGCAGCGCCATCTTGGAGATGTCACGTTCAATGCAAAAGGACATGAAGTGTAATAAAGGCATGCGAAAAAAAAAACATTGCAGTTGGTGCTTTGGGCGAGGACCATTAAAGTCGCACATAAAATCAAATGGCACCCACCTAAAAAAACATGCAGACGTTTAAGAACCAACAAGCATGGAGGTAGTCTGATAACGGACTATTGCAATGCAGTCGGAACAACTGACACAAGCACTAACGTTAGTGTTACCATGACTACACCTAGTGGATCCACAACTAGTACAGGTGTCCACCCGAAGCCAAAGGTGAAGAAAGTGTTTAGATATACATTTATATTTACATATACATTAAAAAAAGTGGTCTTATTAAAGGTTATTAAAATTATTCTATATTTTCCAGCAAAATTATAAATGATTTAAATTACTTTTTAGTTATTGCATTGAAAAATGTAGTAGTTGAGATTTAAGAATGTTTATATATTTATTAATTTACAATATTTTACTCTTTGATACAATCCAAAATTATTCAATTTTATGCTTTTAAAGTTAGAAACAGTATTTCTTGTATTTTACTCTTTTAACCGGAACTTGAATATGAAAATTTGTTCCTTTTTGAAAAGTGCTTGAATGACATTTGGCCTGATGTGTGGGAACCAAGACAAATGTAAAATGGATGAAAGCTTAGAAAGCATGCTTTCTTCTGCATGTTTGTGTCCGGTGAGTCCGCCTAGGCAGTCCTTTGTCACGAATTCTCTTCATAATTTTTATGGACAGAATTTCTGGGCGCAGCCGAGGCGTTGAGGGGTTCTGGTTTGGTAGCTATCGAATCTCGTCTCTGCTTTTTGCGATTGACGTTGTTCTTTTGGCTTCATTAATCCGGGACTTCCAGTGCTTATTGGAGCGATTTGCAGTAAGTGCAAAGCGGCCGGGATGAGAATCATCACCTCCAAGTCTGAGGCCATGGTTCTCAGTTGGGAAAGGGTGGAATACACCCTCTGGTACTGGAATGAGGTCCTGCCCCAGGTGCAGGAGTTCAAGATTCTCGAGGTCTTGTTCACGAGTGAGGTAAGGCTGGAGCAGGAGATCGACAGGTGGATTGTTGCATTCTCTGCTGTGAAGCGGAGCCTGTACCAGTCCGTTGTGGTGAAGCGAGGGCTGAAAGGCAAAGCTCTCAATTTAGTAGTCGATCCATGTTCCAACCATCACCTATGGTCACGTGCTTTGGGAAGTGACTGAAAGAACAAGATCATGGATACAAATGACATGAGCCACCGTTGCTGCGTGGCGGGGCTCTCCCTTAGAGACAAGGTGAGACGCTCAGCCATCTGGAGAGAGAGAGAGTGCGGAGTAGAATCGCTGCTCCTCCGCATTGAGAGGAGCCAATTGAGGTGTCTTGGGCATCTGGTTAGAATGCCTCCCGAATGCCTCCCTGGTGTGGTGTTTCAGGAACGTCCAACCAAGAAGAGACCCTGGGGTCGATCTAGAACACGCTGGAGGGATTATATCTCTTGGCTGATCTGGGAATGCCTTGGTGTCCCCCTGGAAGAGCTGGAGGAAGTGGCTGGGGAAGGGACATCTGGACCTTATTGCTTAGGCTGCTGCTGCCCCTGTGACCCTACCCCGAATTAAGGCGGAAAATTATGCTGCTGCTTTCAGGAGAAGCACAATCGAGAAGTTTGACATTACTCCTTTTTTCCTATCGGCTGTTCCCCTAAGGGGTCGCCACAGCAAATCATCTGCCTCCATCTCACCCTATCTTCTGCATCTTCTTCTATTACATCAACTACCTTCATGTCCTCCTTCACCACATCCATAAATCTCCTCTTGGTCTTCCTCTAAGCCTTCTGCCTGGTAGTTCCAACCTCAGCATCCTACTACTAATATACTCACTATCCCTCCTCTGTACATGTCCAAACCATCTCAATCTAGCCTCTCTGACTTTGTCTCCAAAACCTCTTACATGTGCTACATTACTCCAAAGTATGTAAATAAATAATCATAGCGGCAAATAATATACTTTAGGTGGCAATGTGAATCGTGTTGATACCAATGACCTGTGAATGAAAACAACTGCTTGAACTTTTCTTACAGATTTTTTTCTGGTTTGCTGTATGTTAAATACATTACTTACTTTCTCTGCAGGAGCCGGTGAAAGCAGAGGAGGGTCGTGATATGGCGAATCGGATCTATGCCTTCGGCTACATGGAGTGTTCGGCCAAGACAAAAGATGGTGTACGAGAGGTATTCGAGATGGCCACCAGGGCTGCGCTGCAGGCCAGGAAAGGCAAAAGGGGCAGCAAATGCCTTCTTCTGTAAAACAAATGGGACTTTGCGCTCATGATGCAGGGTGGGAGGAGCTGAACATAAGCAATGCCTTCTCCTCCCAATCAGCCTGCCTGAAATGACTGCTCAACCGTTAAACCGCTTTTTAAAAATTGTCTTTTAAGCGAAACCAGTAACGGCTAGTTATGGAAGTTTTTTGTCAGTATTTAAGGAGGCAGAGCAGGAGCTACACTGTTCTATTGTACTTTTTCACACACAGACACACTTGTCATCAAGTTTGCCATATTAACCCGTGCCGAACCAACGGTAAAAGGAGAGACATTGCACTTGTGTATTTGTTAAATGATGTAGTCGTAGCGGTGATTTTTTTTCACTGTGACGGATCACCCATACAGTTATTTTGGATTATAAATATACAATGATTTTTTAAAAAATCAGGACAAATGTGCAAAACAGAAAAAAACACAACACTGGGGGTTTGTGTGTTTTCTGGAATGCGTACACTTGGACAAGACTTGAAACCCTTTTGGGAAACCCTTTTCAAAACAAACAAAAACCTAATTTGGTATCTTTGTGTATTAAACGTTTTTATGAACCCTGTCTTTGCATTTATTTCATTACTTTTATGCAGTTCACCACAAATACTGTTGACAGAGGAAGTGGGGGAGCTGCTCACCTCAGCTGGAGATGTTGTCTGGCCTGGAAGGTCTACTTTAAGGACCTCCTTAATCCCACCAACACCATGGTGGTTTGGGGGGGGGGGGGGTGTCAGAAAGTTCCTCAGTGGTCGGGCTTTGGATGTTGTCAGATTGTCTTGGTTGACTTGTCTCTAACATCGTGTGGTCATCAGGGGCCGTACATCTGGATTAGTAAACGAGGATGGAAGTTCCCCCTTTTAAAAACAGCCAATTATCATGGAATCCCACTCCTCAGCTTATCTGGGAAAGTCTATACAGAGGTACTGAAGAGGAGGATCCAACCGGTGATTGAACCTCTGATTCAGGAGGAACAGTATGGCTTTTGTCTTGGCCGCGGCACTCTCAACCAGCTCTATACACACTACAGGATCTTGGAGGGGCAGGTGAGTTTGCCCAATCTGTCCACATGTATTTTGTGAATTTAGAGAAGGATTTTGACCGTGTCCCTCGGGCCATTATGTGGATCGTGCTCTGGGGGTGTGGTGCACCTGATCCATTTCTATAGGTCATTAGGTCTCTGTACCACTGGAGCCAGAGCTTAGTCCACATTAGTAACATGTTATTCTTTTCCGGTGAGGGTTGGAGTCCAACAAGGCTGTCCTTTTTCACTGATTTTGTTCAGAATTTTCATGGACAGAATATGCAGGGGCAGCCAAAGTGTTGAGATGTTCTGGTTTAGTGGCCATAAGATCTCATCCTGCTTTTTGCAAATGATGTCTTTTTTGGCTTCTTCAAATGGAGACCTGCAGCTGGCATTGGAGCGGTTCGCAGATGAGTGGAAAGCGGCCGGGATGTAGCACCTCCAAGTCTGAGGCCACGGTCCTCACCTGGAAAAGGGTGGTATGCTCCCTCCTAGTCTGGAACGAGGTCTTTCCTCAAGTGAAGGACTTTAGGGATCTTGGCTTCTTGCTCATGAGTGAGGGAAGGATGGCACGGGAGATCGACAGGTGGATTGGTGCAGCATCTGCTGTAAAGCTGCGCTTGTACCAGTCCATCATGGTGAAGAGGGAGCTGAACCGGAAGGAAAAGCTCTCAATTTACCAGACTATCTACGTTCTATCACCTATGGTCACGAGCTGGGTCGTGACTGAAATGAGCTTCCTTTGCAGGGTGGCAGGACTCTCCCTCAGAGATGTGAGACGCTTAGCCATTCAGGAAGAACCCAGAGTAGAACAGCTGCACCTTCGCATTGAGAGGAACCAGTTGAGGTGTCTCGTCTGATTAGAAGACACCTACCTGGTGTGGTGTTTCAGGCATGTCCAACCAGGACGAGACCCTGAAGTCGACCTAGAACACTTTGGAGGGTCTTTGTCTCTCAGCTGGTCTGGGAACGCCCTGATGTCCCGCGGAAAAGCTGAAGTAAGTTGCCGGGGTCAGGGATGTCTGGACTTCACTGCTTATGCTGCAGCCTCCTGTGACCCGGCCCCGGAACAAGCCTAATACTTTTTATTTGTTGTTTCTTTTTTTAAAGCATTTAAGCTGTTTCTGTGCTTAAAAGCTAATATGTCCGAGACAAGTGTTGTGTCATAAACTGAAAGAGCCACTCGGGTTTGGTTATGCAAATGAAGGCCACTGGTTTCACAAGAATGAGGGGGTGGAAGATCAAGGGCTCAGTGATTTTGTATTTATTATTTATTTACACATTCTTCAAAACATAGACAAAGATTAAGATGTTAAGTTACGCCCCCACCCCAACCCCAAGAAAATAACTGAAGGACACAATGTTTAAAAATTTAAGTCAAAGTAAAGTGACCATCATATAATATCAGTCCCATATGGCACAATGCATATTTTTAACGTGTGCTAAACGTACGGTTTATGCTGAGCTGATAGGCCTGGATTCTGATTGGGCAGAAGGAAAGAATAAACACAACACTCCTGGACTTGGTATAAAAGGAAAATAATCAACGTTGGCATGACGTGGCCCGACTCATCCTCAGGCAGGGTTACTCTTCCCACCACATAGCTGATCACGGTATAACAGCAATAGTTTATGGCTGGTGTAATCCTTTTACAACACACTAACTTACCCACAATTGCCCTTTCTTTACATGTTATTAAATATATAACAGAATTGATCGCTATTGGTCAAGCTCATCTGACACATCCCTATAGATGAGCTGTTGATATGAAATCCATAGACGATTAATTACAAATAAAACGGAGTTGTCGTGCTGTCAGGGCTGTAATTTACAGGAAAAATGAATCATCACCTCTTGACCAATCAGAACGTCGACATTTTCTGTGTCTAATACACTTGGAGTGTGATGTTTTATAATTGTCTTTACCATGTAAACATACATTCTTAGTCGGAGTGTGTAACATTAATACATAACAGTACCCTGGCTGTGTAAATGGACATTTCCATTCTCTAGTATTTCACAGTGCTCTGTGTGGTCCTGTCCATATCATCAAAGATTCTCTCTTTGTGAATTCACCATCCCACTCTCTGTAGTTGTCATTGGTGTTTTTTCTCAGATTTGCGAGCGTGTATGAGCACGATGGGTACGAGAGCAATGGCGGCGATCAGGGCGGCTAGCAGGGGGCGATAAAACAGCCAGCCAACGGAGATGGCGAGGAGAGAGAAAGAACAGGATACGCACAGGGCGAACAGCTTCACTCCCACGGACACCAGGTCTCTTAGCAGTGGGACCCAGTCAACTACACACACACACACACACACACACACACACACAAAAAACTAAATAACCCAGTTCACACACCACCACATGCTGTCAGTGATAATCATTTAGGATATTATGCACAGATGTGTATCAAAAAGCTGTGTGTTACCAAGAGTATAGAAGATGCGCATGGTCAGATTAATTCCAATGAACATGAGGAGCCACCCGGCCCCCCTCAGACCCCACGTCTTCATTATGTTGTACTGATGTTCCCGAGCAAAGACCTCCTAACACACACAAATCGGCGAGGATCAACACATTAAAATGATGACAATACAGTTACATCTACAATGTTATTAATTTCTTTTTATAAACGTAGCTCTGCTGTCAGTCGCTAGGACATGTCCACTCCTTCAGGATGAAAGTGATTGCATGCAGAGTCTGAAAACACTAGCGACAGCAATCAGCTCCACAACGCTACCTAAAGAAGTGCACTTTCATAAACTAAAGGCGGTGAGCTAAGTAAATCAGCAACCATCTCTGATACACACCTCGGCTGTGAGCTCCTCCAGGTAAAGGATCTCCAGTGTGTCTCCTGATTTGGTTTTAAAAGGCATCAGTTTATCTTCCATCTGCATTGCCACCACACTTACCTGCAAACACACACACACACACACACATACACACGGTCTTCCATGATGGAGGTCAGGTGAGGCACGGTTAGGTGTGGACAAAGAAAATTTTTTGAATTAACTCACTTTCTGCGCTGGTACGGGGAAGAATCCGTCACCACTGAGTCCAGCGTAGGAAAAGCTCACACGTACATCTCCTACCTACATACACACTCAACATCATGTAACTAACATCCTCCATGAAACATTACACAAGCAATACATGCTCTGTGTGTGTGTGTGTGTGTGTGTGTGTGTATACTTCAGGTCTCTGTGGGTTGGCAGTGTGGTAGAAATAATCTTGGTACACTGTGAAAAATGAGTTCATAACAGGAAGCCGGCTCAGACTCAGAGTCTGGAAATTATTAATCTGATCGATCAGGCCTGCAGAGAAAATACATGTTGCACACACACACACCATTTATACTTAACTCAGGTATACGACATATAGAATTTTTGTAACTTTAAGTACAGTTCATTTTCTGTATCCGCTTAATCCTAATTTGGGTTGCGGGGAGGCTGGTGTCCATCCCAGCCAACTTTGGGCGAGGGCAGAGTACACCCTGGACAGCTATAATATCCGTAACAGTTATGCACTGAAGTCAAAGGAGGGGGATGTCAAAGAATGATCCTAGTGATAGAATATTGAGGAGAATATTTATTTTTTGAGATGGCCCCCTGAAACAGAAGGGTTCGGGTTCGGGTTACATGGGCACCTAAGCAAAAAACACATTAATATGAGGATTTTTTTAATGACAATTTAGCAATACGTTAAGAAGTACATAATTTGAAGTGGCAGCCAAGACAAATGGACTAATATAACCAGGAATCTACACTCAGCATGTCTTTAATCATGAGAACTTCCTTTAAATCAGGATTTCAATACAGTACCATTAAAAAAAAAAAACACTACTTTAATTACAAACAACCATCTTTCACCACTAGACGGCAGTGTTCAGCATCCCAGTTAGGTTATTGATTGACCCATTGAAATTCTGTTTAAACTGACAGACAAATCTCAGTCACAAAGTACCTGTAACTTGAATAAATACCTTTTGATAGCTGAAAATGGCTGACCCACACATCTGGAGCAATGACAGTAACACTCTCCACCGCCATTGCACTACAACACACACACAACATACACCATGTAAAGGGATCACGTGTGTATTCATTTGTTGAGCTGCTTAATCCCATTAGGCTTTCTGGGAGGCTGAACCCATTTCACGCAACACTGGGATTCATATTATTATGTACAGTACACCCACACATCTTAAACTGTACCTGGGATTGACATGTCCGATCTCCTGATCAAAATGTCTGCTGTTGATGATCTCTGACTTCCATTCTGTGTCTGAAATAAGGTACTAAACTAATCATCACTGAGGAATAAAACCACAACTTGATTGCACCAATATAATAAACATAAACTATGAACATACAGTACACAAATACACACAATATAAATGTCTGTCTTCCTTTCGGCTTTTTCCCTTTTACTCGGGAGTCGCCACAGCGAATCATCTGATTCGCATGTTTGATTTGGCAGAGGTTTTTACGTCGGATGCCCTTCCTGTCACAATCCTCTTTAGCAAGGGACAGAAACACGCTGACGACTTTGCAGCTACTCTTTACGAAAGTCAGCAATGGTTCTTTTACATGAACCTCTCACCATAGACAGTGACAGACATGGCCCGCCTTTGATAACCCAGTTAGCTGTACTGGGGGGGACAGTGACAACCCTGTGGAGAGTGGGACTCGAACCCCCAACCTTTGGATCAGCGATCCAGCACCCTATACCACTAGACCACCACTGCCCCCCACACACAATATAAATATAACTTTGATTTGGTAGACAGGTGAACTCACTGTATGTATACGTGGTCTCTGTTTTAGTTTCTCCATTCTCTGTGTAGTCTCTGTTAATGAAGACAGAAAAGGAAAACATGGTGGAGGTTCAAGACCAGGTTTGCACCAGTGTTATTATAATGACTGAATCCCCCCACCCCCCCCCACCCCCACACCCCCACCCACCGTGAGTCGTGATACTCCACCCACTGGTACATCTCCACAATCCTTTTCAACTTCACCGCCTGAACCATAACATTGTAGTTTGGATCATATAGAGGCTGGGAGAGAGACAGAGAGACAGAGAGAGAGAGAGAGAGAAAGGGGGGGTCATTAACATGACACATGATAACGTGATGTGTATTATCAAACTGTGTATATGGTGGAGTGGAGATACTTTAGCTGTATGCAGAGAGGATGAGAGGTGAACGAGGTGCCCGTTATTATTGGGGTCAATGTAGACATCTGGGTGAAGAGTCACAACCTGAGCTAGGCCCTCATCCAGAGAGGATGCTGTGCGGACTGCCCTTCCCTTTGGAGGACAGAAAGGAGGTGGAAAAGAGAGAGACAGAGTTTTAAAATTGTTTGTTTAAAATGGATTTTTGTGGTCCGACATGGGATTCCTGTGTGAGTGTTAAAACAATGGGTTGTTTCTGTATGGAGCATTTTGTCCATCTGCAGCAGATTTGTATGTCTGGAGAAAGCTTTCGATCTGTGTGTCAGTCTGAGACATCTATGGTGTCTGTCTGTCTCTGATGTTCTTCCATTTCATACTGGAATATTTTCATCTGTTAGGGTTATTCTCCCTGATCATCTACACTTTGAGCCCAATACAAAAAAAAAATGGGGAGGAACTGATGAGGCCAGGGCTTGATGGGAATGGCTGTGTGAGCCGAGGGTTGCTCAGGAAGTCTCGCTCAACATGTCCCTCCACCCATTCCTCTGGTTAGGGGGCATTAACCCTTTTAAAAGGAGCCTGTTCATTGGCCAATCATATTGAATAAATATAAAATACAGTTATCTCCTGGAAATAAAATGGAATCGGCCTCAAAGTCTTTCTGAAACCATGTGGTTACTCCTGTACACCAATGTCTATGACCCCAGCAGCAGATTTTAGTGAACGCTGCAATCTGTTTTAATTTCTTTTGAACTTGCATACCTTCTTCCGTTTCTTAAAACGTCATCTCAGACTTTAGTCACTGACACGCTACCACACTTTCACAGGATCTTTTCTTCAGTCAAATATTTGTATTATCATGAATGAAAATGGACACCAAACGAAAACAGATGGAAAATACCGGAAGGTAAAAAAAAGAGGAACTAAACTTGGAGAATTTCATAAAGAAACTGTTGTATTTAGCCAAAGTGAACTGATAATGGAAGCTAAATCACACAAGCTCTTCACCAGTGAATCCCTTTAAACTTCATCATTTGGAGGAGTTTTGCATGGTTCAGGATTACATTATTTACATTATTGAGTTATTTATTTATTTAATAACAATTCCTGTTTATCATTGTTTCTCACAACCAAGTAAAGTAGACTGATAGAAAATACAGTACAGCATATCAAGTCTTTGGTCACTGACCTCATTTGTAAAGAGCACATAAAAGGACAGGACGAAGATGGCCACACCCACTGCCATCCCTCCCATCGTTTCTCCCAAGCGCTCCAGGAATCCTGGAGATGTCCGTGTGTGAACGCGAGTGTGTTGATCCTGACCGTCCCTAGTCGAAAACTACAATACACCAAAACAGTGATGAATCATTGAGAGTAAAATATAACCAAATCTATCATAGTTTATCAGGCAGCGCTGCTGAATTCTGCATTCGGATTAATCAGAAAGTGTCAATGAATTTTCTAGAACAGCATTTCTAACAGCAAGGATGTTACAAAATTTGGAGATATCAGCATTACAGCCTTAGAGAGCATGAAAAAGCTTTTTGTAAAAATTACTGAATTTGAATTCAAATTAGACAATCGTTCACTTTCCTTTTATTCAGAGAAAGGTCAAATGTCAGGATGAAATATTTCGTTTTTGCATCATTAAAATTGAGGAAAAAATTCACAAATAATAAGATGAAATAAAAAATAAAGGTTTTATTATGCTTATACAGTACACTGCTTTCCATAATGATTGGCATCCCTGGGTAAGATGTGTTTAAAAACTCAAATAAATCACATTTTTATTGCAGAAGCGACTCACAATGAAAATTGTAGAAAACTGTAACCTTCAACTCAAGTGAATTTTAAGGGGAAAAAGTCCACGATTAAGAAATAATTTTTTTTCATGAAATTACCGATTAAACTATTATTGTCACCCCTAACAATTCATAGGAAACAAATGTAATTGAAGTATTTCTGTCATTTCTACAGTAGTTTACAAACTTGACCAGAGTATCTAAGAACATTTAATTCACTTCCTGTCTGTCTGGGATATAAATATGATGTGACACAGAGGCCATTTCTCTTATCCACTCTTCAACATATGAAAGATAAAGGAACACACCATTCAAGTAAGCCAGATGTGTGCTGACTTTCACAAGAGACGCAATGGCGACAAGAAAATCGCCCCTCGGTTGCACCGCCCATATCTACTGTCTGAGGAATCATTAAGAAGTTTCAAACAACTGGAAGACTGATAAACAAGCCTGGACGAGGACTTAAAGTGAGGAGGATGGTAAGAAAATTTAAAAGTTCTCCAAAGCTCACTGTTATAGAACTGCAACAAATGGCAGTATCTTCGGGTCACAAAGTCTCCAGAAACAGCTGTAAAGTGCCATCTACAGGTCCTCCTCAAAAAATTAGCATATTGTGATAAAGCTCATTATTTTCTGAAATGTACTGACAAAAATTAAACTTTCATATATTTTAGATTCATTGCACACCAACTGAAATATTTCAGGTCTTTTATTGTTTTAATACTGATGATTTTGGAATACAGCTCATGAAAGCCCAAAATTCCTATCTCAAAAAATTAGCATATCATGTTCAGGTAGTCTAAACGACCAATTAACTCTAAACACCTGCAAAAGATTCCTGAGGCTTTTAAAAACTCCCAGCCGGGTTCATCACTCAAAACCGCAATCATGGGTAAGACTGCCGACCTGACTGCTGTCCAGAAGGCCATCATTGACACCCTCAAGCAAGAGGGTAAGACACAGAAAGAAATCTGAGTGAATAGGCTGTTCCCAGAGTGCTGTATCAAGGCACCTCAGTGGGACGTCTGTGGGAAGGAAAAAGTGAAAGAAGGGCCGATTCCAGACCTTGGGGAACCTGTGGAAGCAGTGGACTGAGTCTGGAATAGAAACATCCAGAGCCACCGTGCACAGGCATGTGCTGCAGGTGCCGCATTCCCCAGGTCAAGCCACTTTTGAACCAGAAACAGCGGCAGAAGCGCCTGACCTGGGCTACAGAGAAGCAGCACTGGACTGTTGCTCAGTGGTCCAAAGTACTTTTTTCGGATGAAAGCAAATTTTGCATGTCATTCGGAAATCAAGGTGCCAGAGTCTGGAGGAAGACTGGGGAGAAGGAAATGCCAAAATGCCTGAAGTCCAGTGTCAAGTACCCACAGTCAGTGATGGTCTGGGGTGCCATGTCAGCTGCTGGTGTTGGTCCACTGTGTTTTATCAAGGGCGGGGTCAATGCAGCTCGCTATCAGGAGATTTTGGAGCACTTCATGCTTCCATCTGCTGAAAAGCTTTATGGAGATGAAGATTTCATTTTTCAGCACGACCTGGCACCTGCTCACAGTGCCAAACCCACTGGGAAATGGTTTACTGACCATGGTATTACTGTGCTCAATTGGCCTGCCAACTCTCCTGACCTGAAGCCCCATAGAGAATCTGTGGGATATTGTGAAGAGAAAGTTGAGAGACACCAGACCCAACACTGTGAATGAGCTTAAGGCCGCTATCGAAGCATCCTGGGCCTCCATAACACCTCAGCAGTGCCACAGGCCGATTGCCTCCATGCCACGCCGCATTGAAGCAGTCATTTCTGCAAAAGGATTCCCGA
>CM045732.1:17770474-17842974 GCA_024760905.1 Plotosus lineatus | reverse complement strand
ACTGTGGTCTTATTCTGCATATCACATATGTTAGATTTGTGTTATTTTATAGTGGTGGTGCACTGATAAACTGTCAGCTTTGCTGTTGTTTATTAGGACACATTGATGTAACATTAATAGTACTCCAGGGTTTCTCCTATGATGGTATGGTTACACTGGTGTTTACTTACCAGTATGTTTCCCTGGTGTTCATACAGTATGATGTTATTTCAGCTTCTGTAGTTTAGCAGGTAATGTTGGTGTGACAGCGTTGTTGTAATGTTTTACTGGCATTATCATGGTGCATTTGGGTTGCAGTTATGTATTGATGGAATGCACTGATGTAAAATGATTACTGAAGTGTTTTTTTTTGTTGGTGCTGGTGTTACACATTATGTCACACTGTTCTTGGATACACTGCTGTTGTACTTCTAATAAATTAATATTATGGTGGTGTCACAATGTTACACTGTATTATGGTAGTGTTATCCAGGTGTTGTCCTTTTGTGACTCTAATAAGAGGGTGTTACAACATCACAGTGGTGTTACAGGACACAGATTATGCAGACTTTTTTTTTTTTTTATCCATAGGAATGCATTCTATCCTGTTTGTTGTCCATCTGTGGGAAAAAGGTTCTTCACATTGACAAAAATCCATATTACGGAGGAGACAGTGCATCCTTCTCACCTCTGGAAGAGGTCTGAACTATATTATGGACTGAGTTTATAGATTTTCCTGATACATATTTAAAAAAATAAATAAATAAAATTTTAATCCATGTTTGTTGTGACAAACAGATCTATAAGCATTTCCAGGTTTCGGGACCTCCTAAAGGAATGGGACCTGGCAAGGAGTGGAACGTTGACCTCATTCCAAAATTTATGTTCTCCAATGGTGAGACAGAAATAATTTAAACAACATTTCCCATAATGCTGTTTTATAATCTAGTTTCTTGAGAGCCGTGTTTATGAGGTTACTGTGTCATGCCATGACGTGTTTCAGGGCCACTGGTGAAGATACTGCTGTTTACAGGAGTGACGCAATATTTGGACTTCAAGGTCGTCGAAGGCAGTTACGTGTTCAAAGGTGGGAAAGTTCACAAAGTGCCCATCACAGAGGCAGACGCCCATACTTCAGGTAACACACAACACATTGTCAACTTTTAATAAATATACGGTAGGCCCTTGACTATTCACGGTTTTGAACTCGCTCCCCCGCTTGTTTGCGGATTGCCGAGTCACGTCATTCAAATTCAGCCAATGACTGTTTTCCCTCCTGCTGATTGGTTGAGATGATGTATACGCCCCTTTATTCTCATTCGCGCACAAGTTGTCAATGTGCATTCTTGTAGTGTGTTTTAATTACCAGTTAAGCTCTATGATGCCACTCAAACTCCGGCTAAGTGCCAGAAAAAGGTAATGACGTTGGATGTCTCATGAAGAAACCACAGTTTCCTCTGAAGTGCCTGAAAAGGAATAAATAATCATCTGAACTGTTGTAAAGCTGTAGTATTAAAGTCTTTTTCAATTATTATTCCAATACAGTACCTAACAGTATATCGCGGATTATTTTGATTCGCGGCAGGGGCTAGAACCGAACCCCTGCAAATAACGTGGGGCCTACTGTATAAATAATTGAGGCACTGCTTAAAATGGGGGCCTTAAAAAATGTGTCTACTGATTGGTGTCCAGGGCTGGGATTATAAAAGCTCCTTTAGGGGCTGTATTAACTTCAGCCCTGGAGAAAATAAACAAATCTCTCCTGCATTTCCCCGTACTACACCCTTGAGTGAAAGTGAGAAAGCATACAGCTGATTTCTGGGTTGATTTGTATCACCTGTTTAATTATCTGCTTATCAAGTTCATGTTCTGTTTTCCTGTTATTGTTTCGTTATGATTCTCTAAACTGCGATTTGTCTGCCAATCTGAGTATGATTGTTTCTTTTTTATTTTCTGTGAGTTTGAGCTGTGATATACAATATTGTCTGGGTTTCAGGTTCGTTATGAATAAATCATTTTTTATATTGCTCCCTATTCTGATGCAAATCAGTGATACATACCAGCAAATTAGCATCAACTCATTCAGGGACACAGGACGAGCACTGAAGTCATTCATTCATTCATTCATTCATTTTATTGAACCATTTAATCCTAAATAGGGTCGCAGGGAGGCTGGCTCCAATCTCAACAGACTGTGGGCGAGGCCAGGATACACCCTGTACAGATCGCCAGGCCATCGCAGCCACTGAAGTCATGTTCCTTGCTCGTGGAGGCTTCACTAAAATATTAATTTTTTTATTTATTTAAAAAGCTTTGCAAGAAATTGATATATTTATTCTTTTAAAAGAGATCGAATTCTTTGACAGATTTGATGGGCATGTTTGATAAGAGGAGGTTCCGGAAGTTGCTCCTCTTTATCCTGAACTTTGATGAACACGACCCCCGCACTCACCAGGACATGGACCCGCACCGGAGCACTATGAGGGACCTGTTCCGCCATTTTGATTTGGGACTGGACGTAGTAGAATTTGTTGGACATGCACTAGCTCTGTACAGTACTGATGAGTTAGTACGCACACACACACATTCAAATGTAGTAGACAGAACATTACTAAGCATTATTAGATGTAAAAACTCTGTCATCATATTGTTTGGTTGTTTGTATCTGTGTGTGTGTGTGTGTGTAGTTATTTGGACCAGCCATGTTTGCAAACCATCAAGCGAATTCGGATGTACTCAGAATCTGTGGCACGACATGATCACAGTCCTTACCTTTATCCACTCTACGGACTAGGGGAGCTGCTGCAGGGCTTCGCCAGGTATGGCATAAAATATCTGTTTTGATTATAAAGGAGTAAGAAGTCATGTTAAGTTCACCACCAAGCCAAAGGCCTTTAAATAGACCCCACCTCATTTGCTGTTATAGTGACTGACAAGCCCTGAGGCCACACCTCCTTTGCTTAAACCAAGACATCAAGATTACTATTGCTTTAAGTATGTGTAGTCGTGTGTGTGTTTTAACAGACTGAGCGCCCAGCATGGAGGTACATACATGCTGAACCGCCAAGTTGATGACATCATCATGGAGAACGGAAAAGTGGCTGCGGTGAAATCTCAAGGAGAGGTGAGGAGCAAACATATAGTGGTATGCAATATTTCATGATTGTTATTTACAAATTGTTCTCACAAATTGGAATAAAATATTCTTGCTGTGATAGAGTCAGAGACAGAGAGGTATCATTATAAAATGTTTTTTGTTTTTTTCATTTTTGTATCTGATTTCTTTACATGGCTGATTTTTTTTCCCAGCTATTCCACTGTAAACAACTCCTGTGTGATCCTGGTTACATACCCAACCGGGTCAAGAAAATGGGCAGGGTCATCAGGGTCATCTGCCTGCTAAACCATCCAGTCAAAAACACTCATGATGCCAGCTCATGCCAGATCGTCATACCTCAGACGCAGGTGCACAGGAAATCTGGTATGAAAATAAAACAAAAAGCAGTATTTGAAAGAAGATGGTTTCATACTTGAATGACCCAAAAGAGTATAACAGTTCTGCTTGTTGTGTGGAAATCATGTCTCTCAATTTCTTTTCCTGTTTCAATCCTCTGTACTCAATCTGAGCCTTGGGAGCCAATCACTAGCCCCTGTCATTAGTTTTTTGTTTGTTTGTTTTTAACGGTAGATCCCATACCTCAGCATTAGCAGATGGACTGTCAGTGACTGACTGAGCGCTGACGAAAGGCACTGAGGTGGGCATTGACTTCAGTCTTGAATTTCTGTCTATCATTGGTATTCACTATATATTGGGGGAGGGTGTTCCACAACTGTACTGTGGATGGAAGGAATGATCTCTTGTGGCTTGTTGTATTTGATTTGAGTTGTTCATTGGCTGCCGAATGGAGGGATTTAGACAGGCGTGTTGTTCTTCGGACTTTGTAAGGATCTGGGAGTAGGCTATTTAACAATGCTGGAGCCTCTTGGTATCTCTTCGATACCATGGAGTAGGGTAAGGGCTCCAGTGGTTGTATTTGGTTATCAGCCGAGCAATCATTCGGAATGTTGAGGTTCTTCAGAGCCCTCCTTTGGATGGCTTCCAGGCAGGCCAGGGACGTTGGAGAGGCTCCCATCCAGACTGTTGGGGCGTGTTCCATTCGTGATGTGACCATGCTTTTGTAGATAATATCTCTTTGGTTCGGGTTCCGGTAGGGTGTAACCTTCCTTAGTAAGCCCAGTCGTTTACCTGCATCTATAGCCATCTTCTTTAGGATGTGAGTCCATGTCAGTTCTTTTCTGATGGTGATGCCTAACAGTTCTACTTCATCCACCTCTGTAAGTATGGTGTTCATGAAGTGGAGACTTGGATGATTACCCTCTGCATCTTTGTAAGTACTAATTGTGATACATGTGATAGTCAACGTGAATCTTTGTGCCAGACATAGATCATTATTAGATTGTTAATCCATGCTTTCAATTCTATCTTTTATTATTCTAATTTCAAAAAACAGCTAACACTTTACCACAGCAGAGGGATTTGCTTGTCATAATGATCCTGGGAGCTATGTTGCCGGGGTCCCCTGGTAGGGTCACCCAAGTCAAACAGGTCCTAGGTGAAAGTCAAGAATAAGTATGGTTCAGAAGACATGTATGAGCAATACCATTTCAAGGAAACAGTTTCCATTGCCTACACGTGGGTTACCAGGTTCCCCCCCAGAGCCAGGTCTGGAGAAGGGGCTTGAAGGCAAGTACTTGGAGGTCAGGCTTCTACCCATGAAGCTTGGCGAGGTACAGCCAGAAGAGAAGACATGGGTCCGCCCACCCATGGACCCAACACCTGTGGGACAGAATACTGTATGGGATCGAGTGCAATGTGAGTTGGCTGGCAGCCGAAGGTATGGGTTCTGCTGGAGCAGTTCTTGGCTACTGACTCTGAGTTTTCGGACATGGAATATCACTTCTCTGGTGGGGAAGGAGCACGAGATTGAGAGATACAGACTAGATATAGTCAGGCTCACCTTGACACACAGTTTGGGCTCGGGAACCACCCATCTCGAGAGTGGCTGGACATTGTTTAATTCTGGAGCTGCTGGAGAGAGGCTGTGAGCAGGTGTAGGCAAATGTGTTGCCCCATGTCTTGGTGACCTCATGTTGCAGTTGTCCCCAATGAATGAAAGGGTAGCCTTCCTCACTCTTCAGATGGGGGATGGGACCTGACTGTTATTTGTACTTATGCACCAAATGACAGTTCAGAATACCCACCTTTTTTAGAGGTCCCATGGGGATTGCTAGAGGGCACTGTCCGGTGGTTCAACTTCGGATTCAGGAAGAACAATGCAGTTTTCATTCCGGCCACAGCATTCTTGATCAGCTCTACACACTCTACAGGATCTTGGAGGGGCATGTGAGTTTGTCCAATCTGTCAACATGTGTTTTGTGAATTTTGAGAAAGCTTTCGACCGTGTCCCTCATGCTATCTTGTGGATTGTGCTCTGGGCATGTGGTATACCAGATCTGTTGCTACGGGCAGTTCAGTCTCTGCATTGCTGGAGCCAGAGCTTGGTCCGCATTGGTAACAACATGCCGAATTTGTTTCCAGTGTTGATTGGACTTCTTCAAGTCTGTCCTTTTGTCACTGGTTCTGTTCATTTATGGATAGAATTTCTAGGCATAGAAAGACTTTGTCCTTCTGACTTCATCAAACTGAGACCTTCAGCTGTTACTGGAGCAATTCATAGTGTGTGTGTGTGTGTGTGTGTGTGTGTGTGTGTGTGTGTGTGTGTGTGTGTGTGTGCGTGTGTGTGTGTGTGTGTGTGAAGAATCTACACCTCCAAGTCTGAGGCCATGGTTCTCAGCTGAAAAAGAGTAATATGTACCATCGAGATTTTAAATGGGGTGCTTCCCCATTTACATTTATATTTACAGAATTTGTCAAACACAAACACTCTCATCCAGAGTGACTTACAAAAATGCTTTAAGGTCACTATCAGTGAATATATTCTTATACAAGTTTGTTAGAACACAGACTAAGTATACAATCAGTCAAATTCTAATCTAAGTACAGTGGTACCCCACTTTACAAAAGTCTCACCAAACAAAAAATCCAGGTTACGAAACGCATTTTCCTCAAATTTTTGTCTCTGGATACGAAACAAGTTCACGTTACGAAAGCACCATCTCAAAAACTCAAACGTGCCATTCAAACAATGCGCGAGTTGCTTTCGCATTGGTTGTCTCCCAACACCCCGCCCCACTGGCCTCTGATTGGCTAGGACGGAGCTGAATCTCCATAATACAGTACTGTACCCATAATGCTTTTCATGTCCATTCGACCCATTTTTCGACATGCGTGAAGAAGAATTGTACTGTTGGTTTGTGAGGTTCGTGAGCATTGTTTTTCGTTATTAATCATGAGTCCCAAGAAAGTGATTCCCTGTGAGACTGAAAAGAAGAGGTGGGCTCCGTTATCAATAAAAGTAAAACAGGAGATGATGAAAAAATGTAAGTGGGATTCGATTGAGTAAAATTGCAAAGGAGTATGGCTGAATCCCCTCTACAATCAGGACGATATTGAAGCAGAAGGAGGCCTTAAAAGTGGAGATACAGTGATGGAGGCGATTATTTTGGAAAAAGCAATCACTATATTTAAGGACCCCGTGAAGGAGGGTGGAGGTGAAGATTCTTCAGACCAGCAACCCCCGGACTTTAAAGCATCGCATGGTTGGTTCGAGAGATTTAAAAAAAGGTAAATAATTTTCTTTTACTTTTAACACATATTTCATACAAAATTTTTGTACTCTTATCATTATTAAAGGGTTTATGGGGGTAGTATTGGGAGCCTTGAAACGAATCACGCGTTTTACATGTAAAATGTGGTTCAATTTACGAAAAATGCAGATTACGAAAAAGTCGCTGGAACGGATTAATTTCGTAAGGTGAGGTACCACTGTACTGTCAAAAAAGGTAAGTTTTTGTTATCGTTTTGAAGATACCCAGTGATTCAGCTGTCCGGTTGTCCAAAGGAAGTTCATTCCATCATCTTGGAGCCAGAACAGGGAAGAATTTGGATGCATTTTTTCCCTTCTAACTTGGTAGAGGGAGGGATCAGTTTAGCAGTGCTAGAGTATCTGAGCAAATGCGGTGCAGTGCAAGGTGTGATAAGTGCTTTGAGGTAAGAAAGTACAGGTCCATTTTTGGCTTTGTAGGAAAGCATTAATGTCATAAATCGAATGCAAGCAGCTACAGGAAGCCAGTGGTGTGGTGCATCCTCAAGGGAAGGAGCAGGAGATTGGCAGATGGACCAGTGCAGTCTCTGTTATGAAGTGAAGCTTATACCGGTTCATTGTGGGGAAGATAGAGCTGAGCCAGAATACAAAGCTCTAAATTTACCAGTCAATTTACATTCCTACCATCACCTATGGTTATGAGCTTTGGGTAGTGACCAAAAGAACTAGATCATGAATACAATCAGTTGAAATGAGTGTCCTTCACAGGGTAGCAGGACTCTCCCTTTGAGCTAGGGTGAGAAGTTCTGTCATAAGGGAGGAACTTAGAGTAGAACTGCTGCTCCTCCATGTTGAGAGGAGCCAGTGAGGTGGCTTGGAAATATGATTAGAATGCTTAACAAAAGCCTTCCTGGTGTGGTGTTTCGGGCATGTCCAACTGGGGAGATACCAGGCCCAGAACACACTGAAAAGACTATGTCTATCGGCTGGTGTATAAGGCACTGGATCGCTGATCCAAAAGTTGGGTGTTCGAGTCCCACTCTCCACAAAGCTGTCACTGTCCCCCCCAGTGCAGCTAACTGGGTTATCAAGGGCCGACCATGTCTCTCACTGTCTATGGTGGGAGGCATGTAAAAGAACCATTGCTGACTTTCGACAAGAGTAGGCTGCAAAGCCTGGCGATGGCCTGGCGAGCTGTCCAGGGTGTACTCTGCCCTCGCCCTGAGTTGGCTGGGATGGGCACTAGCCTCCCCACGACCCTAATTAGGATGAAGCGGTTACAGAAAATGAACTGAACTATCGGCTGGTGTGGGAATTCTGCTCCCAGAAGAGCTGGAGAAAGTGGCTGGGGAGAGGGACGTCTGGACCTCACTGCTTAGGTTGTTGCTGACCCGGAACAAGCAGATGAAGATGAAGATATTTCAGTTGTGTGAGTTTTGTGTCACTCCTGCATATATTTCGACATGCTTTGAACAAATCAAGAGTGCATGAAAGTAAGTTGGGGGTGTGGTATATGCACATGACATTTTTATATACGTGACGTATTAGGCCAGAGCAGGTGGGAGCTTGTATCCATGCAGTTGGTGCTGATTTAATATCACTTGTTTCCACAGAACGTGTGTCTATATGTGTGTGCGATGTCCTGATGCTTGTGTTTCTCTGTACAGATATCTACATATGTTTGCTCTCCTCCACTCACAATGTGGCTCCTGACGGGAAGTACATTGCTGTAGTAAGCACAACTATAGAGACGAGCAACCCAGAGAAAGAAGTGCAGCCAGGACTGGCGCTGCTCGAACCCATCATGGAGAAGTAAAACAACAATTTTTTCATTAAATATCATATATGTGATATATCATTAGAGAGAATATGTTATCTTTATATGTTATAATTTTTATTAATGTAATATAACTCTATATTCTGTGTACTCACAAATCATGACACAGTGCTGCCCCATATGTGTTTGTGTTAGTATACAGTATACTATTCATTGATAATCAAATGTGCATCCATATTGTACAAGGTACTATATGTAAAGAGGAAAACGGTCATTTTATATATATATATATATATATATATATATATATATATATATATATATATATATATATATATATATATATATATATATATATCTTCTTTCTTCTTCTTCTTTTACTTTCGGCTGCTCCCTTCAGGGGTCGCCACAGCAAATCATCCGCCTCCACCTCACCCTGTCCTCCGCATCTTCTTTTCTGACTCCAACGACCTTCATGTCTTCCTTCACCACATCCATAAATCTCTTCTTCGGTCTTCCTCGAGGCCTTCTGCCTGGTAGTTCCAACCTCAGCATCCTACTGCCAATATACTCACTATCCCTCCTCTGTACATGTCCAAACCATCTCAATCTAGCCTCTCTGACTTTGTCTCCAAAACATCTTACGTGGGCTGTCCCTCTGATATACTCATTTCTGATCCTATCCATCCTCGTTACTCCCAGGGAGAACCTCAACATTTTCATCTCCGCTACCTCCAGCTCTGCCTCCTGCCTTTTCCTCAGCGCCACTGTTTCTAAGCCATACAACATCGCTGGCCTCACCACCATCTTGTACACTTTTCCCTTCATTCTTGCTGACACTCTCCTATCACATATCACACCGGATACTTTTCTCCAACCATTCCAGCCTGCCTGCACACGCTTCTTCACCTCTTTTCCACACTCTCCATTGCTCTGGATTGTTGAGCCTAAGTACTTAAAATCCTCCACCTTCCTTATCTCTGCTCCCTGTAACATCACCGTTCCTCCTGGGTCCTTCTCATTCACACACATGTATTCTGATTATATATATATATATATACACACACACACACACACAAATATATATATATATATATATGTGTGTGTGTGTATATATATATATATATATATATATATATATATATATATATATATATATATATATATATATATATATATATATATATATATATATATATATATATATATATATATATATATATATATATATATATATATATATATATATATATATATATATATATATATATATGGGGGAGTGGTGGCCTGGTGGTAAAAGGCACTGGATCGCTGATCCTAAGGTTGGGGGTTCGAGTCCCACTCTCCACAAGGTTGTCACTGTCCCCCCAGTTCGGTTCTTGTTTAACGTTAAAAATATTCAGTGAATAGAAATTCGTAATGATTTTTAAGAATGAACGATTCGAATCAGTGATTCTCTAAAGGAGTCGACTCCAGGATAAATGACTCTACAACGTGCTCAGAGATAGCTTTCATTAGTTCAATCATTATGCAATAACAATTATAATTACAACAACTAGTGTTATCTCCCCAGTGCAGCTAACTGGGTTATCAAAGGCCGGCCATGTCTCCCACTGTCTATGGTGAGAGGTTCATGTAAAAGAACCATTGCTGACTTCCGTAAAGAGGAGCTGCAAAGCTGTCAGTGTGTTTCTGCCACTTGCTAAAGGATTGGTTCAGAAAAGGCATCATACGTAAAAACCTATGCCAAAATCAAATATGCGAATCAGATGATTCACTGTGGCGACCCCTGAAAAAGGGAAAAAGCTGAAAGGAAAAGTAAAAGGTATGCATATATGTGTGTGTGTGTGTATATATGTAATTATTATTTTGTCCTGCAGATTTGTCTCCATTAGCAATTTTATGGGAGCCACTGATGATGGAAAGCAGAGTCAGGTAAGCTGCATACTGTCACTACAAAACTTTCCAATCTCGAGCTCTGTGATTGAAAATCAAGAATAATTTAACCCATGAAAATGAAAAGTGATCTTATTAATATACTGTTTTATTAGTTATTGTATTTATATAATCCAATACAGTGGTACCTGACCTTACGAAATTAATCTGTTCCTGCGCCTTTTTCGTAATCTGCATTTTTCGAAAGTTGAACTGCATTTTACATGTAAAACACGTGATTCGTTCCAAGGCTCCCAATACTACCCCATAAACCCTTTAAAAATGATAAAAGTACACAGATTTTGTATGAAATATGTCTTAAAAATAAAAGAAAATTATTTACCTTTTTTTTTTAAAATCTCTCGAGCCACGCATGCGATGCTTTAAAGTCCGGGGGTTGCTGGTCTGAAGAACCCCCACCCCCACCCTCCTTCACGAGGTCCTTAAATATGGCAATTACTTTTTCCGAAGTAACCGCCTCCGTCACTGTATTTCCACTTTTAACGCCTCCTTCTGCTTCAATATTGTCCCGATTGTAGAGGGGTTTCGGCCGTACTCCTTTGCGACTTCACTCAACCACATCCCACTTTCATATTTTTTTATCATCTCCTGTTTTACTTTTATTGATAACGGAGCCTGTCTCTTCTTTTCAGTCTCACCGGGAATCACTTTCTTGGGGATCATGATTAATAACGAAAAATAATGAAGCAATGAAAACACTCAAAAAACTCACGAACCAACAGTACAACTCTCCTTCACGCATGTGTCAAACAATGGGTTGAAGGCACATGAAAAGCATTATGGGTACAGTATTATATTATGGAGATTCATCTCCCTCCTAGCCATGGGAGGCCAGCGGGGCGAGGTGTTGGGAGACAATCAATGGGAAAGAAACTCGCACATTGTTGGAAAGTTTGAATTTTTGAGATGGCGCTTTCGTAACGTGAACTTGTTTAGTATCCAGAGACAACAATTTTAGGACAATGCATTTCATAACTTGAGTGAGACTTTCGTTTGGTGAGACTTTCGTAAAGTGAGGTACCACTGTATATATATATATATATATATATATATATATATATATATATATATATATACATACATACACATATGTATACATATATACATATACACACATATGAAACAAATAAATGTTTTATATGCCGATATATACACTTACCTCCATAATTATTGGCACTCATGGTGAAGATGTGTTAAAAGTCTTGAAAAAAAATTACATTTTTATTGCAGAAGCTATTCTCACACTGAAAATCGTACAAATTTAACCTTCAACTCAAGTGAAATTCAAGGGAAAAAAGTCCATGATTAAGAAATAATTATTTTTCATAAAATTATCTGTTAAACTATTATTGGCACCCCTAACAATTCCTAGGAAATAAATGTAATTTAAATATTTCTATCATTTCTACAGTAGTTTACAAAGTTGATTAGAGAATGTTGGAACATTTAATTAGCAATTCATCACTTCCTGTTTCCCTGGGGTATAAATACGACGTGACACAGAAGACATTTGGCTGATCCACTCTTCAACATTAGAATAACAAAGGAACACACCATTCAAGTCCGACAGATGTATGTCAATCTTGACAAGTCTGGCAATGGCTACAAGAAAATAGCCACGCTACTGTCTGAAGAATCATTAAGAAGTTTAAAAAAACTGGAACAGTCGTAAACAAAACCTGTATGAGGACGCAAGGTTATTTTGGAAAGTGAACATTGGATGTTCCACTGAGAACGAACAGATTAAATAAAATGTTGATTTGGTTAACTTTTCTTGAAGGAGATGATTATCAGTCTATACACACAAATTTATATACTGTATGTCTGTCTGTCTGTCTTCCTTTCGGCTTTTTCCCTTTTACTCGGGAGTCGCCACAGCGAATCATCTGATTTGCACATTTGATTTTGGCAGAGGTTTTTACGTCGGATGCCCTTCCTGTCACAGCCCTTTTTAGCAAGGGACAGAAACACGCTGACGACTTTGCAGCTACTCTTTACAAAAGTCAGCAATGGTTCTTTTACATGCCTCTCACCATAGACAGTGAGAGACATGGCCCGCCTTTGATAACCCAGTTAGCCGCACTGGGGGTGACAGTGATAACCTTGTGGAGAGTGGGACTTGAACCCCCAACCTTTGGATCAGCGATCCAGCACCCTATACCACTAGACCACCACTGTATATACATACATATACATATATACGGTAGGCCCCTGTTTTTTGCGATGGTTCGGTTCTGGCCCTTCCCATGGATCATAAAAATCTGCGAGTTATTGACGTGGGTTTTAAAACCCTATGTACGATATTACATGCACTAAAATGTGCTTCTTAAACACATTCTATAGACAGTCTTACTCATTAATACACTAATAATGTAGTAAAATATAGTATTGATTAAATAAAAACTTTTTAGGCTCCTTACCAAAATCTAGAGAAGATGCAGGGCGTTTGAGTAGCATCACAGGGCTTAAATAATCAACAAAAACACACTACAAAAATGTGAATTCACAATTCAACCAATCACGTTGATGATGTGTGACAAAAAAAAAGGTGTACACATCATCTGCAACAAATTAGCAGGAGGGACAAGCAAAAGCTCTCAGCCATTGGCTAAATTTGAATCACGTGCCAGTAACTTTCGGGTTTGCTGCTAATCCGCGAGTATAATAATAATAATAATAATAATGTAGTAAAAGGTAGTAATGATTAAGTAAAAACTTTTTAATTTTGCACAGTGATAATATTTATTAACAAATAAAGTGCTTAGGCGCCTTACCAGGAGCTAGAAAAGATACAGGGCGTTTGTTTGCGTAACATCATTGGGCTTAAATAATAATTAAAAACACACTAAAAAAATTTTACTTCGCAATTCAGGCAATCACGTTGATAAATTGTCCACAAAGGAGAAAAAAAGAGGTGTACACATCGTCTGCAACCAATCAGCAGGAGGAAGAAACAAAAGCTCTCAGCCATTGGCTGAATTGGAATCACGTACCAGTTACTTCCGGGATTGTCGCCAATCCGCGAGTATGCAGGGCAAGAGCGCTGAACCGCGAATGGTCAAAGGCCTACTGTACACACATGCATATATACATATATACACACACTCACTATCCGAGTTACGACCACCCGTATTTACGACCACGTCTAGCAGATGCCTATTATAAGTTTACTGTATATGTCCGGCAGCACAGCATCCCAGCATCTCACACTCACAACGTTCTACCACTACACTCAGTGACTAGATATCGTCGCAGTAATCTCTCTTTTACAGTACAATTTTACATTCATTTACTCTACACCGTTACCATGGCTCCCAAGAGGAAGTCTGATTTATCAGATGGCAATTTTACCAAGAAAGCAAGGAAGGCACTGTCGTCAGAGATGATGATGAAAGTGATAAAGCAGTATGAAGGAGGAAAAAAGTAAATTCCATCGCTCAAATTTCTCCGTCTCTCCCACTCCACGGTGTCGACAATTTTGAAGGACAAGGATCACATTGAGGAAGCAGTGAAAGCAGCAGCCTCCAATTAAGTCAACTGTCATCACAAAACAGCATGAAGGTCCGATTGTAGAGATGGAAAAGTTGCTATACACGTGGTTGGAAGATAATAGACAAAGAAATGTGAAAGTGATGTTGCGAGCAGTGCAAATTAAGACTACAAGTTTATTTCGTATGTTGAAATAACGTGCAGGTGAAGAATGCGCTTCGCATGAATTCATAGCGAGTGCTGGGTGGTTTCCGCTCCGTTGTGTTAAATATCCGACTTATGACCAATCTGACTTACGACCGGTTGGTTGGAACTGATCTAGGTCGTAACTCGGATAGTGACTGTATATACACATATATACTGCACACACACACACACACACACACACACATATATATATATATATATATATATATACACACACACACACACACACACACACACACACACACACACACACACAGGGATCCCTCACTTTCAACTGTTAAGTGGGACTGAGATACCCCCATGATCATTGAAATCTGCGAAGTAGGATCAAGCCCCCCGACGTATACATACATGTATATGTGTATATAATGTCAATAAATACATATTCAATGCTATAAATGCTGACAATAACAATTAATGCATAAGATGCACGCACACAGATGCGTACCTCACAAAAATATAGTTTTTATGGTGAGATTTTGAGTTGTTTTTTGTTTGTTTAGGGTTTTTTTTTTCATAATTGGCCTTGTTTTTGTGGCATTTTCCCAAAGCTTTTCCCCTTTTCTACATTAATTTCCTTTATTTTTATTTTCATGAATATTTAAAAAAACAACAACCACAATGCACTAAAAAAGGATGCTGGGCTCATGATCAGGAGGTTGTGTGCTCAAATCCCAGTTAGACCCCCACTGTGCTAAGACCCCTGAGCAAGGTCTTAACCACAAGTGCACAAGTGTGCCTCTGTTCACCCAGCAGTATAACTGGGTACCAGTAGAAATATACTGGGAAGGTAACCTGTGATGGACTCGCGTCCCATCCAGGAAGAGTTGAACTCCTGGTCGCTTCATGCTACGGAAACCGGGCATAAGCACCGGCCTGATGAGCCGCTAGGCTCAGGTGTAATAAGACCACATTACCCCCCCCCCCCCCCATATATATATTATTATATAAAATAAGAATTTAGTTTTACTTATATTGTGTGTTCCCTCAGATATTTGTGTCAAGCTCCTATGATTCCACTACACACTACGACATGGAGTGTGCAGACATTAAGGATCTTTTCCGACGCATGACAGGAACAGAGTTCAGCTTCGAAGACTTCCGCAGAGAGTGTGAGGTTGACACAGATGATTGAACTTCATCAAGTGCAGACAATTTTTGAAAGTGGTGTAACAATAAAGGCCACCGTTTTATAGTCTGAGTAAAAATCTACAGGCGAGTGAAGTGTTTTAATTTTGTGTCCAGTAAAATAAACTGTAATTAAAGATGACACACCTGTAGTTGGTATTATTATTTATCCTGAGTCCATACTGCAGGGATTAACACTTCCCATTATATGAGAGAGAGAGAGAGAGAGAGAGAGAGAGAGAGATTAGCTCTAAGAAGGACAGTCATGTACATGGGGGCCTTATTAAAGGATAACAGCATCCACTTTGATAGCCAAGACAAAACAAAATACACATTGAATTGAGATAACATGATGTCATGCCTCCTGACACTGATTGATAGATAGATGGATAGACAGCTAGATCTATTTGCTAGAGCTCCCTTGTTTTACTCTACTCAATACCATACGACCTGCGATGGCCTGGCGAGTTGTCCAGGGTGTACTCTGCCCTCGCCCGAAGTTGGCTGGGATGGGCGCCAGCCTCCCCGCAACCCAAATTAGGATTAAGCGGGTACAGAAAATGAACCTCAATACCATACTTAAGCAGTGTTTAAAAGAACATTTAATAGATTTACAGTCACACGTCTTGTTTATTTTTTGGTCCAATAAAACTTGTGCTAGATGGTTCTTGCTCTCTCTCATTCTCACACACACACACACACACACAGCTTCTACTTTAAATTGTGATTTAGTAGGCTTTCTCTTCTGTCTGAAGAATTTACATCCTCTATAATAAGGTTCTGAGACACTGATATTCAAAAACTCATTTATTATACACAGTATTACAGTACCCCACACATATCACAATGATGTCTGTTGTGGCGGGATCAATGCGGCTGCTGTGATTCGTCTTTCACTGACCAGGAAGTTGAACGTGGCGCAGGCATTTGGCTGTGGGGAAGAAGAGGATAAAAAAATAAATCCCGGCCTGTATTAATATATCCTGTCTCAGGCCAGGGTGAAGAGTCCCTGTGGTTATCCCAAAGACCAAATCATTTGCCAGCCTTGTATGGATTAGTTGTATGGTTTAGTTTGAGGTACACTTGATAAAGTGTGCATGCAAAATTAAGGGCTTGAGGAAATTGAGAAAAACGGTCAAGTTTGGCAGGCCTAGCCCATTTCGGGCTGAAATTATGGGGTTTGCAGCAAATGAGGGGCCGCATCTCGAACACTAGAGAGGCTAACCACACAGGAGAGGATTCATGGGAAAGGGCCGGATGAGTTGAAGACTATAAAATTTGGCATGAGATTATCCCGGTGTATGGGGGCTCCATATTTCAGGCCTTGGAGGGTCTCATCGCACGGCTGTGGGAAATAAAGGAGCCCAAGGAGAAGGGAAACGCTGTAAGGTTTGCTGCGTCTGGACAAATTTTGTCCGCTTAAAAAATTTGTTGAGAAAAAAAAACCCCCACAGATATAATCAATCCCTTCGAGTCCAAGTCCAGCCTTTAATGATTTCGGTTAAAGCTCCAGGGCACACGCTCAGACGCTCAGCCAGTCTTAGCCAAGTCACATTCCTGAATATTTTCACTTTCTTGAAATCAGCAATTTTAACAAAAACAAAATTTTTTAGCGACTGAGAACTGTTCAACAGCAACAGCATTTCACCGAATTAATAGCCTCATACGAGATAAAGTAGGTCACTGGATTGGTGGGCAGATCAACCAATGACACGTTGTGTGTGTCTGTCTGTGTGGAGGGTTTCCTCACCGTGTCCTGCACCTCTACGGCAATTCCTTTCTTCCTGACAAAGGAGAGAACATCAGGCTCCAGACGCTCTGTACGGTCTCCTGTACCTAGAACCAATATCTCTGCGGTGGAAACACACACACACACACACACACACACACACACACACACACACTTTAGAAGCAGCTCTAAATCATGCAGAGCAAACAGGTTAATTACTGCAGTTACAGTCAGTACACATTTGAGGTGAGGCTCTGGTTTCAAATGAGCGTGTCGAAAAGGAATCAGAATGTGGTTTGCGAAAGGGGTGTGGTTCAGAAACAGAATATGGTTTGAAATTTGGGTGTGGTTTTTCTGATAACAATGGTGTTAGATATCAGGTGTGGTTTGCGATAAGGGTATGAATTGTGATAATTGGGTTTTTTTGGACTCTTGTTTCACTGGGGGTCCTGGGTATGACGTTAAACTGCATCCCGGAGTTCAACTGGCCCGGCTGACAGCACTCCAACAAAGGGCCCCTGCCAGGGTTACGGCAAAGCTCTGGGCGACAGAGTGTATTGTTTCTGAGGGTGTTGATAGTTCAACTGCCTGTTCATACACAGAACATTGATGCCTGGCACGCACTGATGATCATAAGCAGAGATAGGGATCAACTATCTCAATTAGTAGAGTACTGCGACCACCGAGGGATATTTCTTCTGTTTTGTAAGTCAAAATGAATCGTACACGAGGAAGTCATAACATCAGCAGCATGAATAGGATTTCAGCCTCCCCTCGCTCAGTAGGGAGGAGTTGCTTACACAGGACACTCCAGACTGTCATCATGCTACTGTGTCCATCAATCACCAGTCTTACGAATTGGAACATAGACTGTTCGTACAATGTACCAAGGTGGAAAGCTTCATAATGCCATCCTTAAAATGCAGTGTCTCCATCCTGCATCCTGATGTTCTTGGATGCAGTGAAGTTCAGTGGACCAAATCTGGTAAGATCAAATTGAATGATACCATGTTTGTGTATTCTGGAGATGAGACACTTCATGTTTAAGGAACAGGAATCCTTTGGCGTCACCAAGAATCTACTGCAATTGGGTTATTCTGGTGATGTTGCAAGCAAAGCCTTTCAACATTAACATCATTCAAGTGTACGCACCAGCTAGCACGAGCTCAAAAGAATTAGTGGAAACGTTTTATGCAGATTTAGATAAAGCAATGAAAGAATGGTGGGCAGTGTTGGTCTAGTGGTATAGGACGCTGGATCGCTGATCCAAAGGTTGGAGGTTTGAGTCCCACTCTCCACAGGGTTGTCACTCCCCCCACCCCCAGTGCAGCTAACTGGGTTACCAAAGGCCGGCCATGTCTCTCACTGTATATGGTGTGAGGCATGTAAAAGAACCATTGCTGACTTTCGACAAGAATAGGCTGCAAAGCAGTTGGTGTGTTTCCGCCCTGCGATGGCTTGGCGAGCTGTCCATGATGTACTCCGCCCTCGTCGGAGTCGGCTGGGTTGGGCGCCAGCCTCCCCGCGACCCTAATTAGGATTAAGTGGTTACAGAAATGAATGAAAGAATGTAAATCCCAAGAGGTCAAAGTCGTTATGGAAGACTTAAATGCCATTGTAGGGTAAGGGAGGTACCAAGACATAGTTGGACCTCATGGACTTGGACTGAGAAACGAGCGTGGAGAAACATGGTGTGAGCAAAATGGCCAGATCATTAATAATACATGGTTTCAACATCATCCACGAAGAAGATGGACATGGAAAAGTCTTGGTTGTGTGCTCAATTCGAAATAAATTGAAAAAAGCAAGCAACTAAGAAACCAATAGAAAGACTTGACTTCTCGAGCTTAAAACACAGTGGATTAGCTCATCAGTTTAAAGAAGCAGTTAAAACAGACCTGAAAGAAGAACATATAGATGACATTGACAAGCTTTTTAGTAACTTCCAAAGGGCTTTAAATAAAGCTTGTGCCTCGTGTAGTTCCATGCAAGAAACAAGAATGGATGACAACTGAAATTCTGGAATTAATGGAAATACGAAGAAAGGTGAAAAAGATTGACATAGAGAACTTGATAGATATATTAGAAATAAATGTAAAATTGCAAAAGAAAAATGCTACATAAAACAGTGTGAAGAATTGAAAAGTTTTGAAAAGAAAAATCCTCAGCTTATGCATAGTAAAGTGCGACAGATCACCGGTCGTAGAAAATGTGCATCTCATCCTAGTTGTATCCAAAACAAGGGAGGAAATATCATAATGGAAAACGAGAAAATACTACAATGCTGGGACGAATATATTGGAGAACTATTTCTTGATAACAGAGGTCAGAAACCAGATGGAAACAAAGTTGGCGGGAATGCAATTCTTGAAGATGCCATGCACTTAAAATGTATGTCATCTGGACCAGATGGTCTTATAACAGATGTTCACAGCTTTGGGTGACTTTGGGGTTGAGCAAATCACATATATTGCAAACAGAATTTATAATGAAGGATGTTTTCCGATTGAGATGGTCAAATCAGTATTCATAGCAATACCAAAGATGCCAGGAGCGAGGAGATGTGAAGAGTTCCGGACAATAAATTTGATGAGTCGTCTAACAAAGAAAGCTGATCCTGCTTGTCTTACTCAATCGAATTCACGGCAGAACGAAGGATGAAATATCAGAAGAGCAGTATGGTTTCAGCCCAGACAAGGGGACTAGGAATGCCCTGTTCATGTTATCAGAGAGGGCTATCCAGATGCAGAAAGATCTGTACTCTACGTTTGTTCTATTGACCGTCAAGGCATTCGAGAAGGAGCAACACGAGGCCCTTATGGAGATACTAGACATGCATTGATGGAATGTGGTGGTGTAAGGCAAGGCTGCATCCTGTCCCCAGACTTGTTTTCACTATATACAGAGGTTATCATGCCATCAGAGAAAGAAATGGATTTAGAATTGGAGGAGTCAATATAACAAATGTCAGATATGCATGTGATACTGTGGTGATCAGTGACTCTCAGGAAAATCTGCAGAATCTCATGAACATTGTTGTCGAGGAAAGTGAGAGGAATGGCTTGCTAATAAACCGCAGAAACGCTTAAAGAGGTTACAGAATTTACATACCTGGGCAGTACAGTATCTTCAGATTGGAGATGTGAAAAAGAGATCAACCGATGGATTGGAATCGCACAAACTTGTTTCTAGAACATAGAACGAGTACTGACAACAAGGTCAATAAATCTCCCTACGAGACGAAGATTGCTGCGGTGCTATGTATGGTCCACATTTCTGTATGGATCTGAATGCTGGACTTTGAACAAGCTCATGCGACAGCGTTTGGAAGCTGCCGAGACGTGGTTTGATGATGCGAATACCATGGACAGATCATGTAAGCAACAAAGACGTCCTCAAAAGAGCCAAGTCATCCGTACCTTACTTCGTACTACTGCAACTCGACAAGTATGCTTCTTGGGTCACATACTTCGTAGGAATGCTCGAGAAAGTTGCCCTTACTAGGGCAGTGGAAGGACAGAGAGCACGTGGACATCAGTGATTGACTTACCTTTCCTGGCTCAGTGATGCCCCTGGCACAAGGCCTCTTGACATCATACGCCTATGCCAACAAATAGAAAAAACAGCTTGATAGGCAACGTCAGATTCTGACAAGCCACGCCAATGGATGGAGTTTCACTGGATGCTGACCACATCCACAGCTCATCAAGGCAGACAGAATGTGCCAGAAGACTTCTTCTCTTCTTTTAAATCCAGTTTAATTCATCAATAGTGGTGTAGTGGTTAGGGTGCTGCGCTCATGATCGGGAGGTTGTGCGTTCAAATCCCAGTTAGACCCTCACTGTGCTCAGACCCCTGGGCAAGGTCTCAACCACAAGTGTGCCTCTGTGTATCTAGCAGTATAAATAGCTACCAGTAAAAATATACTGGGAAGATAACTTGCGATGGACTAGCGTCCCATCCAGGATAAGTTGAACTCCTGGTCGCTTCACGCTATGGAAACTGGGGATAATGCCTGATGAGTCACTTGGCTCGAGTGAAAAAGCCCAACAGACTTTACCTTTACCTTAATTCATCAATAATTTACAGATTTCTGGGGTTTTTTGGGCGGGAGCATGAGGATGTGGTTAGACATCAGGTGTAGTCTGTAATGTGGATTTGCTTTTATTTCAGGTATAGATTATAATGAGGACATGGATTGTGATGGGGTGTGATTGGATACCAGGTGCTGTTTATAATGAGGGTATGGTTTGTAAATGAGGTGTAGACCAAGATGGGCCTGTGGATGTGGATTGTGATGGGGGTGTGGACTATCATGAGGATAATGTTAGAAATCAGGTATGCTTTGTGATGAGGGTGTGGACCAAGAATGGGTGTGGATTGTGATCAAGATGTGGACTGTAATGGGATGTGGTCAGATATCAGATGTGGGTTGTAATGAGGGTAAGTTTTGGAGGTTTAATGGTGTTGTGACAGTTTTAACCTTTATACCTATGCGTGGCTCCAGTAGGTAGAACAGAGATAAACTCTCCACTGTGATCTCTTCATGATTTCCCACCTGATAGAAGAAATGAACTTCCTCAGGACACCTCATATCTCTCCTAATAAATACATACAACAAAACTTCTCACGTTCCACTGGAGAACTGTTGGAGGGATGATGGCACAGGGTCCGATTACTTTGTTCCCATCGACGTTGAAGCCTCGTGGGCCGTAGCTGTAGATGATGGGACTGCTGCCTGTTTCCTTCTGCATTATGGTCACCGTAGTGCGGTGGTGCATCTCATCATCTGTTGGGCCAAGCCTGTGACTGCGAGTCAGAAATGGACTGCAGAGGTCCAAAAGTGTGACAATAAAACAGGTTTAATCAAAGTGCAGCAGATTTTAATTGCAAACCGGATTCCAAAAAAGTTGGGACACTATATAAATTGTGAATAAAAACTGAATACAATGATGTGGAAGTGCCAAATTTCAATAGTTTATTCCAAAAAGAACGTAGATGATAGGACAAAAGTTTAAACTAAGAAAATATATAATTTTAAGGGGAAAATATGTTGATTTTATATTTCATGGTGTTAACAAATCTCAAAAAAGTTGAGACAGGTAGCAATAAGAGGCTGGAAAAGTCAACTGCACTTATAACGAACAGCTGGAAGACCAACTACCACTAGTGAGGTCCACTGGCAACATGGCAGAGTATAAAAACAGCTTCCCAGAGTGGCAGTGTCCCTCAGAAGCAAAGACGGGTAAAGGATCACCAATTCCCCAAAATGTTGCACAGATAGTGCAGCAGTATCAGAAAGGGGTTTCCCAGTGAAAAATTGCAAAGAGTTTGAAGTTATCATCATCTACAGTGCAGATCATCATCCAATGATTCAGAGAATCTGAAACAATCTCTGTGCGTAAGGGTCAAGGCCAAAAAAACCATATTGTATGCCTGTGATCTTTGGGCTCTTAAACGGCACTACACCACAAACAGGAATGCTACTGTAAGGGAAATCACATAATGGGCTCAGCAATACTTCCAGAAACCATTGTTGGTGAACACAGTCCACCGTGCCATCCACCGTTGCCAGCTGAAACGCGACAGTACAACGAAAAATCCATTTCTAAAAAGGACCCAGAAGGGCAGGTGTTTTCTCTGCGCCAGGGATCACTTAAAATGGAGTGTAGCAAAGTGGAAAACTGTTCTGTGGTCAGACGAATCACGATTCGAAGTTCTTTATGGAAAACTGAGACGCCATGTCATCCGGACTAAAGAGGACAAGGACAACCCAAGTTGTTATCAGCGCTCAGTTCAGGCCAGAAGCCTGCATCTGTGATGGTGTGGGGTTGCACGAGTGTGTGTGGGGCATGGGCAGCTTGCACATTTGGAAAGACACCGTCAATGCAGAAAGGTAAATTCAGGTTCTAGAACATCATATGTTCCCATCCAGACAGCGTCTTTTTCAGAGAAGACCTTGCATTTTTCAACATGATAATGCCAGACCACATGCAGCATTAATTACAACATCATGGCTGTGTAGGAAAAGGATTCGGGTATTGAAATGGCCAGCCTGCAATCTCGATCTTTCACCTATAGAGAACATTTGGGGCATCAAAGAAGGCCCAAGACAGTTCAACAGTCAGAGGCCTGTATTCAACAAGATGCCTCACAGTGGTGAAAACGGTCTTGTCCCAACTTTTTTGAGATTAGTTGACACCATGAAATTTACAATCAACTTATTTTTCCCTTAAAATTATGGACCCTGACATCTATGTTCGATTAGGAATAAAATATTGATATTTGGCACTTCCACATCGTTGCATTCAGTTTTTATTCACAATTTGCATATTGTCCCAATTGTTTTGGAATCCAGTTTGTATAACATTTACAGAGTTGCTTCGCTCTACACATGAACCTACAAAAATATAAACTACGCATGTTTTTCTATACAGTATTCCTATTTAAATATATATTTTTTTAATACAAAGAACATTTTATAAACAGCTTTATCAGTCTGTAAAATCAGAGCATGTTATTATGGTGTCAAACTCATGCCACAAAGAGCCTTGTGGCTGCAGGTTTTTGTTTCAACCAAACTGCAGCACATCTGACAACCCATTTCATCAACTGATTTGAGTCTTCAGGCAGTTTATTAGTCGATCTGTGTGCTCTGTACAGAGACTGACCAAACATTTGATTAAACGAGCTATCAGGTGTGCTCCTGTTTGGTTGAAACAAAAACCTGCAGCCACACAGCCCTTTGTGGCATGAGTTTGACACCCCCTTTTAACCTGTCCTTCGGAACAGAGGTCATCATAATCTATTCACAAAAATAAATCTCTTCTAACATTGAAATGACATTTTAAATACCCCACGAATCTCCGAAGTCTTCTCGAACATAACCGAAACCCGCAGTGAGATCCCGGAAAAAATAACCTCACACAGACAGGCACTGCCATGATGGACAGATTCCGCATTCACCGGGCAACACAGCGGCTCATGGGGGACACATTAACGCGTTGCTCTCAATATATTTCCGGTGACAACTTCCGGTGAGTGTTCGCTGAGAAAATAAAAGTTCACTAAAAAAAATGTTAAAAACTACAATTGGTCTCTTTATAACTTAACTAGAAACAAAGAACCTGCGTACATAATATTCATATTTACATGATATACATGTTTGTATTTATATGATCTCGTTCTTTTTTGGTATTAGTATTATGGTTGGTGTTGCTGTTAATAGCTTTTAATTTCTTTATCATCACGTTAAATTCTGGGCAGTTATAATATCCGATTCCTACTGAAAAGCAGCTTGGTATGACCATTTAGCTGTAGAAAAACAGCTGGATACTGGAATAGAAATAGTTTCTGTATTACAGTTACTAATTTAACGTTGTTAACAAACAATAAAGCAGTAAAGGGGCAAAAACATAACCAGCTCTCAGCTTCCAACCTCAGCACAAGCAAAGACTCATTTTCAGTCAAGTTGTTTTCCAGCTTCTTGAATTAACTGCTCACAAAGTGTCTATAACGTTACCGTATCTAAAGCAATAATAATAAATAAATAAAAATCCTGGGGAGTGGTCCTGAGGTGGGGAGGTGCTGGATTACAGATCCCAAGGTTGGGGGTTCAAGCCCCACTATCAATGGTCGTCACTGTCCGTCCCCCGTCCCCCATTGCATAGCAGTGAGCATGTTCCTGCCCTGCAACAGCCTGGCGAGTTGTTCAGGGTGCACTCTGCCCTCATCCAGAGTTGGCTGGGATGGGCGCCAGCCTCCCCGTGACCCTAATTAGAAATAAGTGGTTCAGAACTGGAATGAATGAATTAATGAATGAAAAAGTTTCCATCTACCAGCATTTACTGGTGTTTTGGATAGCAGGTAGAGTATAGTATAACGTATACATAAAAAACAAAAAATAAATAGAGCCTGGAAGATTACTGCCATGTATCATATTTACTTGTCCATTTGATATGTGGTTATAATATTTTATCTAATTTTATAATGAGATGAGAGATTTCCTTTCTGCTTTTCCCTTTTTCAGGGGTCGCCACAGCGAATGATTCGCACGTTTGATTTGGCATGGGTTTTTACATCGGATGCCCTTCCTGACACAACCCTTTTAGCAAGGGACAGAAACTGATGCTGACGGCTATGCAGCCTTCTCTTTATGAAAGTCAGCAATGGTTCTTTTTCTCCATTGCTTGGCCAATCTGTGCTGCAGGAAATTTGGTGTGCTCAGTAGTCGACTTGTGACTGCCGTGATGGTATGTCATATGATTTCTTTCTGAATGTTTTAATCCTTACTATGTTGAGCAAAAAAATAAAGTGGTCGGACGAATATATAAAACATGGATTCACATATATTACAGCTGATAATGCTAGTCAGCTTCCTATCTGCATAATTTGCGAAGTAGGATCAATATCTTCTTCTTCACTTATCCCTTAACATCCGAGGATATCCTTGGGGCACCTTCATGGCGAGACTTGGGCTGATTTGGCCTGGCAGAGCCCATCCCTCTCCAGGTCTTAGAAACACGCTGACGGCTTTGCAGCCTAATATTTGCGAAAGTCAGCAATGGTTCTTTTACATGCCTCTCACCATAGACAGTGAGAGACATGGCCCGCCTTTGATAACCCAGTTAGCTGCATGGGGGGGGGGGAACAGTGACAACCTTGTGGGGACTCAAACCCTCAACCTTAGGATTAGCGATCCTGCGCCCTAACCACTAGACCACCACTGCCCTAGGATTAATATAAATATACACAAATACAAATCCGCGTGCACGTACTCGGATGCACACCTCACAGAAAAATGTAAGTAGTTTTGATGGGCGGAGTTCATGCATTGTATTGGTTTTGTTCTTTGAACACAGTGATACTAATGCACAGTTCAGTTTGGTGCCCCAGTAAAAACCTATGTCTTGGAAAAAAAAAAATCATATTTTATTTTTCAATAAAGAAGGCTTCGGTGAGTAAGCATATGAAACTGGTGGGGTTCAGTACAGTACCTCCAACAAGTTTAAGAACCACTGCCATAGACAGTGAGAGACATGGCCCGCCTTTGATCACCCAGTTAGCTGAACTGGGGGGGCAGTGACAACCTTGTGGGGATACGAACCCCCAACCATAGGATCAGCAATCCAGTGCCCTCTACCACTGGACCGATTGTAGGACAATTGGTCCCCAAAACTGCATGACCCGGTCAACTGTTCCCCAACTGACCAGAGGGGTCCTCAAAATAAATTTTCTAAAAACTGTCCCCACTTGTGCAGGATTGTTCCTACATGTTTTTAAAATAACTTGTTTGGTTTTTTTTTTTTATGTTACTAAACATAAGTCCAATTAGGCACATTTTAAGGAGGTCAAGGAAGGCATGGATCATCTCCAGTCCACCATGCCCAACGATGCTGCTGCCCTAGTTGAGTATTTCGACCCACTAGACCATCACTGCCCCTATTTAATTTTATAATACTACTGTATATTATTTAAATGACCTGTTTCGGCTATCCATCTATCTATCACATGATTATGCGCTTCCATATAATTGATTTGGTATTGTTGCTGTTATTATTATTATTATTATTATTATTATTATTATTATTATTATTATTATTATATTATTACTTAAATCTTGTTACTGTTTCTTTTTTTTAACCAAATGTAATCTTTTTTTTTATATATATATCACAATTTTGTTTACTTTTTTTAATTACATGTTACAAAAAAAATCGCCCATTTTTTACTTTAAAAGCGTCACTGCGTGCGCGCTCTTCGACTCTCCAAGTGGGCGTGGCTGCGTACTTATGACGTTACGTGCGCGCCCCCTGCGGTGTTTACAGGCGTCTGGAGCTGGTATTAATTTTTTTCTCCTGAACTGATACGACCTGTATCATGTGAGAGTGGATTCAGCGAATGAAAAAAAAAATTCTTAACATTGGAGTTAGTTTTAAATCTGAGCGTTGAGTCGACATGTATCGGTCTCTGTACACATTCAAATCGAAGGAGTCAAACTCGCTGCCCTTCGCGGCCGGAGAGAGTTTCTTCATACTGGAAAGAAGCAACCAGCACTGGTGGATGGGATACCGCTGCAGCTCCGGGGAAACCGGTTACATCCCGGCCTCATACCTGGAGAAAATCCCGGTACGTACACACACACACACACACACACACACACACTCGCGCGCGCAGCAAAATGAAGTTGCGAAGAACAGAGCTGCTTCGTGAAATATGAAAACATGTTTTGCGCTGTTTACAGGCATTAATATTTAGAATTAAGGCACTTTTATTATTACATAAATTACACTGATTTCATATTAAGTAATAAAACGGAGGGGGGGGGGTTGCACTCTGATTGGTTTATTGCATACTGACCACGCCCATAGCCCGTTAAACCAGGAAGTCGGGCAGATTGTACCAGATGGCCTATTCTGTTTTTATAATTCTGTTTATTTCATTAGTAATTTAACACATTTCTGTTTTTTAAGGGAGACAGCATTGTCTAGAACCATAACACCATATGAGTAAAAAAAACAACCTTTCATTGAGTCTCAGGAAGAACAAAATGTTTGAGTTTATTCATCATTATTAATAAAGCATGATTTTATCTGTTTTTATTCTAGAGAAAGTGTGTGTGTATGTTAGAGAGAGAGAGAGAGAGACACTGTTATAACTGGTGACAGATGGTGGACTGAATTTTGTTTTCAAATGACAAAAACATGAATGACAGTATGGTACTGTACATAATCACAACAATAAGTAAAAGATCTGATAGATTCTCGCACTGATGCATTTATTATAAATAATTTATATGAAAAAAAAATAAAGTGCCTGTATATTTCTTCATGGAGGCATAAAGTATATACCTGTTTTAAGTGTTCCTTCGTGATCCACCGCCATGCTTGGGCACTGTGTTAACCACAAGTGTGCCTCTGTCCATCCAGCAGTATCAATAGGTACCAAAAAATAAATAGAATACAGGGATGGTGACTTGCAGTAAATGAGCATAATCCATGAAGAGTTGAGCTCCTAGTCACTTTACCCTATGAAACCAGGTTCAAGCTCTGGCCCTGATAAACCAGTAGGCTTGTGTGTTTAAAAAAAAAACACAATATGTTTATATTTGTAAATTGTACAAAAAAAGATGTATCTTGACTCATAGGGCCTTACAATATTATTGCCCATCTTCTTGTATTTCTTATTTCTTGTAATGCTCTCTCTCTTGATCTCTTTCTCCTTCACACTCAGGCTCCAGAGCATGATGAGGTCCTTCAGTCAATTGACAGAGCTATTGAGGGGATCCACAATGCGGCTATGAAGAACAGTGGGAAATACAACTTGGAGCAGAGAGATGTGCTACAGTGAGTCAGGGTTTGAAGGATGATGGAATACATCTGTGTACTGTGTACTGTGTGTGTGTACTGTGTGTGTGTACTGTGTGTGTGTGTGTGTGTGTGTGTGTGTGTAATGTTAACACGTTCGGAGTGTGTGTGGTAAGGTGTCATCTCTCTCCGTTTTGTCTGGAAAGGAAGCTGATACACCATAGGAAAGAGACACTGTCTCGCCGGAGTCCAACCCCATCCAGTCACAAAGCAGGAATTCCCACTTCCAGTAGTGAGATGTCTCTAAGCTCTGCCAACCAAACACCTAATGGTCTGACCCGAGCTTATAGCTGCCAAACTGATGAGTCAATCACAGATAACACAGAGAACATGAATGTACCAGGACTTTATCAGGTGCTTTGTGTATTCAGACACACACACACACACACACACACACACACACACACACACATACATGCACAATAACACACACAACCACATGCTAATACACACTTTGTTGCTGGTTTTCTACTAGATTCCTCCTCAGCCTCCTCAGCCTCGTCAAGCTGCTCCCAGAACCCCACCACCTCCAGAGAAACAGAATGAAGACCGACGCCCAGGTTCTTAAGTCACGTCCCGAATATAATTTTTATGTTGTGAAGTGTTAATAACAAAATTTTTACATTTTTTGACAATAAAGTGCATCTCTTTTTCTGTCATTTCGAAAAGGTTCTGATGTTGCAGTCCGAGTGATATCTGCTGACATCCAAATGCCTGGTCAGACATCCCCTCATTCTCTCTCTTCAGCCATAAGCTCCACGTCATCACAATCTGGCTCTAGCCAGTCCATCATTCTTTCTGAGGATAGCCTTGTTAGTACATCTAGCACTCCACCTCCTGTGCCAAGCAGATCAAAAGCCCTGGCTCCTGCTCCTGACATCGTGGACACTCCGAAGACCCCACCTCTTCTTCAATCTGACCTCTCCCACTCTAAAAAGCCCACACTTCCTCCATATGACCTGTCTAACTCTACAACATCCCGGTCCTCTTCTCCACCTGAATCCTCCTCAAATGAAGGTCCAGCTCCCAAACTCCCGCTTCAGCCAATCATGACTCTGTCTACCAATGAAGACCAATCAGAAACTGAGTGGCCCTCAGCTCCACCCCCTGTATCTCTCAGCCCAACCGCTACTGACCGCTCTAAATGTGTAGCCTTGATTCCCATGACAACAGGGGCTGAGCTGACTGAGCTGGTCAGGAAAAACACAGGACTCAGCTATGAGATGTCGCGCACTGCTGTTGGTGTCGTTGTTGGCCATCTCCAAGCAACCATCCCAGGGATGGCAGCCGAGCTGGAGCAGGTGTTGCTCTCTTTGGTGGAGAGCAAGGTTAGCATTCATGATTCTATTATTATTTTATTAAAATTATTATTACATTACATTTATCATGATTTTTAACATTTAATTCACAGAAACAATTTTTCATGTGTTTAGTTTTTGTTAGGTTGAAGAAAAAAAACAAATAATCTATTATCTTTACAGGACCTGAGTACAGCATTGCCACGTGGACAAGTGTGTCATGATGAGCAGCGGTTGGAGGTGATCTTCAATGATTTGGCACGTCATCGTGATGACTCACAGCAGCGCAGCTGGGCTCTTTATGAGGACCATGAGCTGATTGCATGCTACCTGGAGGAACTACTGCAGATACTGGTGACATACGCATGCGCATGCACACACACAACCTAGAAAAAAACCTAGTCAGTTTGAGGACTGTGTGCGTGTGTGCGTGTGTGCGTGTGTTCAGACAGATGCAGATCCAGAGGTGTGTAAGAGGATGTGCAGGGCCAATGAGTTTGAGGCTGTACTTTCCCTTGTTTCTTATTACCAAATGGTAAGGAGCCTATTTCTTTCCTCATCATCACACACAGTTACAGATACAGTGCTATGCAAAAGTTTTTGCCCCTGACTAATTTGACTCTTTTTTTTGCACTTTTGTCACTGTCATCCAGTTCAGATCAAGCAAGCCTAAATATTATACAAAGATAAAACAAGTAAACGCAAAATGCAGTTTTTGGTGCTGACTGCATTTATTAAGGGGAAAAAACACCTGAACATACAAGGGCTCATGTGAATAAGTAATTGCCCTCTCAACCGAAGCGCTGGTTGAACCACCTTTTGTAGCAATAACTGCAGTCAAGCGTTTGATAAGAGGTGATGATTCTTTCACACCACTGTGATGGGATTTTGGCCTGCTCTTCTCTGCAGAATTGTTCAAGATCAACCAGATTTGAATGTTTTCAGGCATGAACAGCCTTTTTAAGGTCATACCACAGCATCTCAATAGGGTTCAGGTCGGGACTTTGACTAGGCCACTCCAAAACCCTCATTTTGTTCTTTTTTTAGTGATTCAGAAGTGGACTTGCTGGTGTGCTTTGGATCATTGTCTTGCTGCAGAACCCAGATGTGCTTTAGCTTGAGGTCTTAAACTGATGGACAAACATTTTTTGCCAGGATTTCTTGATCTTGAGCAGAATTCATGGTTCCATCAATCATGACAAGTTGCCCAGGTCCTGCAACAGCAAAGCAGGCCCAGACCATCACACTTCAACCACCATGTTTCACTGTTGGCACAATGTTCTTGTTATCAAATAAGGTGTTCCTTTTGCGTCAGGTGTAACAGGATACATTTCTCCCAAAAAGTTAAACTTTAGTTTCATCAGTCCAGAGGACATTTTCTCAAAAGCTTTGAGGATGATCAAGATGTTTCTTGGCAAAGATGAATCGTGCCTTGATATTCATTTTTTTTTGGGTCAACATTGGCTTTCACCCCGGAACTCTTCCATGGATGCCATTTTTGTCTCATGTCTTTCTGATGGTGGCGGCACGGTGGCGTAGTGGTTAGCACGTCCGCCTCACAGCAAGAAGGCCCGGGTTCGATTCCCGGCCTGGGCGTTTCTGTGTGGAGTTTGCATGTTCTCCCCGTGCTTGTGCGGGTTTCCTCCGGGTGCTCCGGTTTCCCCCGCAATCCAAAGACGTGCACTGTAGGTTAATTGGCCGTTCTAAATTGACCGTAGTTTCTCTCCTGCAGCGGCACTGGAACCCAGTCGTATCGGCACTTGCCTTTCCATTGGATCCTTCCGGTGGCGCCGAGACAGGGGGGGACTTGCTGCTTGGGTAACAGCCTGTCCCTCATTACTCCCTACCCAGGCTCTGCGCACTGGGGAGTATCACCAGTCGGGATACTGGCCAGAGCGCAGCCATAGTCCTTCGGGACTGACGGAGGCCTACGCTTTCTGATGGTGGAGTCATGAACATTGACATTAACTGAGGCAAGTGAGGCTTGTACAGTGGTACCTCGGTACTCGAACGCTTTAGAGGTCAAACAAATCTGAATTCGACCAAAAAATCCAGGGTTTTATTTGTCCCGGAAGTTGACTAAAATCCGGAAGTCGAACGCTGAAAAAACGAGACCGAGAGGGAGGGGAAATGCGCGCTTTCCTGGAGTCCGGAAGTTGTTGATACTATGTATCACCCAGTTAAAGCTAGCGCTGTTCTTGGGAAGTCCGGAAGTTGTTGATACAGTCGGCCCTCTACTTATGAAAACCTCTGAATATGAAAAATCCAGGTTACGAAAAACATTTTCCTAAATTTTTGCCCTCCATATATGAAATAACCTCTTCTTCCGAAAAGCGCCAAACGCACCATTCAAAAATTCAAACAATGTGCGAGTTGCTCTCTCATTGATGTTTCCCAACATCCCACCCTGCTGGCCTCCCATTGGCCAGGAGGGAGCAGAATCTCCATAGTACTGTACCCATAAGCTTGTTTGTCACACGTGCAAAGGAGAGATGTACTGTTGGTTCGTGAGTTTTGAGAGTACTCATTGCAGCTTATTTGAGGAGGTCCAGATGAGCCGCACCCCATCTCAAAAGCTCCGTATTTGGCTACGAAGCATTTTTATGCACGGAAGTGGGTGGTGCCACAAGACCTCCGATCTCGTAAGGAACCAAGTTAATATTGAATCTGGACCTCAGATCCTTCAAGCAGGTAATTCTGCTTTAAATTTAACACCCCGTCTCAAAAGCTCCATCGGCTACGCGCTGCATGTGAGCGGAGCCCGCATTCGGCAGAGCGTGCACTCAGAGAAAGCAAGAGAGAGAGAGATTTGTGTGTGTGAGAGAGAGACGTAGAGAGACAGTGGTGTGTGTGTATGTGTGTGTGTGTGTGTGTGTGTGTGTGCGCGTGTGTGCGTTAATAAAAAATGTTTAATAATGGTTTAATTAATAAAATGTTTAAATGGTTTAATAAATAGTTTTCTTTAACTTTTAACACACATTTCATGCAAAATTGGTGTACTTTTATCATTTTTAAAGGGTTTATGGGGTAGACTTGGGAGCCTTGGAACGAATCACACATTTTACATGTAAAATGCACCTTTACTTACGAAAACACCTTTGGCCGATTCACCTGAATCTGTTATGGAAGGGGATCCGCTTCCTCCCTCCCCCTCAAATATTTACGTATGTCAACTGCTCACCACCACAAAGATAAAAATTCTTATCTTTATTGTTATGCTTTTACTGTACTGTGGTTTTTATTTTAGTGTGTTCAGTTTTTCCCCAATAATAGAATTAATCTCAATTATCTCACCCTTTAACATGGGGCGATTACTTTTTCACAGAGGTTCATGTAGGGTTGGATAGGATTTTTCTCTTAAGTAAAATCATAACAGGAAAACTGCTTTTTTTTTTTTTTTTTTTTTTTTAATACTTGGGGTACAGTATCTTTGTGTAATGTTTAAATTTGTCTGATGATCTGAAAAAGTTAAGTGTGACAAAAGTGAAAAAAAGTAAAACATCAGTAAGGGGCAAAAACTTTTGCACAAGTTTGTGTTAAATAGTGGTGTGTGTGAGCATGTGCAGGAGCATCGTGTGACTCTGCGACTGATACTGTTGAAAGTGTTTGGTGCGATGTGTGGTTTGGATGCCTCGCTTATCTCAACACTTCTCAACTCCATCCTCCCTATGGAACTCGCAAGAGACCTACAGACCAACACACAAGGTTAGAACACCCAAATACACATATATTACGGTGGTGACTTGTATAGTCTCGGACACATTGTTTTTTTTTTTGCCAGCAAATGGCCCAAGTGTAATCTTTACAGAAATCTTTACCAACAACAAAACTATATCTGGACAGACAGATAGAGAGAAAGTGAATTGTTCTCACCCGGGATCAAACCTATTGATGAGAAATGCAAATACAGGTGATTTAACGGTCTTATTTATCTGAACAGTTTTAAGGGGATTTAAGTCTAATCGAAGAGGTGGTGATTTTTTTTTTTTTTTTTTTTTGTAATGAATGTATTTTTTTCCCCACCTCTGCAGAACATCAGAAGATGTGTTACACAGCATTGGTGATGGCCATGATCTTCTCCATGGGGGAGCAGTTGCCCTACCGCCACTATGGTATCATGTGCACATACACGATACATACACATTTTTGTAGGAAAAAATTGGGTTTCATGTCCCCGCTCTGGTGCTCTCTCTCTATTAGATCACCTGAACTCTGCATTTATTCAGTTTCTGTTGGATGTGATTGAGGACGGACTTCCATCAGACCTCACCGAGCAGCTCCCAGACTTGAGTATCAACTTGCTGCTTGCCTTCAACTTGCACCTCACAGGTATCTACACACACACACACACACACAGATGTGCATGTTAACTGCAGAAAATCAGTCTGTGTATTAGATTGTTTTGTTTGCTCGAATAAAATGTGTGTTTTCTCTGCAGTGCCAGACAGTAATGTGGTGATGCAAACTCTGACAAAGAGACACAATGTGAAAACTCTCACTGAGAAAATCCTACTGCTGCTCAACAGAGGAGGTGTTTTTTACACACACACACACACACACACACACACACACACACACACACACACACCACACACACACACACGTTAATAATGTTTGTTTTAAGACAAGTGCGTGTGACCAGTTTATAATGGTCACTCACTGTGTGTTTGTGTGTGTGTGTTCTGTAGAAGACCCTGTGTGTGTATTTAAACATGCCCCTCCGGCCCCACACTCCATACTGAAGTTTCTGCAGGATGTTTTCTCCAATAGCAATACAGCCAACATTTTCTACCACACTGACATGATGGTGATGATTGACATCACAGTTCGGCAAATATCAGACTTGTCTCCAGGTGACAAGGTACACGCAACTGTGCGCACACACACACACACACACACACACACACACACACTTATCTGCTTTTAAGAGAACCCAAAGTTCCCTAAAAACAAACCTTTCTGTTTTGTTTTGTTTTTTTGCCTACATCCCTCAAAATATCAATCTTTTATCTGTTCTTTCTTTATCTCTCTCTCCCTCTCTTGCACTGCGTCTCTTTCCTTTACTTTCTTGTCAGCTGAGGATGGAATATCTTTCACTCATACTCGCCATCATACGCTCCACTGATTACCTGCAGCATCAGCACCGACTCTCAGATCTGCAGGCAGCACTGCAGAGGATTCTGGGAGAGGAGGATGACCCTGGTGAGGACAAAAGCTTGGCTCAGGCCAGACAGATGGACAAGTTGATAGTCCAGCAGATTTACAAAGAGTTCCCTCAGATCAGTGCATACTGAGCTCTGCCTCCTGTACTGACCGACTGCACTGACACGCTAAGAGGAACTACTTAACAAAAATCCAGATCATCACACTCAGTTAAAAACCTTCACTTTATTGTAGAAACATCTTTTAGCCAACAGTCAATAATCCCAGACATGTCTATGGTATATTCATAAAATGCTTAGTAGTCCATCAGACCCAAATGTATGTCCAGATTTTCATATTCATGCATCAAGTTACGTCATAAAAGTCCATAATTTCAATTTTTTTTTATTCAGTATAAAATGGGAGCGGCAAACAGCAGTCTGTCAACTCATTTAAAATGGGTGTGGGTGTAGAAATTTATCATCTGCAGGCATGAAACAAAAATGAAGCGACCACTTTTAATGGATACAGTATTCCCATTATAAGTGGTCTCAACTTTTTCCATGGCCCTATGTCAATTCTAGTTCCAGATATGCCATCATGCACCTTTCGACTTTCGGAGGCGAAGCCTTGATGCCAAGAGACAAACTGCACGGGACACACACACTAATGTATGCCTCAATAATGCTCATCTTAAATTTAACAGATTATAGATAAATAATGGAATTGCCCAGACTTGAGCATTAGTAGTAGAGAGTAGTTCCATAATTTAGCTGATCTTGCTACCAGCCGTCTTTTTTTTTCTTTGTTCTCATTTCTAGTTCCCAGGGGTAACCTAGCTGTTTTATTAAGCTTCATAGTGCAATACTGTAAATATTGGTGTATTTCACCAAGCAATTATTTTGTTTTGGTTTTGTTCAGATTCACATCGTCTCAGTCTCTACCTCTTTCGGAGTGTTTTAGTTTATTTATTCCATAATCATAATTTAATGGAGGAAAATCACTTTCCCTGATTGTCCTGCATTAAACACGAGACCAAGGGACAGTCTGCTTAGACTCTTTATGAAGTTTAACTCGTGTGCACACACATAAAAATACAGTATAACAGTTAAGGGAAAGAAGTCATAGCAAAGGGTGATGGAGTAAACAAAGTGTGTGAGAGAAAATAAAAGTTGAATTTAGTGTGAATCGTGTTGGTGTTGCTTTGATGTATTATCTCAGATTGTGTTCAGAAGGGAATTGGTATCAAAATGTATTTTCATAATGTTTACAATGCTAATAAAAATACCAGTCATCCTAATGAATATGAATTCAAGAGTCAAAACTGGTTTATTTTATGAATTGATCAATTTGTTGCCCACGTGTGTGTGTGTGTGAGTGTATAAAAATATACATACAACCCCTGGCAAAAATTATGGAATCGCCAGTCTCGGAGGATCTTCATTTCAGGTGTTTAATTTTGCAGAGAAAAAGCAGATTACAGACATGAAACAAAACTAAAGTCATTTCAAATGGCAACTTTCTGGGTTTAAGAAGACACTAAAAGAAATCAAGAAAAAAAAATTGGTAATTAATAATAGTTACTTTTTTTTTTTTTAGACCAAGCGGTAGAATCACTCAAATGTGAGGAAAAAATTATGGAATCACTTAAAAAAAAAAAAAAAAAAAAAAAAAAATTCAACACACCACTAGTGCCAGATTAGCTTTGCAGGTTGGAGCCTTGTCATAGACCATTTTCTTCAACTTCCACCTCAGATTTTCTATTGGATAGAGATCCGGACTATTTACAGGCCATGACATTGACCTTATGTGTCTTTCTTCGAGGAATGTTGTAACAGTTTTTGCACTATGGCGAGATGCATTACCGTATTATCTTGAAAAATTATTTAATTGGCCCCAAACATCCTTTCAATTGATGGGATAAGAAAAAAGTTTCCAAACTTTCAATGTAAACTTGTGAATTTATTGAAGATGTAATGACAGCCATCTCCCCAGTTCCTTTACCTGACATGCAGCCCCATATCATCAATGACTGTGGTAATTGCATGTTTGCATCATCACCTTGACCAATGCAGATTCATGTTTCATCGCTGAATATGACTTTCAGCCCGTGATCCACAGTCCACGATTGCTTTTCCTTAGCCCATTGTAAGCTTGTTGTTTTCTGTTTAGGTGTTAATGATGGCTTTCATTTAGCTTTTCTGTATGTAAATCTAATTTTCTTTTGGGCGGTTTCTTACAGTTCGATCGCAGACGACTCCCGTTGCCTCCCATTTGTTCCTCATTTGCAGTACATTTTCTGCTTTCAAGACCTATTACTTTAAGTATTCTATCTTGATTCTTTGTCTTCCTTGGTCCACCAGTATGCTTACCTTTTAACAACCTTCCAATGTTGTTTGTACTTGGTCCAGATTTTAGACAACGCTGACTGAACAACCAACATCTTTTGCAACATTGTGTGATTTACCTTCTTTAAGAAGTTTGATAATCCTCTCCTTTGTTTCAACTGACATCTCTTGTTGTGTTGGAGCCATGATTCATGTCTGTCCACAACAGCTCTCCAAGGTGTAATCACTTCTGATGAACTGCAGACTAATGAGCAGATCTAATCTGATGCAGGTGTTGGTTTTTGGGAATGAAAATTTACAGGATGATTCCATAATTTTTTCCTCAAAATTGAGTGATTCCATAATTTATTCCCACTGCTTGGTCAAAAAAAAGTAACTGATACGGACTCCCAAATTTTTTTTCTTTATTTCTTTGTTTCTTAAAGCCAGAAAGTTGCCATTTGAAATGACTTTAGTTTTGTGCCATGTCTGTGATCTGCTTTTTTTCTACAAAATTAAACAACTGGAGACTGGTGACTCCATAATTTTGCCAGGGTTTGTGTGTGGGTGGGGGGTGGATATACGGATAGATATATAGGGATCCCTCACTTTCCGCGGTTAATTGGGACCGAGATCCCCCTGCGACCACCGAATTCCACAAAATAGGATCACCCCCCCCGACTGAAGTATACATACATGTATATGTGTATATAATATCAATAAATACATATTCAACGCTATAAATGTTGATAATAAGTAAACATTCAAAAATAATGCATAAGACGTAAATAAAATATAAAGACACACACGTACAGACACGTGCATATGCATTGACGCACACCTCAAATAAAAATGTAAGTAGTTTTGATGGGGGGGGGGGGTTGGGTCGTTTTTTATTCTTGTTTGTTTGGAGTTTTTTGCAAATTGGCCTTGTTTTGTGGCATTTTCCTGAACTTTTACCCCTATTCTTCTTTAATTTCCTTATTTTTTAATTTGATGAATATTTAAAAAAAAAAAAAAAAAACACGATGCACTGAAGCCGCATGAATTGAAGCGCGAAGTAGCGAGGGATGTGTGTGTGTGTGTATGTAAATATTAATATATATATATATATATATATATATATATATATATATATATATATGATAGATAGATATACAGATACTATGTGTGTGTGTGTGAGAAGTTAACCTAAAACAGTTAGATGGAGCCACCAGCATTTTTAAGTAGAATCAGAGTTAATTCTTGATGTTAATTTGTATTTATGCATAATCTTATTCAAACTAAAAATGAAGACAGCAGGTTTCATTGTGAGGCCGACGATGCAGTACAATCATGAAATGAATGTGTCTTGATTGACTATTTCTTTGTCGATATTTTATTGTGGAGGCTGGAAGAGTTGAAAAACATGTGGCACTCAATCGATTTCAAAATGTATGACCCTCACTTTAAAAATAGATATTCAATCCTAAAGCACGTTTCAGAAAATGAAACTCAAAAGTTAAGATCTAACTTTATTCACTTTTTCAATTTGCAAAATGCAAAAGAGGTCACTTCAAGGTTGTTAATGGTGTATTTTATTCCTCTTTCCATCTGGAGAATTCTTAAGAAGATGGTTTTACTTTCTCGCTCAGTGATTTGCCAAACGGCTTAATCCTATATGGGGCACAGGGAGGCTGGAGAGTATATCAGCCAACACTGAATGATGGTGGAATGCACCCTGAACAGCTTACACAACTTTCACATGGTAACACACAACCCCTCGCACTCATACTTGGGACCTCATGTCCATGGACTGTGAGAAGAAACCAGAGGAAACCCACACAAATATGAGAACATACAAACTTCACACAGAAACTGAGGCAGACATGCTAACCACTGGAATTCAGGTGAAACGCACTACAATCTTTATAGGGTAGGTAATAGTCATACAGGGCTTTGTTCATTTTCTGTAACTGCTTAATCCTAATTCGGGTTGCGGGGAGGCTGGTGCCTGTCCCAGCCTACACTGGGCGAGGGCAGAGTACACCCTGGACAGCTTGCCAAGCCATCACAGGGCAGAAACACGGTGACGACTTTGCAGCCTACTCTTGTCGAAAGTCAGCAATGGTTCTTTTACAGCCTCACACCATAGACAGTGAGAGACATGGCCAGCCTCTGATAACCCACTTAGCTGCACTGGGCGGGGGGGGGGGGGCAGTGACAACCTTGTGACAAGTGGGACTTGAACCCCCAACCTTTGGATCAGCGATCCAGCGCCCTATACCACTAGACCACCACTGTATATACATACATATACATATATACGGTAGGCCCCTGTTTTTTGCGATGGTTCGGTTCTGGCCCTTCCCATGGATCATACAAATCTACGAGTTATTGACGTGGTTTTAAAACCCTATGTACGATATTACATGCACTAAAATGTGCTTCTTAAACACATTCTATAGACACTCTTACTCATTAATACACTAATAATGTAGTAAAATATAGTATTGATAAAATAAAAACTTTTTAGGCTCCTTACCAAAATCTAGAGAAGATGCAGGGCGTTTGAGTAGCATCACAGGGCTTAAATAATCAACAAAAACACACTACAAAAATGTGAATTCACAATTCAACCAATCACGTTGATGATGTGTGAAGGAGACAAAAAAAAAGAGTTGATTTATTTTATAAAAGAGGTGTGACCATTGTTTTGTTTAATATCTTATTTTAAAAGCCTACCGAGGGATCATCTACAAATCAATGTTGATTTGGGTGGGCCAATGTTGGGCCTGTGAGTGAAGTTCTATCGTGCATAAATGAGTGTGGGGTGTTGAGGGCGGAGTCCACAAATCCCTCATAAGTCATTTACAAAAAAGATTGTGCTTTGCAGCGACCCCTACACGTCACGCCACTACACGTCATTTTACCATTTTCCGGAGCTTCCATCATAGATTGACATCTATCTCAATGAAAACTGCCTTGAATCTTATAATTTTTGGCACTTAATTAACACGTGTTTATAATAGGAAAGCAGTATCAGTTATTCAGCGGTCTTAAAGGAACAGAAAGCCTTTTATATCAAAACCGTGCCACAAAACCGTAATAAGCGTAAATGTAACAAAGTAAAAAAAATGTAAATGTAATGTAAAAAAATGTTAAAAAAAAAAAAAAAAAAAAAAAAAAAAAATTGGCTGTGGGCATTATTATCAACTTAAAATTTACTTTAAACATTTTGACCGCAGTATTGTGTATAAATTCTGTATATATGTCAAGTTCATGTTCTTTCCCGGAAGCATTATAAAGACACGCCTTCAAACAATGACGTCATTGCCTCCAAAACTGAAGTGAGGTGTAACAGTAAAAAAGGTCCGGTGGATATTTAGGTGAAAGGTCTCTAAGATCTGGATCGAGGTGATCTTTCTGTCTTTTGCTGAGTACCAGAAGGAATTCCTATAGATACGATTGAGCTTTAGGGATTTTTCTTTTACCTTTTAATTATTTGTACATACCCCAAGAAGCTTGTTAACGATGTCTAAACAAGCTCAGCCTATAAGCCCAGGTAAAAATTTTCTGGCTGGCGGGTTTGGAGGAGTCTGCTTGGTGTTCGCCGGCCACCCCTTGGATACCATAAAGGTAAATTATTCCACTGTTTGAATATTTTAATTTATGACGTTTTTGTTGTGCATGTAAAAACAAGCAGGTTACTGAAAGAATGGAGCCCCCCACAATATTTTAATTTTAAAATAATGGCTATTAACCTGGCTAACTAACTTTAATAACTTAGCATGGTCATGTAAACATGATGTTTGAAAAAGCTTGATTTTTCCTCAGATTAGAAAAAGTTCCAATTGACTGTGTGTGTGTGTGTGTGTGTGTGTGTGTGTGTGTGGAATGATTTCACTGTGCACAGCTGTGAGCTTTTGACCTTTGGCAGAAATCTTGTGTCTTTTACTATGTGGCAGATCTGCTGATGTTAAACTCAAATTTATAAATAACAGATCCATGCAAATCTATTAAATGGTGCAAATTTTGTGTGGGTGGACAGGTCCGTCTGCAGACCCAACCCAAGTCAGGACCAGGTCAGACGCCTCTCTATGCTGGAACCTTTGATTGCTGTAGGAAAACCCTTGCCAAGGAGGTGAGGTGCTAGAATTATTGTACATAATTCATTCATTTATTTTCCGAATTCCCACTTAATTGTAAGTTAGGGTCACAGGGATGGTGCTCATCTCAGCCAGGCAGAGTACACCCTGGACAGCTTGTGTGGCCATCGCAGGGCAGAGACATACTGCCGGCTATGCAGCTACTTTTGATGAAAGTCAGCAATGGTTCTTTGACATGCCTCTCACCAGAGACGGTGAGAGACATGTCTCGCAACTGGGGAACATGGTGACAACAGTTGATAGTGGGCCGAGAATTCCCGACCTTGGGATCAGTAGTCCAGCACCTACCGTAGGGCCACCACCGCCCCACATAAACATGGGTGCTATTATAACAAATCAAGAACAAAATAAGTGTAACATCTCCATACGTGATCTCAGGTATTGTATTATACAGACTATTCAAAAAATTCTACATCTTTAATACAACGGGTTAGTTGTTACGTACGGGTTAGGTATAGTTCTGAGACTATCATTTTATTATGGGTGTATGAAGTTCTGCACTCAGATTTTTATCGCTTCATAGCTTTTGTTATAAATAATCTCTCTCTCTTTCTCTCTGTCTCAGGGGGTTCGGGGGTTGTATAAAGGCATGGCAGCTCCCATTATTGGAGTTACTCCCATGTTTGCTGTATGTTTCTTTGGTTTTGGTCTTGGAAAGAAACTGCAGCAGAAAAGCCCTGATGACATTCTCACGTGAGTCCATGTTTCTTCTCGCAGTATTCAAGTTTGAGTTATGATTCACTTATTCATTGAAAAACATTTTACTCAGTAATTACATGAAGGTTGGATGAATAGGAAGGTGACATGATTTCCATAATAATGATGCAACAACATTTTGGTTTGTCACGAGTTCCACTGTAACTGTTCTCTAGTAAGGTGCTTGGTTGCTTTAATGATATTTTAAGACATGTAGGCTAATGAGGTGTGTGTGTGTGCGCGCGTGCACACGCCTGCACCTGTGCATGTGTGTGGCAGGTATCCTCAACTGTTTGCAGCAGGTATGCTGTCCGGTGTGTTCACCACAGCCATCATGGCCCCTGGAGAGAGAATAAAATGTTTGCTGCAGGTGAGTGTAGGTTGAGCATGCACAAATATATGAGCATCTTGTACCTGCTCCATTCTCCTTGCCCTGATATGTCTCTGTGTGTATGAAAACCCATTTAATGACTTGTGTCTGACAGATCCAGGCAAGTTCTGGAGAGATTAAGTATGCGGGGCCAATTGACTGTGTGAAGCAGCTGTACAGAGAAAATGGAATCAGAGGCATCTATAAAGGCACAGCACTCACACTCATGAGAGGTAGTGTGTGTGTGTTGTGTCCCTCTGCAATTGCTGTTAGCACAGTGTTCTGGTTGCAGTATGTAATTGAATGTGGGGTGTATTTTTAAGTAGAGGAACATAAGCAGTTGTGTGGTTACAGTACTTTGGTCTCAAATGTCTTGTATATCTTAAGTGACACTATTCCTAAGAGCACTTATCAGTATGTTCTCTTTTGTGTAAGATACAAACCCAGTGAATAAGGAGACTTACAAATTCGTACACACTTCTGTTATTAAAATAAAAAAAACTCTCATTAATAATTATTGCTTTAAATGGTGTTTATGAAACATTGAAGGTTCAGGATCAGCTGATGTCTCTTCCTCTGTGGATGACTGATAACTGTCACTCTATGTCCCAGATGTGCCAGCTAGCGGGATGTACTTTATGACCTACGAGTGGCTAAAAAACCTCCTCACTCCAGAGGACAAGAGGTACAACCACATAAACGAATAAAACGGAGTATGTGCCCTGACTGAGAGCAAATTGTAATTAATCATTCACAAAAATTATGATCTTTATAAGGTTTTTCTGATGAAGAGTGTGTGTATGTGTGTGTATGTGTAGCCCGAATGAACTGAGTGTGCCCAGTGTGCTGTTTGCTGGAGGAATGGCGGGAATCTTTAACTGGGCTGTTGCAATTCCACCTGATGTCCTCAAATCCCGATTCCAGACAGGTAACAACACGCAGACATGCGCATGCATACACACACACACACACACACACACACACACACACTGCAAAAAACATTGCTTCCTATATGATTCCTGTTTGTTTATATTCTGTGTTTGTGTCTGTGTGTATTTCCTGTGTGTAGCGCCGGATGGAAAATACCCAAATGGCTTCCGGGATGTTCTGAGGGAGCTAATAAGGGAAGAGGGTATGGCTTCACTGTATAAGGGTTTTACTGCAGTCATGCTCCGAGCATTCCCTGCTAACGCGGTGAGTGTGTGTGCGTGTCTGTCTGTCTGTGTGTATCTCTCTCTCTCTCTCTCTCTCTCTCTCTCTCTCTAATTCACACACATTCATAGAACAGTGTTCACTTCTCTCTCTTTTCCTCTATCTCACAGGCGTGTTTCCTGGGTTTTGAGGTGGCCATGAAGTTTCTGAACTGGATCTCACCGAATCTATGATCAATATGAGCGGTTTCTAATGAATGTAAAATTATAAAACATGCACAGCACGCACATCTTTTATTATAATTGTTTTTTAATTGTTTTTATTTTATGTTGAAGAGGAGTGATGACGTGCCTTATTACACCCGGCTGTGACCTCATTGTCTGCTCCTCAGGGAATCTGTGTGTGTGTTTGTTGACCCTAGTTATGTTTTATATAGTACAGTGGAGCCTTGGTACTCAAACTTAATCCGTTCCAGATGGCTGTTTGGATTCCGAATCCGCTTTTCCCATTACAAATAATGTAAATGGTCTTAATCCGTTCCGTCATCTTTTGAACAGAAGTTAACAGTACCGTAACTCGTACCATAGATCTGCAAATTAGGTGAAAAAAATTATTGAATACAGTACACTGTCATGGTCTGTGTTGTGAGAGACTCTTTAATTGCACTGTGGTTTTTATTTTAATGTGTTATGGTCTCTCACAAAAGAGTTGCGCATTGCAGAGGGGCGTGGCTGTCACACGCGGGGGGAGTGCTAAACACACACACCTAATGCCACTTAATCACGGGCTATAAAGACGAGCAGTGCTCTTCCCAGTGCTAGAAGATTGTCCCTCTTCCCCCGTGATCTCAATCTTCTAGCACCGAGAAGCGCGCTGCTTGTCTTTATAGCCCGTGATTAAGTGGAATTAGGTGCGTGTGTCTTTAGCACTCCACTTGCGTGTGACAGCCACGCCTCTCTCCAGTGCGCAAAGAGAAAGAGATGCCAAAACCAGAGTCTCTTTTGTGAGAGACTCAACCCACTAAAATAAAAACCACAATGCAGTTAAAGCATAACAAGAATAAAGATAAGAAATTTAACCTTTTGTGTGGTGAGCAGTTGGCATACGTAAATGTTGGAGAGGAAGAGAAGAAGCATATCCCCTTCCATAACAGAGCGAGAGAGAGGAAAACAGATTCCCTTCCATAACAGCTTCAGGTAAATCAGCCAAAGCTGTTTTTTTTTCTCTTGCTACCAATTTGCATGGATGACTCTTCTTCAGGATGTTCCTTTCTTTTCTTGAAGAACATTTCTAACATGGCTTGTTTCTGCCTTCTTTTCAAAACCTTATGGAAGTGGCTCATGACCTCATCGTTAAACGTGTTCACAGCGCTGCTAGCACTTTAGCTTAGCTTTAGCTTAGCGTTTGTGCTTTAGCACTAGCTTTAGCTTTATAAGGGTGATACATACATAGTACTGTGTCAACAACTTCCGAACTTCCCCAGGAGAGCTATAAGATACAGCTTTATTAATCTCACAATGAAGAAATTCACTGTTACAGGCTCTTAAGGTACCATCAGTAGGGGGTGCAAAAATAGATACATATACAAACATACACACATACATATATATTATATAAATAAATAGATACATAAATAGTATAAATTAATAAACAATAAAAGAAAAGAAGGGAACAACTTTGTAGACTGGCCTATATTCAAGTGTATATGTATCTGAGGGCAGATTAGATGGGTTGGTATGGTTCACAGTCAGTGGGGTAGTTTATCAGGGTGATGCATAGTAACAACTTCCGGACTTCCCCAGAACATACATAGTATCAACAACTTACAGAAGTCAAGCACTTTTCCTCCTTCTCCATTCGTTTCTTGAGTTGACTTCCGGTTTTTGTTCGGTTTCTGGGACAAAAAAAAAAATCATGGATTTTTTGTTCAGATTCCGATTTGTTCGAATTCTAAAGCGTTTGGATTCTGAGGCTCCACTGTATAATAATTAATAATATATAATAATTAATAGTCCTTATACATTATACCAATATCGGCGATGGCCTGGCGAGCTGTCCAGGGTGTACCCGGCTCTCGCCCAGAGTCGGCCGAGATGAGCCTCCCCACGACCCTAATTAGGATTAAGCGGTTCAGAGAATGAATGAATGAATGAATAGCAATATTTTATTAATATTTATAATGACGTTTTCTGATGAGTGTTTGTGTAAATCACCTGCTGGAATAAAATCATACATACATACGTTTTTTTTGTTGTTTATTATTTTGGACAATTGTACAAATAGATTGTTTCAGACATTGAGATGTAATTTTTCAGTATTCAGTTGTTTTTTCACAGTGGAGGGGGGCTACGAATTTTCATTATACATGGAAGTGTGTATTATCTTGTAGGTAATTAAACCATCAACATATTGGCCCCTTTAAATAATATAAAACATATAACTCCTTTTAACATTTTACTTTTTAAACAATTTTTTTTTCCACAGCAATTTGGGAGTTTTTATAAAATAAAGTAAATGAAAGGTTTGTTTCTTTTTTTTCTCTTTGCACTCACTAAGATGTTTAGCTCCAAGAAAGAACCTGAGGCACTGGGTCAAAAACATTCCTCTAGAGAGGGCTCCTAATATTGAAAAATAAACTCCTGGTTTTTGCTCTTATTCATTCATTCATTCATTGTCTGAACTGTTTATTCCTAATTTAGGGTCATAGTGAGTCTGGTGCCCATCTCGGCTGACTCTGGATGAGGGCAGTGTATACCCTGGACAGCTCACCAGGCCATTTTCTTTTTTCTTTCGGCTGTTTTCTTTTTTCAGGAGTCGCCACAGTGAATCTATGATTCTCATGTTTGATTTGGTATCGGTTTTTACGTCGGATGCCCTTCCTGACACAACCCTTTAGCAAGGGGCAGAAACACGCTGATGGCTTTACAGCTACTCTTTACGAAAGTCAGCAATGGTTCTTTTACATGAACCTCTCACCACAGACAGCTCAACAGGCCATCACAGGGCAGAAACACGCTGATGACCGTGTGTCTACTTTTGACGAAAGTCAGTTATGGTTCTTTTGCATGCCTCTCTGTCGATTGATCATGAGAGGCATGCAAAAGAACCATTGCTGACTTTCGTCAAAAGTGTGTGTGTGTGTGTGTGTGTATATATGTGTGTATATATATATATATATATATATATATATATATATACACACATATGTGTGTGTGTGTGTGTATATATATATATATATATATATATATATATATATATATATATATATATATATATATATATATATACACACACACACACATATGTGTGTGTATATATGTGTGTGTATATATGTATGTGTCTATATGTGTGTGTATATATGTATGTGTCTATATGTGTGTGTGTATATGTACATGTATGTGTCTATATGTGTGTGTGTGTGTGTATATATATATGTGTGTAATAAGGGGCAGTGGTGGTCTAGTGGTATAGGGCGCCGGATCGCTGATCCAAAGGTTGGGGGTTCGAGTCCCACTCTCCACAAGGTTGTCACTGTGTCGTCCCCCCCAGTGTGGCTAACTGGGTTATCAAAGGCGGGCCATGTCTCTCACTGTCTATGGTGAGAGGCATGTAAAAGAACCATTGCTGACTTTCGTAAAGAGTAGCTGCAAAGTCGTCAGCGTGTTTCTGTCCCTTGCTAAAAGGGCTGTGACAGGAAGGGCATCCGACGTAAAAACCTCTGCCAAATCAAACGTGCGAATCAGATGATTCACTGTGGCGACTCCCGAGTAAAAGGGAAAAAGCCGAAAGGAAGACAGACATATATATATATACATATATACATATATATATATATATATATATATATTATGTGTGTGTGTGTATATATATATATATATATATATGTGTGTGTATAGGTTATAACGTTTTACAACCTCTATACCCTGTATCATATTTTGATGAACTTTTGATAGTAATGAAAGAAATTGACCTCCATTTGGTCATATTTTTGAAAAAAAGTCACCTCGGACTCAAAATGAAGTTTTAATAAAGCCTACCAACAACCAGAATAATACTGTTAGGTTAATATCTGTTCAATCATAAAATAAGCAAAGGCAATTTTCTCTTTAATAACACAGGAACAAAAACTTAATCAGGGTAAAGATAATATAAAATAGGCCACTAAAAGTCAAAAAATGCTGATTGTCAATGTTGGTGAGGAACGATGAATCAAAGTGGAATGTTGCTCTTGTCCTTACATGCAGCATGAATTTCCTGCATCAATTTGATTGCTCATTCACAGCATTCATTACTGTGTGTGATATCAATTTTTGATGGCTCTTGCTTCCAATGTTTTCTGAGACACACCAGTGCTGATTAGTAGGGTGCTAAAGCCTCCTCTAATTCAGCAAAGTTGGCAACACGGAACTTCTGGTCTGAGCACCATCGGTCAGCCCATGCAGTGCAAATGAAGAGACAAACTCGCTTCAGCCTATGCCTTCCATCTGGCATGAGTATGAAGGCAAGAATTGCAAGGATGGCTCTTGAATTCCATCGAGCATTGCTGATGTTAGGTATTTTTTTTTAATTCCACCAATGGGAATTGGCCATGTTCATCATGGAAGCACATAACTCTTGTCAGGTGGTAGAGAAACCGCATACAGTAGGCCCTTGACTATTCACGGTTTTGCACCCACGGTTTGAGTATTCGTTGACTGCCGAGCAACCGGCACGTGACTCAAATTCAGCCGATGGCTGTCCTCCTTTCTCCTGATTGGTTGAGCTGATGTCACGCCCCCTTTTCCTCATTCGCGCACAAGTTGTCAAGGAGCCTCTTTTTTTGTGTTTTTTAATTACCAGTTAAGCTCTATGATACCACTCAAATGCTAGGGGTCTTCTCTGGCTGAGCAATAGAAAATGCTGGATGTCTCTTCTGAAGAAATAACACTTTCTCCTGAGAAACGACGGTTTTCTCTGAACTGTTGTATTAAAGTAGTAGAGTCGACCGGTCGTAGACGAGCATAGTGCAAAACATGAACAAACAAAACAACAAATTAAAACGAACAAAGAAACAATTTGACTCTGAGAACTCCGCGACGTCGTCCCCTGGGCAGCACCATCTTGGAGACGTCACTTCAAGTTCAATGTAAAAGGACATGAAGTGTAATAAAGTTTATCCTTTTGGTATCGTTTGTTAAACATGCTACAGAACATAAAATCTCACGCACAAACATTAACTTGGGTACTGTACTGGAATAATAATTGAAAAAAACGAGTGCTTTACAACAGTATATGCTGCATAATGTTTATATTTTATCATCAATAAAAATAAGAGTAAAAATTGAAAAGTTTTTTTTCTTAATCATTACTATATTTTACTACATTAATACTGTCTATAGAATGTGTTTGAGAAGCATATTTTAGCGCATGTAATAGATACATAGTATTTTACTTCCGGCTGCTCATTCGCGCATGTGACGTGTTACATGGGGTTTTACTTCCGGGTACAGAACTCACGGCTTATCTCGATTCGTGCGAGGGCTCGGAACCGAACCCTCGTGAATGTCGAGGGCCTACTGTATCATCTCTCCACCCTGACCGATCAGTAATCTCATCAGTTCCGTTTACAAATTTGGATTTCACTATTTCATAGTTGTTAATCAGATTGTGTACAAAAAAAGTACTCCATGTTTGGGGACCTTGTATTGGCTCCGAGCTCCTAGTCCATCACGAAGCACAGTATTCTCTCCAGGACGTGGTGTTGGCAGCTGATGAATTGTGGTGCCTGGTGGCCTCTGCTGGTGAACATTCTGTGAAGCCTCACCACAACTCCAGATTGCTTCCCAGTATTGACGCTTGTGGTGTCAGCTACAATTATGTTGATTGAACTCCAAAGCTTGCATTCATCAAACATGGGTGATATCATGGCAGTCTACAGGGCTTATACAGTGAAAGTGAAACTGAAACTCCAGGATTCTGGGAAAGCTGTAGGCTACAATAGAATCACTACAAAGAGAGACAGATTTCCCCAAATTTATATGGCTTATAAAGCGAAAGCAAGAATAGAAACTGAAACTCCAGTATATTATGATGCGAGCACAACTTACCATTGATCCATTTTCAGTCAAATTGACTTGTAATGGCCCTTGTGATAACTTAGCACGGTTTCGCATTTCACATCATCTTTTCCTTTCGGCTGTTTCCTTCAGTGGTCACCACAGTAAATCACCCACCTCCATCTCACCCTATCCTCTGCATTTTCTGCTCTTACTCCAACTAACTTCATGTCCTCCTTCACCATGTCCATAAATCTTCCCTTTGGTCTTCCTCTAGGCCTTCTGCTTGGTCGTTCCAACTTCAGCATCCTCTGCCAAAATATTCACTATCCCTCCTCTGTACATGTCCAAACCATCTCAATCTAGCCCCTCTGACTTTGTCTCCAAAACCTCTTACATGTGCTGTCCCTCTGATGTACTCATTCCTGATCCTATCCATCCTCGTTACTCCCAAAGAGAACCTCAACATTTTCATCTCTGCTACCTCCAGCTCTGCCTCCTGTCTTTTCCCCAGGGCCACTGTTTCTGAACCATATGACATCGCTGGCCTCAACACCGTCTTGTACACTTTTCGCATTTCATATCATTGGCTGTAATGTGTATTTAATACTTTTTTTGTTTTGGCTGGGACGTTTTTTTAAAAGGCTGTTGAAAATGGAGTTTGGTTTCTTCAATTATACCAGCATTTTCATCCAATCATGATGCAGGACTTTGATTTTGGAAAAAAAATTCCAAAAGTTATAACCCTAATATAAATATACGTCTTCCTTTCGGCTTTTTCCCTTTTACTCGGGAGTCGCCACAGCGAATCATCCGATTCGCACGTTTGATTTGGCAGAGGTTTTTACATCGGTGCCCTTCCTGTCACAACCCTTTTTAGCAAGGGACAGAAACACGCTGACGACTTTGCAGCTACTCTTTACGAAAGTCAGCAACAGTTCTTTTCCATGCCTCTCACCATAGACAGTGAGAGACATGGCCCGCTTTTGATAAGCCAGTTAGCTGCACTGGGTGGACAGTGACAACCTTGTGGAGAGTGGGACTCGAACCCCCAACCTTCGGATCAGTGATCCAGCACCCTATACCACTAGACCACCACTGCCCCCTATATAAATATATAAACCCACTAATTCATATTTTTACATTTATCTGTAGTCTTAGTGTTACGCAATGTATGGACAAGTTCTTCAAGTTCCTCCACATCCTTCAAGAAGACACTGAGAAACCTGTTGGATCACAGACTTATACCTACAGGGGGTGGTTATGAAACTAACTTCCCGAATGTTCCCTCCTATTCACACCAGATCACTCAAATTTGTTTGTTTTTGAAGGTTTGGCATATGTCCTTCACACTTGGCTGGTACACAAATTATGTGCATTTGTACAATCAGTTCAGATTATTGGTTACAAGTGATAATCATGGTGGCTCAGGCCCCAGGACAGCTACACAAACTAAAACAAAAAAATTCATGGTTGGAATGATTTGTAGCTCATCACTCTGTTCTCTTTTTAGAAGACTTACAAACCAAACCAAGGTTGAAAAGAACATTGATAATTATTTACTTACTACTTTACTTAATTTGCCAAACGCCTTAATCCTACTAATGTCATGGGGAGGGTGGATCATATGTAGCTATCTCTGGGTGAAAGTGGAGTACACCATGAACAGCTCACCAGACCACTGCAGGGCCAACCATTCACACAAACTTTGGGGCAATTGGGAACAGCCATTTATCCTAACATGTATGAGGGAGTATGCAGAAAAAACACACAAACACTATTGCCGAGTACAGGACTCGATTTTCTTCCATATTGACACAAGTTTACTTGGCTCATATGGAAGGCAGGGGGTATTCCTAGACAATTGTATTCGTTCGAGAAAATATTTAGTATTTGGCAGGGTGTACTCTTCAAACCAAGAAAATGAATGAATGTCTTTGCCAAATTATGTCACTCACTTGGACCTTAATTCACTAAGAAGCTCAGATTTATGTTGCGTTTCTGCAGCAAACCGAAAATAAGAGAGGACTGTATGTAAGCAGAGTTTGATTATTCTGTTTGAGTCGGAGTCTACAACCATGTCCAGTTTTTCTTTCTGTGTAAAGAAATTTTAACCTGCCAAACTGGGGGACCAGTAAGAGATATAATTCAGTTCTGTAATAATCATTACAGTGGAGCCTCAGTGGTCAAATGATTCGTTCCAAAAATATTACTGATTTGTTTGAAGACAGAAATTACATTTCCCATACGAAATAGTTAAGTCGATTAATGCAATCATCGTTCATTTACTGTAACCACTTAATCGTAATTTGGGTTGCGGGGAGGCTGACGCCCATTCCAGCTGAATCCGGGCGAGGGCAGAGTACACCCCGGACAGCTCGCTAGGCCATTGCAGGGTGGAAACACGCTGACAGCTTTGCAGCTACTCTTGTCGAAAGTCAGCAATGGCTCTTTTACATGAACCTCACAGCATAGACAGTGAGAGACATGGCCGGCCTTTGCTAACCAAGTTGGCTGCACTGAGTGGTCACAATTAATGCGTTTCGATGAATGTCTAACTCTGTCAGTACAGTTGTGTATATACTTTGAAAATTAGGTGTATTTTTGAAACATTAATATACAATGCACACATCAATATACAAAAGAGTAAAACATAATAAGAGCTATCTAATCACTAACACCGTATACCACCTCCAGCGACAAATACGATTTAAAGTACCGAACAGAAAACCCACAGATCGGCTTATAGGCATAATCACCTAAACGTAGCTGAAGAGTGTGTATGCATGTATGTAAGCTAAGCTAAGCCAGTTCCCACTTTAGTTTGATCTGTGTTTCTAGTGCTCTAGTGTCTTCCCTGTGTACAATAAAGCGGACCTGTTTTCCTAGATGAAACGGGGAAATTGTAGTCACTGTAATAGAGATGCGGAGAAACACGAAAATCAAACTAAAGCTGGAACTGGTGGAGCACGGAGCTGAGACAGAAAGATCACGGGAAAGAGGGACAGTCTTCTAGAACCGGGAAGAGCGCTGCTAGTCTTTATAGCCCATGATTAAATGGAATCAGGTGTTTGTTTAACACTCCACCCTGCGTGTGGCAACCACGCCCATCTCCAGCACGCATTTCAACACGCAACTCTTTTTTTGTGAGAGACCATAACACACTAAAAACCCACAGTGCAGTTAAAGAGTCTCACAACACAGACCATAACAGTGTACTGTATTCAATAATTTTTTTCACTTAATTTGAGGACCTATGGTATGAGTTACAGTACTGTTAACTTTTGTTCAAAAAACGACGGAACGGATTTAGACCATTTGCATTATTTGTAATTGGAAAAGTGGATTCGGAATCCAAACAGCCGTCTGGACCGGATTAAGTTAGAGTACCGAGGAGACACTGTACTGTGTTTTGCTCAAACTGCATTTGGTCTACTTTTGCAAAGTGACCTGATTGTGTGCAATGAAGTGTGACAAAAAGACAGCTCACTATTTTCTCAAGTGCCTGAGTACTATCATCAAGATCACAGAGTATACTTCCAACCCCAAGTTCAGCTATTAAGCAATAATTGGTTTGTGTGTGTGTGTGTGTATATATATATATATATATATATATATATATATATATATATATATAAAAAAATGTGTCTTTTTATACAAGTAAAAAAGTCAGCGTAAAGTTTGGTGATTCCATCACTTTTTACCAGGAGTTATATAAAGATGTTTCTTAAGACAGAAAATAAAAGTAGCACAATATAGCTACAGAGTAGGCTGCAAAACAGTAAACAGAAAAAAATGTTTGGCTCTCCTGGACTGTTTTCCCATATAATACTGACAAGTTTTTGAATTATGATTACTGACTGAAACCACAATCATAGCTTGAGCTGAACTTCCGGGAATGATCTGGGGCCTTCACATGCACCACACATGGCAGCTTGTGTCCTTTGGAACTAGCATAGCAGGTGCCAACATCTAAAGATGTAATTAAAATTAATGACAAGTAAACATAATAAATATTAAATTATTTAAAATTAAAATAAGCTCACGAGTTATGGCTAAACATTGAAGAATAAAGTACTAAAACTATTTCCTGTAAAACCGACTTGTTTAATAATTGCTTAACAAAACAAATATTTCTGTCCATGTTTTAATTTGGTTAGAGATGTTTATTTTTTATTTTTTATACACAAAATTATTTTCTCATGATCTGAAGATCAATGAACACAAATGATAGACAAAATGAAGGAGAGTGAGAGAGTGAGCAAGAGAAAGATTACTGTTATATTCAAGTTTTCTGGATTTTTTTTTTTGAATAAGAAAATTTTGAAGTGCCGCAAAACAATCCCTCAAGAGCTGCCAGCTCAAAGTCTTTAATATTTATAATCACAAACATTTACGGCGTCAATGTTCATTTCCACTTCAATGTTCATTTCCATCATCCTCGTGAGGATTTCCGGGTTAAGTTCCAAGTCTGAAAAATAAAAAGGGGCAACTCTTCTGGGATGTGAGCAATTTTTGCCGAGTTTGTTTTTTTAAATATTTAAAATATTTACAGTCCCGCAGTCACAAAACTCCATTTGAGCCTATGGTAAAGTGGATTAGCAAAGTGAGTGACAAAAGCAAAATTGCAAGGCTGATGAGTCGATCCTCTGAAATGTACATTCCCAATATTATTTCTCCTGGCTGATAAACGGTGTGCAGGATTGTTTAAAAAATACAGTCTGTTACAATGGTGTGTGTTCTCCATCTTCATGTTAAAAAAAATTAGTGACTCGTTTAAAAAAAAAAAAAAAAAGAAAGCTTCCACATTAAGTCACTGATCTTTTTTCTCATTCTTCAAAAAAGAGAAAGGAAGAGAACATCCTGATTTCCCCCCAAAAAAATTTCCGCAAGTTTAAAAAACCCACCAATAAATAGAAATACAGCAGAGAAGGTGTGAAATGGGAGATTATGTGGCGCAGTGCTGCACACACTGATATGTAGGATCGTTCCAAGCACCATCTCTTGAACTCCACTGAGTTAGAGAACACAAAGGTGCCAATAACATTGAAGTTGATAGGAGTCCAAGTCTAATGATGTGCAGGATCACACTGAGGTGATGACAATCATGAGGTGAGGCGAAATGCTGGAGATCTGGTTGATGAGGTCAGGAGCAAGGCGTGAAAGATGAGACTCTGAAAACTCACATGGAGGAAAAATCTGCAACACGTAGGCAGGCTGAAGGGAGAGGGAAGGAGAGAATGAAATGAGTGCCCCTTAGTGTACACTTTTAACACCTGTTAAATTATTTTTAATCGAGCCATAGGAGCGCAGTCAGATTGCACAAATACTGTGATCTCATGACTTGCACCAACAAAAATTATTATGCGTCAGTCACTTGTATTTATAACTACACCAAACGGGGCACAACACATCAGGGTTCCACTAAAGTGTAAAAACATCCTGACCAGCTCGAAACGTCTCTAAATAGAGAAAACTGCACAAAACACAACGTACACACACCTGGTTGGAGCCGGGGTTAGGGACATTGATGATACCTGCAGCCAGTTTGGCTTTCAGGTAGTTAATAAAGGCTGATTTAAGAACTTGGGTCTGTGTCACAACGTCTTCCTGATTGAGACCACAAGGCATGGCAAGCAGGAGACAGAATTCACTCTCACCCTGGAGAAAGAAAGGTATCAATTTTTGTAAAATATTACTGTCTTACAAGCAATCTGTGCTAGTTCAGAGACTTACAGTCATTCTGCGAGCTACTCCTTCAAGTTGTTGTGTCTCTAATCTCATCCGCTGAACAATACGCAGGGGAGGTCCCGTTTCTGGCACAGGAAGTGACCGCAGGCCAAGAGACTTGTTTCCACAAACAAAATGTAACTGGACAGCAGCTGTTTCATTTTTCAATGCCAATAAACCTTGCCATACAATCGGATACTTCTGTTCAAGAAAAAAAACAACAACCCACAAACAGGTTTTTAATGCTGTCAATTTAAAATAGAAATTGTTTTTGCCACACCCTAAAATGATTGTCCTCATGTATTACCGTGAGAAGCTGTACCATGTTGATTTGCTGGTGTCCAACATGCTCTCCTTGACCTTCAATTGGAGTCTGGCTGTGGTCAGATTCTTGAACACCCTGTATAGTTTTTTTCCATACATATAAATAAACAAACATGCACCGCATTAGTGCAGGACCAACACAGAATCCTCAAGATTTAAATTCTTAAAACAGGGTTTCAACTTGCCTGTGATGGAGTGATATTGCGAGGAGGTTGGCTAATCCCCATAGTTGAATTTTCAGGAAACTGCGAGTGAACAGTTGTGCGGAGGTTCGCGTACATGGTCGGATATTCTGAAAATGGTGGCACAGTCAACTGCACTCGCTTAGGAGAAGGCATGGCTGGAAGTGCACCACGGATTCCCAGCATTCCTTCTTTCCCTGGGGGTGGTGTGGCCCTCTTTATTTCAGACTGTTTCAGTGCATCTTTGTCAGCCACATTTTTCTGCAATAGGGGGGCCCGTGGAGAGAGTGACGCTGCAATACCGGCCGAAGTCGAGGTTGGTGGGACACCCTCTGATATATGTCCCTGGTGTAGGTCAGCAGCTGAACGCTCTCCCGGCGGGTGGTATATCAGCATCCGCATGTCTCTTGTTTGCATATTAAATCGCTCCAGTGGCATCCCACTGTGAAGTGCACCACGGTATTCTGCTGGTAAAGATTCTGGTTTAAGTTGAGTTGTCTGTGACCTTCCAAGTGCTTGATGAAAGCGTCTTGCGGCCTCCTCCTCACTTGCTTCATGACTTCTGGCTGGGTTGACTTTGAGGACCATCTCTCTGTTCGCCACAGACTGAGGAGATGTGGGGCGCTGCTGACCGGGTCCCCAAGACGAAGTGAGGCCATCAGAGTGAATTCCATAGTTCATAACTGACAGAGGTGGTGTATTAACTCTTGCATCTCCTTGTGAAAGATGCCCCATAGAAATGGCCTGACCCACACGGTGAGGGGATATTCTGCCCAGGCTGCCGTGTGTGCTATGAGGAGGCATAATGACCGACTGTTCAGGGTGATGTACACTAGGGACATAGGGAGACATGGCAGGTAAACCAGTTGGTAAGACCATAGACACACCTTTAGGAGATGAAGAGCCAAGAGGAGAAGACACTTTGGCAAAGGGAGAATGGGGGTGACCTGCTTTCCGAGGCGAGCGAGGTTCCTGTTTGGTCTGAATATGGGAAGGTGCTCTATCCGTAGGTGTACCTGGTATAAACCCAACATGATTTCCACTTGCAGATGGAAGGTGAGGGCTTATGGCAGGACTTATAGTGGACACCCAGGGAGATTTCACACTTTCCACAGTAAGAGAATCATTTCCTTCTCCTTTTTTTTGATGTTTCATCAACATTGGGTATTCTGAGTGATGGAAACCCATTACTTGAGAGGGGCCAGATGTCTGTTGCAATCTTTTCACAACCCCACTGCCTGGAGAGTATTGTTCTGGGCCAGATTCATGCTTATTAGAAACATTTGTCTGTGACTTTAAGGAATGACCATGTTCTGCTGGAGCAACCGAACCTTTAGGCACATCTCTTTGGGATGCAGTGTAAAGTTCCTGCTTTATCTGAGGCATCGTCACCAGCTGTTGAGATTCTATGTCCACCGCACTAGGAGGTGGAATTTGGCTAATTTTGGCACTAATCCTTTGTCTCCCTTCAATCTTTTGCCCCGAGTGGCTCAGCACTACCACTCCCTCAGAGGTGTTTACCCGAAGACCAGCAGTGGGGCCTGAACTTAGGGACGTGCTCTCCACAATGTAGCGACCTACATTCCCACCCTCCTCTCCAACTGGTGGTCCATGATAAGCAAGACCTTCCTCCAGGCTGGTCTGATACACCTGTTTAGGTTGCTGCTTTTCCATAAATGGGTTAGCCATTGGAAGACTAGATTTCTCCTCAGATTCAGGGGGATTGCAAACCCGACTGATTACTGAGGTGGCAGTGGAGGCAATGACAGAAATCACAGATTTCTCGTTAAACACTTGCTTCGTCTCTGTGGTTGGTAACGATGCTGGCTGACGAACTACTGGCTGAGCTGGAATAGAAGACTGCCTGTTTTCATATAGTGCATTCTTGACATCACTCTCCCTCATATGCACACTTCCAGAAGCAGTACTAATCTCTGAGATTGGAATACCTCTTGGCTTTGCAAGAATTTTACGCAAATCACTGGAGTTGGCATCATGGGAAAAGGAATCAGATAGCAATGCTTCATTCTCCAAATTTGTTGCAGGAGGGCCTGAAGGAGAGACCACAGGAGTCTCTATAGGCTGATTCAAACGGTCTGTGGGGGACAGTCTACTTGAGTATGATGGTTTGAGGCAAATACTGACAGGAGAAAGGGAGGGAGATGTACACTCATAGGGATTCATCTGAGGCCTGAGTGGTGATGGGCTTTTGCTAACTAAGGGACTAGACGATTTTGGAAAATCAGCCGTCTCTTTTGGAGCACTCTCAATCACTTTAGGAACTTCAGAAACAATATTGGTAGTTACATTGCAATCCTGCTTCGATACAGGGGAAATTACGACAGCGGAAGCAGCAGGTGTAAGCTCTGTAACTGTTGGGGCAGCTGTAGATATTGACTCTGAGGACTTAATAGAAACATTCTCAGGTTCTACTTCCACCTCTTTAATGGCTTCCTTTTTGCTAGCAGTACCTTTTTGGTTTTTGGTTCTCTTCTGACCTTTTGGCTTTACTTTACCTTTTCTTGGTGTGCCCATGTTTGAAGTGTCCTCATGGACAGATACAGAGTTAGCGCCTTCAATAACTTTAGCATCTGGGACTAGAGTTTGAGTATCCGGATCTGGATCCACAACAGTGCTAATCACGTGGTCTTGTGGCAAGCCACAAGATACGTCTTCGGGTGTGATGGAATCGATAGCAGCAGCAAGTTCCGTTTCACTCGCAGGATTAGAAGGCTTGTCGTCCTCACGCCCTTCTGCAAGGTCAGACAAAGCAGTTTGGGACTCTGTTGAATTTTTGAACTGAAGAGGAGGGTCTTCTGTCAGCTTTGCAATGTTCTCCACGGCTTGTTCAAGTTCCATCTGGTGGGATAACAATGCCTCATTAGGATCACTGACTTTTGAAGATGCTATAGAATCTTTAATATTCGTGTCTTCCTCGATGGCCTCCTTCTCAAATCTAGGATCGAGGATTTGATCTTTGGAAAATGTACCTAGCACAAGCTTTTTAGGCCCATCCTCATGCCCTGACTCATCCTCACCAGTTTGCAGAATAGCCTTTACCTCAGTCACATCAAGCCTTATTCTGAGGTTTTTGAGAACAAGAGACTTATCCTCAGTCATGAGCTTTGAATTGCATGTTATCGGAGTGTTTTTTGTCCTCACATTTTTGTCCAAATCTGACTGCTCCTGAACGGACTCAATGAATTTATCTTGGCCTCCAGCACTGCCTTCTATCTGAGGAATTTGATCTTTCTCTTTAGATTCTGAAATGTTTGATGGTTTATGTTCCTCCTTTTGCTCATTCATCACTGCAGGACTGCCATCATGCTGACCACTGTTGTCCTGAGAAAGCACATCCATCTCAGGGGGAGATACAGCATCACAATTTTTATCCATTTTTTCTCCTTTTTTTGCTACTCCAGACCCCATACTTTGATTTGCACCTTTGTTTAAGTAGGTGGAATGTTTTCCTTTGCCTACCTTTGTGAGAATTTCACTGTTGCCTGTTTCAGTAGCATCAGGTAACTTTGACCTTTCACACTTTCCAGCTGAAAACTCCTCTCCCTGGCGCCGATTCTTAGGTGGACGACCTCGTCGAGCAGTCTGTGGTACAGGGAGGCTGTCTGAATCTAGTTGTTGTTGCCCGGCATCTTTGTCTACACCACGCTTACGTGCACCACGTGATGACTCCACATCCTTCCCAGTTTGTGGTATAGATTCTATACCTTCAACTGGAGTTGCATAAACAGAACGAACATTTCTCCGCCTCGCTCTCACAGGGGGGGTGTTTTGTTCCACACTTTGTTCAGTTTCAGGGCTATGGATGGGTGACTTGCCAGTTGACTTGGCATCCGAAACTGCCTTAGATGATTCCACTCTTGGAGAGGAGGAGCGTTTAAGTTTTTCTTTATCAATGCGTTCACTTTTGCGCGTGCTTTGTTTATCTGGTGTGCTTGATGCTGTCAAAGGTGCTATTGGTGTTGTTGGTGAGGTCTTTCCTTTCTTGTTTCTGGACCTTGGAGGAGGAGAGATCGGCTCCTCCGCTGTACAAACATCTGTACCTTTTGACTCCATTTCATTGGCAGGAGGTACAACTTCCACAGCTACAGGCTCTGATTGCTCTAATCTTCCCTCAGCTTCATTTATATTTATAGCAGTGGGAGGATTCTGTAACTTAGGATCCTCAGTTTGTGACTTGGATTTTGGACTCATCTGCGAGTCGGTGGTTTGTGTATCACTACTGGAGCATTGCTCAACTCCTCGGTCATTGGTCAGTTCCAAATCTTTTGTGGGACTGGTTTTAATTTCTTTCACAAATGGTTTTGAGTCTTGGGATTCAGATCTATTTGACTCAGAGGGTTCTTGGGGCAGTGGATTTGTTGGGGAGACAACGGGCTGCTCTGACTGTTTTTCTGCTTCCTTCAATGGAAGACTCGGCTGTTTCGGGGAAAATGCTTCGACATTACAACTTTCCCGTTGTGGTGACGTCTCCATCGTTATGACCGATGGTGATTTTTGAGTTTCTTGAATGGGAAAGGGTTGCATACTTTGCACGGGGGTTGGCTGAGGGGCTTGCACGGGGGTTGGCTGAGGGGCTTGCACGGGGGTTGGCTGAGGGGCTTGCACGGGGGTTGGCTGAGGGGCTTGCACGGGGGTTGGCTGAGGGGCTTGCACGGGGCTGACCGCTTTAACATCAGTTGGTTCAACAGCACTGTGTTGTTGTTCTTCCTGTGTTTTATCAGTAACTTGTCCATCAACGACTTCTTTTTTGGATTCTTGCTGAGAGTGTTCTTTTCCCTTCTGTTGTTGCAGTCTTGTCAGTTCTAAAAACCGTTCATGGAAGAGAACTACTGGTTCAGAATCTGCATGGCCTGCAACTTGGCCTTGCTGATTAGCTGGATAGCCCATACCCTGTTCAGGGTCTTCATGCTTTCTTTCAAGATGTTGGAGACGCCTGGAGTCTTGCTCAAAGATCGAACTGTGAAGAAACCGAGAAGCAAAAAGCTCTCGGCGCTCTTGTTCTTCGGGTTTTGGATCTTCCTTTCGGTCATCTAATTTATCCTCAGACTCACTTCGTGTTTTCTTCTTTTTCAGGTACCACGAAGGAGTTGGTCGTGGTGTTGATTCTACCTTTTCTGTATCTTTTCTGTTTCTGAAACTGGCAAAATGAGAATCACTGTCTAAAAAAGACCAGTTGTCTTCTCTTGAAGACGATAAAGACTTTGCACGTTCTAGTAATGCTTTGGTGTCAGGTGTAATTGTTTGGTCAAGTGCATAAGAACAAAACTTATTCCTTTCGAGTGAGCTGGTTAGTTTGGAGTCTGGTAGCCTCTCTCCACGATGCCGTTCAACAAAAGACATCGAGGTTGAGGGCATGGGAGAATTTGGTTTGTGCTCTTTATCTTCTTCAGAGTCAGAACGCACCTCACCAGGTTCTAAATCAGGCCAAAGTCTATATTCCATGTATGATCGATTGAGGCGTCTTTTATCCGAGCTCCTTGAAAAGTCAGGCAGCAAGTCCTGCTTTAAACGACTTTCCCAGTGGCGCTGCTCATCATGTAAGGATGTGTTTAACTTTGACACCTGGGCGGTATGGACACGTTTAACCATGAGCTCCATGTCCTGGTGAGAACTGTCTTCTGGTTTAGCTTGTTCCTTTACATCTTTTACAGTAATCAGCTGGGGAACATCGGTATATTCTTCCTCTCCATGTTGAGAGGTAGCAAATCTGGGTGAATTTGCACCCCACTCTGGCTCTTCATTCTTTGGCCGGAAAATTCGGTACACTCGTTCTCTTTTGGTACCAACCTCCATGTCTAAGTGATCTTGTTTCTTGCTTTTACTTGGTGGAGAATTATCAGTCACATCCTGTGGTGGTTTGCCTACCTCATGCACCAAGCTACGGTGTTCAAAATCTTCTGTGTCTACACACTGAGGAGTTTCTGCTTTTCCTGGTTTGTCAGGCTCCTGAAGCTGTTGACGAAGTCTTCGGTTCTGCTCCATCTGCTTTCGATAACTCTGAGAAAGATCTATGTCCAAATACTCTTCCCTGCCTTTGCCATCATTCTCTGGAGTTCTGTCATTAGAGAACAGCCTTGACACACTTGGTCCAGATTGAGATTTTGAGTCTATAGACTCGATGTTGGTCTCAGAGAGATCTTCCTGACGTCCCGATGAGTTTTGGGAATCAGTTCGCTGATCCAGTTCCTCCCTAAAATGAGCAGACATCCTATCCAATTTAAGCTTTGAATGTTCTCTTTTCTGTGCCTCCTTTTCTAACATTTTTGTATCGTTTTCACCTTCTTTTGAGGAAGATGGCCCAAAATCTGAAGACTGGTTAACCCCTGTGCTTTGCTCATCTTCAAGGCGACCTCTCTTCTGTTTTATCACTTTGCCACTAGGATCGCCAAAGCGCCTTTTTCGTGCTGCAAGTCGATCAGAATCCAAAAGGGCATCTTTGCCTTCATTTCCAAATTCTGATTTGAGGTGTTTCTTTGATCTTGCTTTATTATCCCGATCCACTGAATCCGTTTTAGCACTGTCAAGCCTCTCTTTTTGTGACTCCAGACGAGACATCAGATCAGAAGGGGGGGGTTCTCCCTCACCTTTGTGCCTTTGCCTCTCTGAGCCCTCCACATCGGAACCTTTAATTTTTCCAGAATTTGAATCGAGGCTGGGCTCATGGTCGACTTCAGAATAAGGAACACCTGGTGACTGCACTTTTCCTCTTCTCGATTTGGTTTTCTCTCCCTTCTCTCTGTCTACTTTTTCCTTGCGTCTGCCTCGCTTATTCTTTCCTGTTGCGCTCACACGGTCAGCCTCGGCTTGTTCCATTTCTCTGTCCAGATTCTCCGTTTTATAATCCACTGGAGATTTTTCAGGTTTTTCAAACTGAGGTGGTGACAAAGAGCTACAGCTTCCGCTTCTCTCAGATGAATGCCTGTACACACGACGCTCTGCCTCCCTAGAAACACGTTCAGATGGTGAAGGCGAAGCAGAAGGGGTTATGGGCCGCCGTGGATGGGAAGGGCTCCATCTGCTACGATCGGCCTCAAAACGCTCCCGCTCTCGCTCCCGCTCCCGCTGGATGTAGCTATACTTTCTGATATCCTGTTCAAATGGGTCTCTGTAATCTCTGTATTCACGAGGGTCTTCATGATAGCGTGGCTCATAGTGGTCACCTTGATAATGATCTAGTTCAGGATAACGCTCACGACTGCGAGCAGGATAGTCTCGTCTTGGATCGTCGGCATAGATTCCTGGTGTACGAACATTTTCATAGTATGCCCTTTCTGCAGAGAACTCATGATACGAAGGCCTTCGGTCATCCCTAACAACAACAAAAAAGGCTTTGTTAACAGGTACATCTGGCACATCAGTAAACTAGGAAGTTTTGTCTTTTCTTCTTATGAGATATTTGTTTTAAACAGTCCCCTCCCTGAATCGCCACCCTATCGTGGTTGAGGGGTTTGCGTGACCTAATGATCCTAGGAGCTATGTTGTCGAGGGCATAATGCCCCTGGTAGGGTCACCCAAGTGAAGGTCCAGATGAAGTGCGATTCAAAAGACCCTCATGACATCCAAGAGACAAAGGAAGCAGTCTCCCTTGCCCGGACGCGGGTCACCGGGGTTCCCTCCTGGAGCCAGACCCGGGGGAGGGGCTCGAAGGTGAGCGCCTGGTGGTCGGACTTCTGCCCATGGAACCTGGCCGGGCCTAGCCCGAAACGGAGATATGGGTCCGCCCTCATGGACCCACCACCCGTAGGAGTTTTAGGGGTTGGGTGCCGTGTGAGTTGGGTGGCAGCCGAAGGCATGGGTTCTGTCACCCATGCCCCCGTCTTGGTGCCCAAATGTTGGGGTTCTCCCCGGTTGAAGAATGGGTATCTTCCCTCAGTCTTCGGGTGGGGGGGAGGGGGTGTCCTAACCGTTATTTGTGCTTATGCACCAAATGACAATTCAGAGTACCCACCCTTTTTGGAGTCCTGGGGGGGGGGGTTGGAGAACGCTCCCTCAGGAGACTCATTCGTCGTCTTGGGAGACTTCAACGCCCATGTGGGCAACGATAGTGTGACCGGTAGGTACGGCCTCTCCAATCTGAATCCTAATGGTGTTTCGTTGTTGGACTTCTGTGCTCGTCACAGTTTGTCTATCACGAACACCATGTTCAAACATAAGTGTGCCCATAAGTGCACCTGGCACCAAGACACCCTAGGTCGCAATTCGATGATTGACTTTGAGGTCGTGTCATCGGACTTGAGGCCATATGTTCTGGACACTCGGGTGAAGAGAGGAGCTGAGCTGTCTACCGATCACCACCTGGTGGCGAGTTGGCTTCGGTGGTGGGGGAGGCTGCCTTCCAGACCTGGCAGGCCCAAGCGTGTAATCAGGGTCTGCTGGGAACGTTTGGCGGAGTGCCCTGTCCAAGAAGCCTTTAATTCCCACCTCTGGCAGAGCTACAACCACGTCCCAGAGGATGTGGGGGACATGGAAGCCGAATGGGTCATGTTTCGTGCCTCAATTGCTGAGGCGGCAGCCCATAGCTGTCGTGGGGGTAACCCCGAACCCGGTGGTGGACACCTGCGGTCAAGGGGGGCCGTCCAGCTGAAGAAGGAGGCCTATTGGGTTTTATTAGCCTGTGGGACTCCCAAGGCAGCAAACAGGTACCGGCAGGCCAAACGTGCGGCAGCCGCAGATGCAAAATCTCGGGCGTGGGAGGAGTTCGGTGAGGGCCTAGAGAGTGATTATCGGTTGGCCTCAAAAAGGTTCTGGACCGCCATCCAACGCCTTAGGAGGGGGAAGCAGTTCTCCACAAACACTGTTTACAGTGGAGGTGGGGAGCTGCTTCCCTTGACTAGGGATGTTGTCGAGAGGTGGAGGGAATACTTTGAGGACCTCCTCAATCCCACCAACTCGCCCTCCGTGGAGAAGGAAGACCCTGGGGGTTTGGGTGGGGGTCCGCTCATCACTGGAGTGGAGGTCATTGAGGTTGTCTAAAAACTCCTCGGTGGTTGAGCTCCGAGGTTGGAGGAGATCTGCCCGGAATATCTCGGGGTTCTGGATGCTGTAGGACTGTCTTGGTTGACACGTCTCTGCAACATCGCGTGGTCATCGGGGATTGGCAAACTGGGGCCGTGGTCCTGATTTTTAAGAAGTGGGACCGGAGGGTGTGTTCCAATTATCGGGGAGTCACACTCCTCAGCCTACCTGGGGAAATCTATGCAGGGGTACAAGAGAGGAGGATCCGACCAATAGTTGAACCTCGAATTCAGGAGGAACACTGTGGTTTTCGTCCTGGCCGTAGCACTCTTGACCAACTCTATACGCTCCAGGATTCGGGAGGGGGCATGGGCGTTTGCCCAATCTGTCCACATGTGCTTTGTGGATTTGGAGAAGGCTTTCGACCGTGTTCCTCAAACAATCTTGTGGGGCGTGCTCCGAGAGTACGGCATTCTGGACCCGGTGCTATGGGCCATTCAGTCGCTGTATCACCAGAGCCAAAGTTTGGTCCGTATTGGCAATAACAGGTCGAATTTGTTTCCGGTGGGAGTTGGAGTCCGCCAAGGCTGTCCTTTGTCACAGATTCTGTTCATAATTTTTATGGACAGAATTTCTAGGCGCAGTCGAGGCGGTGAGGGGTTCTGGTTTGGTGGCCATCGGATCTTGTCTCTGTTTTTTGTGGATGATGTTGTCCTTTTGGCTTCATCAAGTCAGGACCTCTAGCTCTCATTGGAGCGATTCGTAGTCAATTGCGAAGCAGCCGGGATGAGGATCAGTACCTCCAAGTCTGAGGCCATGGTTCTCAGTCGGACAAGGGTGGAATGCACCCTCTGGGTCGGGAATGAGGTCCTGCCCCAAGTGGATGAGTTTACGTATCTTGGAGTATTGTTCACGAGTGAGGGAAGGATGGAGCGGGTGATCGACAGATGGATCGCTATAGCCTCTGCTGTTAAGCGGAGCCCGTACTGGTCCGTCGTGGTGAAGGAGCTGAGCCGCAAGGCGAAGCTCTCAAGTTACCAGTCGATCTACATTCCAACCCTCACCTATGGTCACGAGCTTTGGGTAGTGACCGAAAGAACAAGATCGCAGATACAGGCAGCTGAAATGAGCTTCCTTCGCCGGGTGGCGGGGTTCTCCCTTAGTGATAAGGTAAGAAGCTCTACCATCCGTGGAGACCTTGGAGTAGATCCGCTGCTCCTCTGCATTGAGAGGGGCCAGTTGAGGTGGCACGGGCATCTGGTCAGAATGCCTCCCGGACACCTCCCTGGTGTGGTGTTTTTGGCATGTCCAACCAGGAAGAGACCCCGGGGTCGACCTAGAACATGCTGGAGGGACAATATCTCTCAGCTTATCTGGGACCGCCTCGGTGTCCCCTCCGAGAGAGTTGGAGGAAGTGGCTGGGGGAGGGACATCTGGACCTCTTTGCTAAGGTTGCTGCCCCCGTGACCCCACCCTGGACTTAGCGAAAGATGATGACGTTTTTAGCAGTTACCTTCTGTCAGTGGGTATTTCATAGAAGTCTCGCATATCTTGCCCTGATGCCTGCATAGAGCGATAAAATGCTGCTTGACTTTCCTGACTGGCGAAATCAACCTGCACAAAACACACACACTTGAAGCAACATCTAAAACAAGCAATATTTTCACTCTTGAAATTCAACTGAGTCAACTAGGAAATGACTTCCTGCTGATACCTTAATTTTGTTGCCACCAATCTTCCATCCTTTGGTCTCTCTTACAGCTGCTTGTGCAAAATCAGTGTTGTTGTATAAGATCAGTGCCATCCCCTTCAGTCTGTCAAACACGGCCTGTAAAATGAGAAATTAATTTCACAAAAAACACAAAATGCAACATAATATTAAACCTTAATGCACCAGGCATCTAGAATACCTTCACCACATGCCCATAACGACAAAAGTGGCGTGTAAGGTACTGCTCTGTGATGTTCGAGGACAGACCATCTAACCATACACAGGTTGTAGGCATACTCTTTCCAAAGCCAAGCTGAGGTTTAAAAAACAAAACAAAAAGACATAGTAAAGTTGCATGAAGATAATTATAGGTGATCGATTTCAGCTTACAATAATGGCTGAATAACTACCTTTAGTCGGTTGGTGCCCAGGTATTCACCATCCATTTTCTTAATAGCTTTACATACACTGGCAATGTCAGAATATTGCACAAAGGCATACTGTGGGACACCATTAACTTTCTTAATGTCAATATCCTAAAAAAAAAAAAAAAAAAAACAGGGCTGTGAGATGTGATCACTGGCAAAATCATTATTACTGTGAGATTAAGGTATGAGCAGAGGTTCCACAGAATGTCAGAATAAACCACCGAGTTAACACTTACCACTATCTCTCCAAAGCGCTGAAAAACATCAAGTAGCTGCTGGATGTTAGTTGTTTTCTCCAAATTTCCAATAAACAACGTTCTGGTTGCCTTTGGATGAAACTCGTCGATCCGTCCATCCAATGGTCGAAACTCATTCTCACTTTCTGTTTCTGTTAAAGATAACAAACGAGTAAGCAATAAACACTAAACTGCAAACCTACAAAATCCCACAGCACCAAAACTCACCGGGCCCATTCCAAGCAGTTACTTCAATCAGCATGCCAAAGAACAGCTTTCCTTTTGACACACTAAGAGCTTTCTCCTGGTCTTCTTGCTGTCTGAAGAACACCAATCCATATCGTTCCTCTGAGGCTCCGTGAATCTGCACTGAGGTCACCTTCCCATACTTCTTAAACTCATGGAAAAGTCCATCTTTCAGACTTGTGTCTGTAGAAGAAAAGTAAAAAAACAACAGTTTGTCTGATCTTAAATCAGGGGAAAAAAAACGAATCAACAGCCAGTTTTGATAGTGACCTGTGGATCGTACAGGGAGGTTCTGAACCCTGATACCAAAACTCCTTCGAGGTTCATCACAGTCCAAAGACAATGAAGGCGGAGGTGGAGCAGGAGGTGGATGGGTGGCTGCAGACTGAACCGAGCGTGCTCGAGACCCCTCACTCGAACTGCTGTTGGAGTCACTGCTACCAGAGGACAGAGAACAAAAAGGTCCTTTGAACAAGCAGGTACAATACATAGAGACCAACTCACAAAACCAAACAAAAGAAAGACACTACCCTATAAACAGATTATCACAAACCCTTTTCAGAATTAATTTATCTAACACAATCCAACTTCTCCAAAGAAATGCAGAAATTTGTTTGTAAAGCAATGCACTTAAATTCTCTAGAAAATCTGTTCTTTCATATATGCAGCAATTGGAATGTCAATCTATAGGCCCAACAATTTATAGGCTTCCTCAATTTCACAATAAATGGTTTCTGGAATCTAAGTATACGATATTAAAATTTCTACAGGGATGTGATTTGGGGAATCTGAAATTATCTGAAAATTTGAACTTGGGTCTGGGGGCTGCAGGCCCCCAGCTCGGTCCAGGGCAGTTCCCTGGTGGGGGGGAGGGGCAAAGCCCCCCAAAGCTAATGGGTTTTCCCACATTTTTTAGCAGATGAAAATAAAGTCAACAAAACAAAACATTTTCAATGCATTTTTAAATATCCATTTACCGTTGAAATACAGTCATCTCAATTACAAAAGTACTGGACCTAAACTGCCTTTCCACTAAAATGTGCTCATGAAAATGTCAAAATATTTTACTAGAAAGATGATCAAATCAAAAAGACATGTTGAAGAGTTAAAGTTTCATGAACTAATAATTGTTATATCAAGGGAAGCAGAAAAACATCTAAAATACCTTAAATAATAATATAGTATACCATTAATGTCCTTTTTATCCTCCTCATAGCACAAGTAACTGATGGAATCTTGTGCATACAAACTTCTAAACTACTGTCCAGGATAAACATGTTATTCATTTAATGGTCTTAAATGTCCACTAAGCAGACCAGAGTCATTTATATGCAGTCACATTCAAGATGAATTACAAGTCTTCACTTGTTTCATAAAGAACTAAATTATTGTTTCCTATACTCTACTCATCCATGAACAGTCTTCAATGAAACATTGCTTTGGAGTGTATCTTTCTTGCTTTGCTTGCTTCGGAGTAGCTCGTATGGTTCTCCTTGATGCAGCCTTGCACAATATACTAAATTCGCATCTCGGTTCACGCACGGCATCATGGGATCTCGATTACCAAATGTGGCGGAAGTAAACCTTGATGTGGATGAGAAGTGCACTATCGATACGTTTAATTTATGGAAAATTCCCGGTCTTCAAGCGAATTGTATACGTAGAGGTCTTCCCGGTTGTTCCCGCAAGCGAAAAGATTAACTTGTTGCGCTTGCATTTGCGGCGACGTTACAAAAGGAATCTAAACAAATCCAACATGACTATGTCAGCTTGTTGACATTTGAAGTGGATGAGGAAAGAGTGACAATTCCAGACCCTTTGGGACTTGAAGACGGCTGGGAGACAGAAAATGACGCCTTATCAAACAGCCCCCAATGTAGCAGCCCCTGCTGACATAGTGGATTTTTTGTTAATGAAGGACCAGGCACCCCTACCAGCACCACTTTGGAATGACTACAAAGAAGGTAAATACAAATTTGACAGCTGTCACCGAGTGATCTGACAGCTCGTTTGTCTATTTTACAAATTAAAATAACAGTAATTTTCAAGATCTAAGTCTATGACATTTAATGATTACGGCATCGCTGATTTTTATCGTAATTTAACGGGTAAATAAAAGGTAATATAGTCTATAGGGTCTATGAATTTAAATAAAGAACACTTTAATAATAAACTTACTGCTTTAATCCAACGTTTGTGTCCCTCCGGATCCTTCAGCTTGGTAGGGAAGGGAAATGTGAATGGTGGCGGACATGTACACACGTTAGTCCCAAATTTGCAGACATGTATACTGCAAATTTCCTTTTTCCAACGCTCGAGATGATAAATGCCGTTCCCACGGTTCACTACAGCACAATGCGCACCTGGCATATTGATGCATGTAATTTAAGGCTTACGGCAGGATTTAAGCGGCAGTTGTTAGGATGTGTTTACATATAAAAGCAAGTCGCTACAAGAAAGTTTGATAGCAGTGACGCTTGGGTCAGATGTTGGGTCACACATGTGCAGTCGTAATGCAAATTTAGTCTATTGAGTGTTCATTTTCAAAGCAAGTTCTTTTCGTTTTACTGATAACATTGCTGCGTGTGGGCATCTGTGTGTGAGTGTGCGCATGCTTGTGTGTGCACGCGAAATCGGATTTCTGATTTTTTTTCATCTAAGATTTCTAAAAAAAAAAAAAAGTGGAATTCCGCAAATTACAGTCATCCCCTGCCACTTCGCGATTTGGGCATCGCGGTCTTTTAATAAAAAATAAAATAAAATAAAAATATTCATAAAAATTCAAAATTCACGCTGAAACTCCCATGTAAGCCGGCGGAAGGCAGGGACCCAAGGCAGGCCCTCCTCCCCAGTTCAGGCAGGGACCGCCCACTCAACTCAGTCTCGCGAGCTGATTGGCTTAGACGCGTGACGCTGTTGCCTCCCACCCACTCAACTCAATCTCGCAAGCTGATTATCTTAGACGTGTGAAGCTGTTGTGTCGCACATTCCCGCAGGATTTTTTGTGATTTCGTGATCTGAGTGTTTGTGAACGTCCTGCACCGCAGAAAAGAGCTATTGTCCGAGGTGAGTACAGTACTTAAAGTATTTACATATGCACATAACTAACATTTAATATACACTTCTTGATATTGTATAGACGTGAAAACATATAGATATGAGACAACATGGGAGAATATCATGTTTTCGAATATCGCGGCCAGGTGATCAGGTCTACATTATCCGCGATATTCAAGGGATGACTGTAGTGGGAAAATTACATCCCTGTTTATATTAATTCTGATTTTTACAAGTAGCATGTTATGAGACACTAATGTCCTCTGGTCAATACGTGACCAGATTGGTTCAGAGTAGTGTAGGCCTTCTGATAATTTGTAAATCATAGAGAAGGACTATTAAGTCTAAACTGCCTGATTATTATATCACAATATAACTGATTAACATGCTGTCTTGCATCCTATTTCAATAAATGAAGCTCTTTTTTAATCCACCTACCTGCAGCTTCCAGTGCTGCTGGTGCTGCTGACTGAATCGGAACTGGACGATCGGCTTCGGGAGCGTGAATGTGGTCCTCTGCCAGGAGAAACAGGAGCTCTTTTTGGGGAATGGGAGGCTTTGGGGGTCTGTCCTGTGGTCCTTTGTGGTGATGGGTGGCGTGACTGTGAGGAATGAGAAGATCGACTCCGTCGATGATGATAAGTCCGATCAACGCGCCGTCCCCTGTCATCACGGTAAGGATCACGCCGAGTGGAACCAGACAAAGTGAAAGGATCACGGATTCGAGTTTCAAAATGAGACTCCGAGGTGTCAAATCCCCCACTAATTGCGCTAACTGAAGGGCTGGCCCCAACTCCAGAAGCAAAAATGGCACGGTCTCGGTAATAGTCTGCATTGTAGTGTCGTGGCCTATCAAAAGTGCCACTGCGTTCATGATGTCCATATGGATTGTGCTCATATGCTCGATCCCGACTGTCTGAACTGCTGCAAAAAGGACAGAAAGACAGAAGCAAGGAAGATTCAAAAATGAATGAAAATATCTTAAAGAAACATGCTGAAACAAATTATCATTCTCAGAGTTGACTGCAAACTGCCATTAAAAGTATTACTTCCCACAAATGCCACAACTGCCCACACTGAATAACAAACAAACACATGCTTGAACAAACATGTAGCATGTTCCATGAAACTTAGTAAAACTCTTCTTCCTCTTTCAGTTGGACATAATTACTGTATTACCTGAAAATATGCAGACATTTTTCACTAGGATAAAGGGGATAAATTTTAAAGGGGATAAATTTTGTCATGAAGTGACCAACGGCACATACACACTCAAGCTGAAACATGATCAAAATCTGAAATGTGCTCTTTTCAGATTTGTGCAATGATGTCTTGTTGGTTAGAGTAGAAAGGGTTCATGGTAAGACATGCTGTTATGTTCAAACTGATGTGCCAGATAGGGGACATAACCTAAATTTCCAGCAATAGAGAAGTAATTTGGATGTTAAAACTGTGACCACGGGCTCCTGAGTGGCACATGGACAAAATGTGTAACTATTAACCCGGAGATCACGAGTTCAAACATTGGTGAATGCCACAGCCTTCCATGACCAGGAGTTCATGGGAGCTGACTGGCCTCCACCTTCACGGGGGTGCCCCCCCAGTGTGTTAGGCCAACCCCAAATACGCATGTGCCACAGTTCAAAAAGAGGCGGGTGGCTAGCATCACATGTCACAAGTGGGCATGTGAAAGCTTCCGACCCTCCCAGGTTGGTGGTGATCGGGTGATAAGCAAGACAATATGGGATGGGTGGGAATTGGATACGGCTAAATTAAGGAGAAAACACACACATACACAGGGATCCCTCACGTTCCGCGATTAATTGGGACTGAGACCTCCCCGCAGCCACCGAATTCGGTGAAGTAGGATCATCACACCCCCCCCCCGCGCAACTGACTGACACATACGTAAATGTATGTGTGTATATAATATCAATAAATACATATTCAATCCTATAAATGCTTATAATAACAATTAAACATTAAAAAAGAATGCCAAGATGTAAATAAAATATAAATACACACATTTTTGTGAGGTTTTGGGTTGTTTGTTAAGGGATTTTTTTTTTTTTTGCATAATTGGCCT